>CAKNYM010052343.1:14554-61867 GCA_932195095.1 Andricus curvator | reverse complement strand
TTAACGTAGTAATAATTTTTTCAACCTTTTACAATTGATATTTCTTGAAATTATCATCTAATAAAAAACATATTTTCTTATTTATTTTTTTTATTTTTAGTGTAATAGCGCGATCTTTGATTTTGATTTTCTAGGGAGAAAATCATTTTTTTTATCCAAACATTTTTATTCTTATTTAGAATCCCCATATCTCGGGAGTCATTTTTTTCAATAATTAAACATTCGTTTTTTAATCCCTATACAAAGCTAATTTTGAAAACCCATGAAATTTTAATCTCAAAATTCTCGGTGGATTTTCTCAGAATTAGTTAACTTTTTTAGATCAAAATTTACTTACCCGTATTCAAAAACTTAATATCTCGGAAGCATGGAAGCTTGGATAACTTTTTTTGATCAAACATTTTTGGTCTCAATTCAGCAACACCTCGGCTCGGGCGTAGACACTTGTTTTATCTTTAAATAGTGATTTCGATTTAAAAAAATGTTTTTCGCTGTTTTGAAAAATTGACATTTTGTTTCTTGAAAGAATCCATTTTTAATGTCGAAATATCGAAATACCAAGTTTTTCTCCAAAACGAAGCGAGATATGAATAAAGTTAAGAGATCAAAATTGTTCCATGGGAAAATTCCTCTCAGTCTTTTATAATTTTTGATCTCACTTCGCTTTCTTGAAAAACTATATTGTTCGATTTCACTATAAATTTCTTTTATTTTTATAATTTCGATATGATTATTTCAAGTAGAAAAGCTAGGAATATACTCATACCCACCTCTGGAAATAAAAAAATCAAGTTTTTTAAGAAAACAACATGAGAATAATAATAATTATGAAGGGAGTATTTCTGTAGGAATTTTTCCAAGGAACAATATTGCTCTCCTAACTTTTTCTTATATCTCGATTTTTTAAAATTAAATCACGAAGAATTTGTTTTTTACCAAAAAATAGTTTTAGTATTCCCATCTTTAGTTTGAAGTCATTTTAACGGAATCGTGGAATGGTTTCAGCTTTAAAAATGTGTTATAAATTTATAATTTAAGATTTTCAATTCTTTTCTTCTAATTCGAATGCATTTGATTTTAAACCTTAAAATGTCTTCTACATAATACTATTAACATATTTATTTGAAAAAGAACCGTTTTATTTGCAAATATAATCCACGTTTCACATGAACCATGGGCGAAAAGAAAAAAATTTCTTTCCTTATGTTATTAAAGTGACCTCTCGTTAACCCAGTTACTAAACTTCGAGTTGCCTTTCACGTATGGGACGCCATTAAATATTTATGTACTAGAAATTCAGATTTCCCACAGCGATTAATCTGCATGAAGGCGTTCTCTTTTCAAAAATAAGATTTGAGATCTAAGAGTACAGTAAGTGTTAACAGCAGAAACTTATGATATTTTTCAGGTGACCGTGTCCTGGCTCAAACCTTGCCCAATCCATTTGACGAATCTCTCGACGAGCAAAATGATGCTGTCATCTTTCAGTCAGTCGTCCAGTCCATTAAAGATTGGGAATCACACAAAAGAAATATACATAGAACAAAAAGAGAAGTTTCCAGAGTTTGCTACGAAGATGTTGGTTGCTTCGAAGATACTGGACCATTCAGTTATCTCGAAATGCTACCCTCACCCCCTAAGGATGTTGGCACCAGGTAAAACAAATACAGGGTGTCTCGGGTTTTTTCCCGGTTCGCAAAAACTTTTCACGATCATTGAAATAAAAAAATTCTAACTCTTTAAATTGAACCCTTGAAAATTTACACGCAAAAAATGGAAGCTTTCAACACTTTTCGATTTAACAGTTTTAAATTAAATGTCCTTAAACTGCATAATTTTTTATTTTTATAAATTGAACAGTTCAAAGATTTCTGGTTAAAAAATATTAATCCACGCTACCGTTTTGAGTGCCCTAGATTAAAACTAATCCTCCCTTTCAACTCACATTAATAAAAATAAATCATCTTCCTTTTCCAAATCAGTACCAATAAACATGTTCAAAACAAAATTAGTGCCTCTTCCAGTTTAGAAAAACTTTAAAACCAAAATTTCCACCCTTCCAGCTCAATAAAAATCTTAAAAATGAAAGAATCTTCCTTTTGCAATTCAGAAAAAATTAAACCCAAAATTTCCTCCCTTCCAAGTCGATTAAAAGCTTAAAAATAAAAAAGTTTCTGTCTACCAATTCAGAAAATATTGAAAAGCGACTTTTCTTCCTTTCCAAATAAATAAAAATGCTAAAAATAAAAAATTACCCTTTTCTAAAACAGATCAAAATATTTAAAATAAATTGTTCCCCCTTTTAACTAAATTAAAATGCTAAAAAGAAAAAATGACATCTTTCAATTCAGAAAAAAATAACCAAAATTTCGTCCCTTCCAACTCTATAAAAATCTTAAAACTAAATAAATTTCCCTCTTCCAATTAAGAAATAATTGAAACCCACACTTCCTCCCCTACCAACTCAATATAAATGTCTAGGAAAAAATTCTTCCAATTCATAAAATATTGAAAACCAAAATTTCCTCCTTTCCAACTCGATAAAAATCTTAAAAATAGAAAATGTCCCTTTGTCAATTCAACAAAAGTTAAACGCTAAAATTTCCTCGTTTCAAACTCAATAAAAATGTTCAATATATAAAAATTGCCCACCTTCAACTTAATATAAATTTGAACAACAAAAAAGTTCCTCTTCTCAGTTGGAAAAAGATTAAATACCAAAATTTCTTTCCTTTCTTTGAAAATTAGAATTGTGAAATTCTAACGTTTTTTTATAAATAAATCCTTTCAAGTTGAATTGTTTTAATTTCGAGTCGTTTCGAATTAATAGTTGTTCAATTAATATGTATAGGGGAGTCCACCCTACAGTAGATAATCATTAATTAGAAATACTAATGGGTGTTAAATAATAAATTTATTGTAATTAATAGGTAAGAACCGATACGTGTTAATATATGAAAATTATGATTGATTATTTTTCTTATATTTGAGGCGCTAAGAGGAAAAACGTGATAATTCCTATGTTTCATCATAGGATTTATCACGTTTTTCCTCTGAGCGGCTCATTTGTGCTTATAATTAAGGGTTATCTACAGTAGGATCATTATCTACTGTGAGGTGATCTCCCCTGCATCATAATTCAATTTTCAACTTACAAATTTTTTATTTTGAAAATGGGACATTTAAAATTGTAAGGTTCAAAGTTTAAATTTAGCCCTTTAAAATTTTAAAGATGCAAGGCTTTCTATTTCAAACAAGTCAGCTTCAAATTGTTTGCTTTTGAATATTTCATTTTTAATTGCTCGCTTTGAATGAACAGTCAAATATTGCTAAACATTAAACAATTGTTCTTTTTTTAATTACAAATTTTAATTAATAATTTCAGGAATTCAAGCCGGAAGTAGGTACTATAGAATTTGGATATTTCCAAGTTTAAAACAATTTAAAGGATGTATCTTAAATTCAAATATATAAATTTGATACCACAATAAAGTGTTTCAAATCAAAGGAACTACATTTTTCAACTTTCAGGAAAATTAATTAACTGACCTTCAATTCATTAAAAAATGAAACAATGATTTGCTAGTAACAAAAAACTATTATTCTAACAATATAAACTAAACACACCATTGAATACTCTTAATTTACATTATGATTGTCAAATAACATTAAAAAAATAAGTTGAAATTTTAGGCTCTCTGAAAATGGTCACTAAAGCTAGGACCTTGTAAATATGAAATTTTCCAGGCGAATTGATTCAAAAAAATAATATTAACTACATTTAAATTGAGACAATGAATTTATTATAATATGAAAAGATCAGAACCTGGTCGTTTTCTGAAAAATGAATTTACGAAAAGACTTTCATCCAAAATTTATTTACAGATTCTTTGTGTATGGTAGCAGAAAGGCACGATCGATTCCAATGGAGGTTCCTGCTGAAGAGATAAGCGAAAAAATTCGTCATGCCATAGACATGGATTTACCTACCAAAGTAATTGTCCATGGATTTGGATCTGACTGTGATCATGTTTGGGTTTACGAAATGAGGTCAGCTCTCATGTCAGTTCACGAATGTAATATAGGTGAGCATTTGAAAAATATTGCAACAAATCAAATAATTAATTTAAATGAATAAATCAATCTATCATCTACCTCAGTAGAGAAAGACAATCTTAATCAGCCGCGACTTGTAATGATTGGCTAATTAAATTAAGAAGACACTTAAACTCAGAATTAATATTCAAAAGTTGATTTTTTAATGTTAAATACATTCATTTTTCAACATTTTATAAATTAAATACGCTTAGGTATATTTCGAATTATTACCCATTCAATGAATTTAAAGTTTATTTACAATTAATCATTTTTCAATTAGAGTAGAGTAGTAAAAGACATTATTGTCCAGACAGTAGTTCTATGGCATTTTTTTCATTCATGAAGTTGAAGTTTTATTTTAGAAGTATCCTGATTAATAAATCGAATTAAAAGGTAAATCATAAGTGGAGACAGACATTATTGGTTAGGCAGTATTTCTAAATCATCATTTGTTGATGAAGTTTAATTTTATAAGTATGATAATCAGTTAATTTTACGAAAAAGTAAATGTTAAGTAGAGAGACAGTGTGGGCCAGATCGTACTTCTGTATCATCGTGTTATTGATGAATTTAAATTTCGAATTATTATGAATAGTGAAGTCCACTAAAAAGAAAATGTCAAGTAGGGAAAGTCACTAATGTCCAGACAGCACTTCTATAGATTCATTAAGTTGATCTCTAATTTTTGAAGTAATATTAATAATTAATTTTACTAAAAAAAAAATGCAAGCAAGGAAGGACATTATTAGCCAGAAAGTACTTCGGTATCATCGTTTTGTTCATGAACTTTAATTTTTGAATTATTATAATTAGTGAATTACACTAAAAATAAAGTACCAAGTAGAGAAAGGCACTATTTGTCAGACAGTATTTCTATATCTTCATTTTTTTTATGTTTAATTTTGGAAGTATTATTAATAATTACTTTTACTAAATGAAAACAAATTTCAAACAGGTAAAGACATTATTGGCCAAAAAGTACTTCTGTATGATAGTTTCTTTAATAAAGTTTTATTATCGAATTATTATACATAGTGAATTTCACTAAAAAAAAAAAAAAACAAGTAGAGAAAGGCACTATTCGCCAGACATTACTTCTTGATCAGACATTACTTCTTGATCACTGTTTTGTTGATGAAGTTTAATTTTCATATTCTTATAATCACTGAATTTCACTAAAAATAAAGTCCCGTGTAGGGAAAGATATGATTGATCAGACAATACTTACATAACTTCATTTTATTGATGCAGTTAAAGTTTAATTTTGGGAGTATTTTTATTAGATAATTTGTTAAACAGCAGTCTAAGTAGGGAAATGCATTCACGGTCAGCCTACATGCTACATCATTTTTCAGGTGAATGAAGACTTTTAAGTTTGGAAATGCTCAAAATTAAAAACATTTCATTTTGTAATTATTGATAATTAGAAGCATTTACTTTTTAAATAGAGAAATTAAAGCTATTTAAAAATATAATTTATCTAAATTTTAGAATTTTCTTAATTATAATTTGGAAAAGTTTAAAAGTAAGGCTTTTTATCTTAATTATTAATGGGAATACGTATATAAATTTAGTTTTGAAAGCTTTAAATAAATTCAGGAACAATTTGAATTTCCGATGTACTTTGGATTGTTCAGTTTCCAAAGTTAAAAAAGTAAACATTTTTTTCTACAGTAGGGAAGGCAATCTCGGTCAGACTTCAGTTCAGATTATTTTAACATTATAAATCCTTTTACAATTGAGCATATACTTACAGGTTTAAGCTTTTGTAAAAAAATTCAAGATATTAAAATTTGACACTGTTCAAAATTTGAAGGATTTGGCAAACACTTTTATACAATGAAAATTGTACAATAAAATATGGTAATTGTTTACTTTGATAACTTTCCTGAATTTTAGAGTGAATGGTTTCAAGCTTTTTGGAAAATCTTCTCTCTAGTCTAAAAGTAAAATATCATTCGGGAGAGACCCAAAAAGTTTCATATTTCCCCCACAAAAACTCACAAAAATTCATGAAGTTGAAGTTTAATTTTGGAAGTATCCTGATTAATAAATCGAATTAAAAAGTAGATCCTGAGTGGAGAAAGACATTCATGATTAGTCAGTATTTCTTTATCATCATTTGTTGATGAAGTTTAATTTTAAAAGTATCCTGATTAATAAATCGAATTAAAAGATAAATCCTAAGTGGAGAATGACATTCATGGTTAGACGGTATTTCTGTATCATAATTTGTTGATGAAGTTCAATTTTAGAAGTATCATAATCAGTTAATTTGACCAAAAATTAAATGCTAAATAGCAATTATTGCTAATTTTTCAAGCTGGAAAAGGTTTAGGCTGGGAGACAACTTCCTGCTTTCTTTTTCCAGCTCGAAAAAAAACAATGTCTTTTTTTTTAATTCATAAACCTTTATAATTTAGTAATGTAAAAAAATTGTTTAATATATTATTATTATTTTAATGTTAATTATAGCATTTTGTAATTTTTACTATTCTAATATTTCAAATTGATCAACTGTTATAAAATAAAATTAATCAAAAATTTGTGAAATTCATTAAAATAATACAAATCTATTAATATTTAACATTCATGAAATATTAGATCAATTCACACTTCTTTCGATCTAATACATTTCCTCTTATACTGCTTCGTTCTGAAATTTCATATGAAAAACAAATAATTTTGATTAATAAAAAATTTTGATTATTTTTTTTCAAAAAATACCAATGTTTTTGTAAAAAAATTGACAAAATTGAATATAAAGTGATTAAAATTCCGTAGGAAAACCGAAACGTTGCAAAAAATCAGTTCTTGAACAAAAAAATTATTAGATTGTTTTTGTATTTTTTGACAAAAATACAAATGGTTTTTTATCTTCCCCGACTAATATTTTACTTTCGGACTAGAAAGAAGGTTTTGCAAAAGGTTTTGAACCATTTCCTCCAAAATTTGGAAAATTCCTCAGAGTACGCAATTCCCTAAAATATTTAAACGATAATCATAATTTTTTAATTTACTCTCGTTTTTCTTTATTTATAGTTTGCGTCGACTGGTCCCCAGGAAGTGCAGTTCCCAATTATGTCAGGGCAGCAGCGAATACGCGATTAGTAGGTCGACAATTGGCCAAATTGGTTCGAAGTTTGGATGTGCCTTTGGACAAACTTCATCTGATCGGCTTCAGCCTTGGAGCCCACGTGGCTGGCTTTGCTGGTGCTGAATTAGGAAATGTTTCCAGAATAACAGGTAGAAAACACATTTATAAACAAAAAAATAAAAAATGTTGACCGTAGAATCTCGACGAAGAATTTTTTCAATCAGGAATGAAATTGATAATTCTTAAAAAATTGGTTAATTCAAAAATCTGAAAAACAAACCTTCCAATTTATTGTTTTATATGTAATTTAATCTATTGCGTTTCATAAAATTCAATAACGGTCGACCCGCCCCTTTACTTTCTAAAAGTCCAATTAAAAGTCTGAAAAGTTTTTTTTGGCTTTTATAACGGCCCATCTGATGTCCGCAAGGAAAGTCTATTTATTCGGAAGAACTAACGATAGGATCAAAGAAAATCAAGTTTCTTCCTTGAAATCAGAGCAAAAAATCGTCTCCAGAATTTTCTCTCTAAGAAATAATTGTCATTGAGTTGACTTTTTCTCATTGGGACACTGAATTTATTGACTGGAATTTGTATTCAGATATTCTTCAGTCTTCACCTGACATCAATTCTCCATTCTCTAGACTTGATGCTGATAGTAGAAGTAAAAAATATACAAAGTCTAAACTATTTTAAATAGTAAACCTTTCATTATTTCTTGTATCCAAAAGCAGGGGTGGCGGAGTATGTATGGTGTGTATGGAGCAGTCCATATAATAGATCGAAGAGTGTATGGAATTCCATACTCTGAAATGAGGCACTTATATTAAAAATTCAACTGTTTTTTTTATTCAAAATTAAAATTTTGTTAGTTGAAATATCAACTTTTATATTTTTCGCTGATATTTCATCTTTTTTAATTAAAAATTCAACTGCTTGGTTGAAAATTTAATTACTTTGTTAAAAATAAATTTTTTTCCTTAAAGCTTTATCATTACAAGTGGAAATTCATTCCTTTGGTTGAAAATTGATCTATTTTCATGAAATTTTGTTTTTTTCTCGTTGAAAATACATTTATTAACTGAAAGTTTAACTATTGTAATTCTTTTGAAAAAATGTATCTTTGTTAATTGAAAATTAAACTATTTAGTTGAACATTAATCTGTTTGGGTTGAGGATTTCATTATTTTTTTGAAAATTGATATTTTTTCGTTAAATTCAACTGTTTTTTATTAAAAATTAAAACCTTTTTGGTTGAAATATTAACATATTAAATATTTATTTATATATATTAATAATTAAATATTAAATTTTTTCGATAAGAATTCATCTTTTTTGGTTGAAAACTCAACTGCTTGGTTGAGAGTAGAAGTACTTTCTTAAACATTCATTTTTTTGAGGGTTCATAATATTAATTGAAAATTCGTCTCCTTTGGTAGAAATATCATATTTCTTTTAACTAAGAAATATGAAAATCAATCTATTTTGGTTGAGTATTCATCTATTTTGTTGGAAATTCTTATTTTTTTGTTTGAATTCAACTATTTTTTATTTAAGATTAAATATTTTTTTTGTAAAAAATACATTTTTTTGGTTGAAGTTTCATCATTTTAAGTAAAAATTCATCTCCTTGGTTGAAAATTTATCTATTTTCTTAACAATTAGTTTTTTGTTGTTGAAACTACATTTTTTAAACTGAAATATTCTAATTTTGGTGAAAAAATATATTTTTGTTAGTTGAAAATTAATCTTTTTGGGTTGAGGATCCGGTTACTTTGTTGAATTCACATTTTTTGTTTGAATTCAGTTATTTTTAATTCCTAATTAAAATCTTTACATTCAAAATATATTATATTTTGATTGATAATCCATCTTTTTTGGTTGGAAATTCAATTTCTTGGTTGAAAGTTGAACTACTTTGTTCAAAAATTCATTTTTGTAGTAGAAGATTCACCATTTCAGTTAAAAATTAATCTTGCTGGTTGAAAGTGGAAACATTTTTTTTGAAATTCATTCTTTTTAAATTGAAAATTCAACTTCTTGGTTAAAAATTGAACTACTTTGTTAAAAATACATTTTTTTGTAGAAGTTTCATACTTTTAAGTGAAAATTTATCTCCTTGGATGAAAATTTATCTATTTTATCGAAAATTAGTTTTTTGTTGTTAAAACTTCGTTATTTTATCTGAAAGCGTAACTATTCTCATTTTGTTGAAAAAATGTATCTTTGCTAATTGAAAATTCGACTATTTGATTGAAACTTAATCTGCTTGGGTTAAGGATTTGATTTTTTTTAATTCGTTTTTTTTCGTTAAATTTAACTGTTTTTTTATTAAAAATTAAAACCTTTTTGATTGAAATATCAACTATTACGTTTTTCGTTGAGAATTCATATTTTTGGTTGAAAACTTAACTACTTGGTTGAGAGTAGAAGTACTTTCTTAAACATTCATTTTTTTGAAGATTTATAATATTAATTGAAAATTCATCTCCTTTGGTAGAAATTTCATATTTCTTTTAACTAAGAAATATGAAAATCAATCTATTTTGGTTGAGGATTCATCTATTTTGTTGAAAATTCTTTTTTTTTTGTATTCAACTGTTTTTGATTTAAGATTAAAATCTTTACGTCGTAAATATATTTAATTTTTGTTGCTAATCCATATTTTTTGCTTGAAAATTCAACTGCGTGCATGAAAATTAATCTACTTTGTTAAAAATTAATTTTTGTTCTTGAAGATTCACCATTTCAGTTAAAAATTATTCTCACTGTTTAAAATTGAACTATTTTGTTGAAAATTAATTTTTTTGCTTGAAAATTCATTTTTTAGCCTTGCAGGAGGTTATGTCTGTTGACTTATAAAAAATAAAGCAATTTATTTTTGGAACCTAAAGCCAATCATAACATCAAAAAAGAAGAATATTTTTTTTTAACTGAAAATTTAACTATTCAACTTTTGGTTGCAAATTTATGTTTTTTAGTTCATAATTTAACTATTTGGTTTAGAATTCGTGTATTTTCTTGAAAATTCGTCTTTTTTGGTCAATAATGAATCTTCTGGGTTGAAAATTCTTCTTTTTGGTTGCAAATTCAACTATTTGGTTAAAAATTGATCTATTTATTTTATCTATTTGTATTGATCTATTTTGTTGAAAGTGCAATATTTTTATTTGAATCTATGTTCATAAAGACATGGCTGTCGACCTTGATATTGAAGAATTAATGGATGAATTTATCCTGAAAAATAATCTAAGAAGTACTACTTTCGCCTTGAGGAAATAGTTATATATACCAAGGTGTAACCAATATTGAATATACATAATTATTGAAATCTTATTAACGAATAAAAATGTTTAGGGACGTTGGATCTGTATTCGGTGTGAAAAATTGGCTAATTTTCATAGTTTATGTGTAAAACGTTTTTTCTTATGCTCGGGTTAAAATGAAAAAACTACGCTTTACACAAAAACTATTGAAATTAGCCAATTCCTCACTCCAACTACATATTCGATTCAAAACAGGAATAGGCCCTAATTATTTAAAAAGTATGTATTTCTAGTATTTATGGAGTAAAATTAGGCAATACATTTTTCAGGTTCGGTCCTGGTTCTAACGTCTTTAAGTTTATCAAATATGGAAAATATAATTCTGTAAAATAATTATTTGACTAATCAATTAGCCCGGGGGGGGGGGGGGGGCCAAACAAGATAACTGATTTTCTTAATCGCGGACATTTTTTAAATCTTCCTTAATTAATTTTAAAGAAAGAAATTAGAGGAAACTAAAGGTTGGCAATGATTACAAGGCCAGTGGTAAACATAATGCAGGTGTTACGTTCACATCTGAATTCTTGAACACATAAAACTGCATTCCACCTCTTATCTCCCAGTTGCGTGTGTGACGCTTGTGTATGTGAAATCATCATGCTTGCATTGCAATTACAGATTTCACTGAATTCATGAAGAACGAACAGATCAATAATTGACAAGACAATGCACATCGAAGAAATTGTTAGACGAGGCGTAACGACGTGACTTAAATCGAATCACTATAATTAGTTGCCCCGCACAACAAATAGGGAAAGTCTTCTTAATATGTTTGTAAAATCAGAAAAAGTAAAAGGAACTATAAGTTACATTAGAAGGGTTACCCCTAGAAATTTTGATGTGCATCTGAATTCAAGAATTAACGAAATTGAAACTAAATACAAAGAGTTCAGAAATATTCAAAAGAATTTAGAAGAATTGAAGCGAATTTAAAAGAACTTAAGTGAGTTTAATAAGATTCAAGTATATTCAAAAGAATCCAAATTTTTCAAAAAATTCGAGTAAATTAGAAGAATGGAAATGAATTTAAAAAAGTATACAAAGAATTACCAGAAATGTAACTGAATTGGAATTAATTAAGAAGAATTCAAATTATTTCAAAAGAATTCAAAGAATTCAAAGAATTAACAGAAATGTATCTGAATTCAGTAGAATTTAAATTAATTCGAAAGCATCGAAGTGAATTCAAAAGAATTCAAATGAGTTAAAAAGAATTCCATTGGACTTGAAATTGAAATTGAAGTATAGTCCAAAAATGACAGTCCAAGTGAGCGCAGGTGTATCGACGTGATTTTTTTTTTTACTTTGGATTTTAAAATTATGAAAAACCGGCATGAAGTTGCAGGCGCGGATCCAGGGGGGTGCCACGGAGCCCCCCCCCCCCCGGAAACCCAAACTTACATTTGAAAGATTTTTTTCAACATACCTCAATCGAAAATTCGACTTTCGATGCCTGTGGAGCGGGTCGAAAATCGAATTTTCAATCCTAGGAAAGAAAGTGACAGATACATGTAAATGGCGGTTTTTCGCTCCCCCCCCCCCCCTCCCGAAACCCTTACCAGCATCCGCCCCTCTGAAGTGGGGGGAATACGAGTTGATCTTGAGAAAGATGCGCGTAATAATAATTTTCAAAATTTCAAGCGATTTCAAAAAACCTAAAGAATTAACCAAAATTCAATGGCATTCAGCAGGATTAATATTTATTCTGAAACATTCAATTGAATACCAAGGATAAAAAAAAATGGAAGAGAATTCACAAAAATTCAAAAGAATTGAATTTTTCTCAAAAGAATTCGAAGAATTTGATTAACAAAAATTTTATTTGATTCTGCAAGGTTGACATTCATTCCAAATAATTTAGGCGAATCTCAAGGAATCAAACAAATTTAAGAGATATCCTAAAAAATTTAATTGGTTTTAAACAATTCAAAGAACTAAAAAATGAAATTGCATTTAGTAGAATTGAACACAAATTCAAAAGAATCTAAAGACTTAACAAAAATTCAAATGAGTGCAGTATAGTTCAAAATAAGTAGAATAATTCAGCAGAATTTAAAGAATCCAAAGGATTCACAAAAATTCAAGTAAATTAAAAAAATTCAAAATAAGATTCAAGTGATTTAAAAAAATTCAAGGAATTAAGAAAAATTGAAACGAATTCAGTACGACCGACATTAAGTATAATTTAAATTAAGTACAATAATTTAAAAAAATGCAAGTGATGTAAAAAAATCTAGAGAACTACCTAACAAAAGTTCAATTTAATTCAGCAAGATTAAAATTCATTCTGAAGAATTCAAGTGAATACCAAGGATTCAAAAGAAGTCCAGAAATTTTACGAAAAGTCAAAATATTTCAAGTAATTTTAACGAATTCGAAGAATTAAAAAATGCAATTGCATTCAGTATAATTGAAATTAATTAGAATAATTCAGTAGAATTTAAAGAATGCCAAGAAATCACAAAACTAGCTGTGAATTCGATCTTGAGTGTTTCCACTTTGTTTGTATTTATAATTATATGGTGCTCATTTCACGAGCACTTTGCTTCCCGTTAGCAAATGTATTTGCTTCCTCATAGAGGAAGCAGTAGTTATTTTTTTCAATAATAGACGGCCTAAATTCTTCATTTTGATCAATTTAAAAATAGAAATTTATAAAAAATACAAAATTACAAAATAATACAACAAATTTTTTAAAGACAAATCAGACAAATCAAATTTTGAATTCGAAATGATAATTTTCCGAGCTGGAAAAGGGAAGGAAAAAGTTCTGTCGCACCCTATCCCTTTGCCAGCTTTATGATTTTTTTTAAATTGTCAGAATTATACTATTTGAAAATTTATGATCAAAAAATCTTTTCTATTCATGCGTCGTCAACTTTGAATTTTGTCGATGAAAAAAGTTTTTCTGTTAGAAACTGATGATTCATATATTATAAATGAGCATAACTTCCTTAATCTTTAATACAGTGTATTAATATTATAGATCAATCGATTTTCCTCGAATCAAGGAATCTCTTCCGTGCTTGCATCAATTGTAAATTATGTTAGTGAAAAAAGTTTTACTATAAAAAACCGTCTTTTCAAATATTATGCATAACCATAGCTTCCTTACTCTTCAATAAAATGTATCAATGCTATAGATCAATCGATTCGTCTTGAATCAACACAACTTTTCTATTCTCGCATCAACTTTAAATCATGAGAATCAGAACATTTTTAGTATAAAAATCGATTTTGAAAATATATAAATTACAATAACTTCCTTACTCTTTAATAAAATGTATTAATATTATAGGCCAATCGATTCGTCTCGAATCAACACATATTTTCTGTTCTTGCATCAACTTTGAATTATGTTAATGAAAAACGTTTTACTATACAAAAACCGATTTTCAAAATATATAAATTACCATAACTTCCCTACGCTTTAATAAAACATATTAATATTATAGGTCAATCGATTCGTCTCGAACTAAGGAATCTTTTATATTCTTGCATCAACTTTGAATTATATTGAAGAAAAAAGTTTTACTATAAAAAACCGTGTTTTTAATTATTATGCATTACCATGCATAGCTTCCTTGCTCTTCCATAAAATGTTTCAATATTATAGGTCAATCGATTCGTCTCGAATCAACACATCATTTCTATACTCGCATCAACTTTAAATTATGAGAATGAAACAATTTTTACTATAAAAATCGATTTTAAATATAATATAAATGACGATAACTTCCCCACGCATTAATAAAATGTATTAATATTATAGGTCAATCGATTCATCTCGATCCAAGGAATCTTTTATATTCTTGCATCAACTTTGAATTATGTCAATGAAAAAATTTTTACTATAAAACACCGATTTTTCAAATATTATTAAGTGCTCAGAAAAAATGCAACAAATATTTTTAGAAATCCTTCGGTCAGTTTCAAGATATTAGTCGGGAAAATAAGCCCTCCAAATTTCATCAATTTATCTGCGACCGTTTTCAAGTTATCGTGTTCACAAAAAAGCGTGACATCCACACACACATCCACACACACACACATCCGGACAATTGCTTAGAACATTGTATTAGACATTTTTAAATTGGGGAAGGTTCAATTAAATGAAATTAAAATTTTTGGAAAATGTTACCATTACAAAGCTTCCTCTATGAGGAAGCAAAATCAAGTAAATTTTTAAAAAATTAAAAACAAAATTCAAGAGATTAAAAAAATTCAAAGAATTAACAAAAATCCAATTTAATTCAATAGAATTGACATTTATTCTGCAGAATTAAAGTAATTCCCAAGAACTCACAAACATTCAAGTGAATTCACGAAAATCCAAAAGAATCCAAATGATTTCAAAAGAGTCTAAAGAATTAACAAAAATTCTATTTAATTTATCAGGATTAAAATTAATTCCGAAGAATTCAAAAGAGCTCACAATAATTCAAATAAATACAAAGGAATCCGAACAATTATAAAAGATTCAATTATATTCAGTTGAACTGCAGTAAATTCAGAAGAAATCAAATGTGACCACATTACTGTTGTTTTTTGTACATTTTTCTCCTCCAGATCCTCAATTTCAAATAGAATTAAAAAATAGGGTAGAATAAATAATTGAATAATTATTGATCATTAATGTGATCAGTGATACTTCTAAATTATTATAAAAAATAATCCATTTTTATTATCTCTATTTTGTTACCTTTTGCATATTAGGTTTGGCTCTTTGAACTTTGACACGTAAAATTGGTAAACATGGAAACATATTAACATTATGAAAATTCCAATTATTTAAATTATATTAAATTAAAGAAGGTTACCAATTTAAAAATTAAGAATCTAGGCATGCAGATTAAAATTATTTAAATAGGGTACCATTTAGAGGGTTGACTGAAAAATCCCAAAAAATAAAAAATTCCCGACACTGTAAAATTTTCGAAAAATAAAATTCCTGATTTGGAAAATTCCCGAATAATAAAATTGTCTAACCGAATTGGAAAATTCCCGATAGTTTTTAATATTATCGAATTTGAAAATTCCAGAATAATGAAATACGCAACAGAAAATTGCCGAATTATAAAATAGCCGAACTAGAAAATTCTCGAATAATAAAATTCCCGAACAGTTTATAATATTACCGAATTGGAAAATTCCCGATAGTTTATAATATATGACCAAATTTAAAAATTCCAGAATAGTGAAATACCCGACAGAAAATTGCCGAAATATAAAATATCCGAAATAGAAAATTCCCGAATATAAACAATTAAAAAAAATTTTATCGTAATATAATTTTAATTGTAATAATTTGATTAATTTTATAAATAAAAAATGTAAATTGTTTAAATTCGGGAATTTTCTATTTCGGATATTCTATAATTCAGCAGTTTTCTGTCGGGAATTTTATTTTTCGGGAATTTCCCAATTCGGTAATATTATAAACTGTTCTGGAATTTTATTATTCTTAAATTTTATTATTCGGGAAATTTATAATTCGGGAATTTTATTTTTCGGAATTTTTCAGTCGTTCCTATTTAAACTGGATATTATGAATCATTAAAGACATTCAATATTCTCCACAACATTTATAATTTCTTAAATAAAATTAAAATATAAGTATCTAATTCACTCTCATTTCTAGAAATCTGACATTTTTATGAAATAATAAATCATTCTAAAATTGATACAATGAGAGAAATTAATAAAATTTGGATTTTAGGTTTGGATCCTGCTGGACCACTTTTTGAATCTCAGGACCCAAGAGCTCGATTGGATGAACAGGATGCACAGTTCGTGGATGTCATACACAGTAATGGAGAACAGTTACTTCTAGGTGGATTAGGTTCTTGGCAACCCATGGGCGATGTCGATTTTTATCCCAATGGCGGCAGAATGCAAACCGGATGTTCGAATCTTTTCCTGGGTGCAGTCTCTGACATCATATGGTGTATGTAGCACTTTTAGAAAGTTTCCATAATCTTTTTCATTTAAGCGATAACATTTCAATTTTAACATATACGCAAATTTAATATTTCATTTAAAATGGGGTAAGAGCTACATTGGAATTTTCTAAAAATTATTTCCATCGCCTCAATTCATTTGTAAATGTTATTAAGGCTAGGGTGGTCCAAATTTTTTTCTTCGAATTTGCATGCATATTGCGTGAAAATTTGTTCGAATCCATAACAAAAAATAAATGCGTTTTTTCAATAATAAAGTTTGAAAAAAAATGAAATTTAATACGTATTTCCATAAGAAAAAAATACGTTTTTGTAAATTTTATTCAAAATCGCCAATATTAGGTGAATCGAGTTGAAAGTCAACATTCCTCTTCAGAATTTCCTATAGAATTCAAATGAATAATTAATTTTCAAATTTCATCCCCCAAAAGTCTATTTTATATGATCACAAAAACACCACAAGTGAAAAATTGGGTTTTGCAAGTTTTTTGCGCTGATTATGATTTTTTTTGCGGGTTTTTAATTACAAATTATTTCCAATACATGAAATACTACTTTCTACTGATAATTATATGTTTACTTAAATTGCCTAAATAATGTATTATTGTTTTTAGCAATTTTCTCTTACAACCGAGTTAGAAAGTCGCGGTTTTTCTTCATTTTTGAACTTATTTTCACCTTTTCAGTTATATCGAGGCAACAATCAGTGAAATTTAACAGAAATAATTGTTTAAACAATTTATTATTATTTTTAATAATATTCTCTTAGAATAATGTTAGAAAGTTGCTGTTTTTTCTAAAGTCTTCCACATTTCAAACAATTTATTATTTTAATGATATTCTCTTTTAATAATAGTAGAAAGTTGCAGTTCTTTTTGAAATTTTGAACTTTTTGTCTACTTTTCACTTATAGTGTGGTAGTAATTAATAAAATTCAACAAAAATAATTTTTAAACACATTATTATTGTTCATAACTATCTTCTCCTATATTAATGCTAGGCAGTTGCGGTTTGTTCTGAAAATTTTAACTCTTCGTCCACTTTTCACTTAGTGAGATAATAATTATTGCAAGGTTTTCCCGAATTTTCAGCTTTTCTTTGTCTTTTTACTTAGGAACAAATAATCAATATTAATATTCATTGTAACAAAAAGGCTCTCAATACTATTTCAAGGAAAATTCACATTTAGTATGATCCATATAGAAAACTTGAGAATATTTCAAATACTTGTTTTATTTAGAAAAATATATTCACAAAAAAGAAAGAGATTGTATAAAAAATGATTTCTTCTATAGTTTATTTATTATCTCTTCATAAATAAAAATCTAAATGAAAATAAAAAATTTCAGAAAAAACCGCAACTTTATAGAATTCTTCAAACATGATATTATCTAAAATAATAATAAATTATTTCAACAATGATGTTTGTTAACTTGAATTGATTATTAGCTCACTCTAAGTGAAAAGTGGACAAAAAGGTGAATATTTCAGAACAAACTGCAACTTTCTTGCAGAATATTATTAAAAATAATAATAAATTCTTTAAAAAATTATGTTACTTAAATTAATTATTACTTCACTCTAATTAAAAAGTGGACAAGAAGTGGAAAATTTTAGAAAAAACTACAACTTTCTAGCAGTATTCTAAGAGAATACTATTATAAATAATAATAAATGGTTATACAAACTACGTAAATATTTAATTATCAGTAGAAAATAGTATTTTATGTATTAAAAACAATTTTTATTTAAAAAACAGCAAAAAAATCATAATTAGCGTCAAAAACTCGCAAGCCACAATTTTTCACTTTATGGGGTTTTATAGGACCCTATAAGACAGAATTTTGGAGCGTGATATTTAAAAATTAATCAATCATTTGAATTCTATATCTAATTCTGAAGAGAAATGTTGAGTTTCAACTCAATTTACCTAATATTGACGATTCTAAATAAAGTTTACAAAAACATCTTTTTTTTCCTATGGGAAATACGTGTTAAACATATACTTAACTGGAATATCCGTTGATGATGTCAGAAAAATATTTTAAATAAAATTTCCGGCTTTCGAAAGTCATTTCCTTGAACATTTGTTCGAGAATTAGTATAATAAATAATTTTTGTTATTTGATAAGAAAAATAAATTGATATTTTAGAAATTTAAAGAAATAAAAAAAAATATTTAAAAATTCGAAGTGTCTCCTCATTCAAAAATTCAGGATGAGTAGTTAAATATTAGTGTGGCAACATAACAATAATACATTATTATATTACTGGCCCGCCAAATGTTTTTTTCTTTCTTTATTTCTCTAAAATATCAATTTTTTCTTATCAAACAAAAAATTTATTTTATCAACTAATTCATTGAAATAATTCTTTTTATATTAAAACACACTTCTATTTATAAATATGTAACTATCCATACTTGGCTTTATTGTTTGATTTCACAACTTTGATTACCTTTAACATGAATATATAATATATTAAAATTTATGCAGGTATTTGGAAGAGCTTTTTTACACATAGTGCTTTTGTTGGGAATGCATTTTTTTTAAGTAATAATGAAAAATCCACATACAGTAATAATTTTTTCTGACAAAATTACAATAAAATTGTAATCTACAGTCGACTTTTTCTTAAGCATTTTGTTTTAATTTTTGTGTCTGCGGATTTCTACAATTTTCGAGTAATATCATTCAATCTTACAGAATAATTATTGTCAAAATTTGTCACGAAGAATCTGGTAAAAATCATAGTATAAATTAGTCTATCATAGGTTTGTGTTTGCATATTTTTGAAAATTGGTAATTTTTTTATATAAATGCAAACCTAACTCTATGTTATGGTTATGGACCACTTTTTCCTGAAAAAGCGGCATATGTACACTTTACATACTAATTATTAATGCATAGTTTTGTCGGAATCGAGCGATTGGTTTTGGCTGCAAGTGCGTCTGTATGCTAGAAATCGTTAAAAAAATGACTAAAAAATTAAAAATGTTCATTACAAATCAATTTATTTCAAATTTATTACAACTGCTTTCAGAATATGATGACATCTTTCTCAACAAAAAAAGTCTGAGTTCATTTAGTGAAAGCGTATAAGCTGTACTGCATTTCAAAAATCACGTTTTTAACTCTTCTTTTCTCAACGGCTGCAATTTCGAATTTATTTCGTCTTGGTCAATATATAAAATCGTAAAACCAGATTTGAAAAAATTCTATTATAGCGCATTTCTTCAGTTTTCAATTAGTTCTATGTATCCACCAAGTTTGATTAAGATATCTTATACATTGACTGAGATATTCCACTTTTAGTGTTTAAAATCATTTGTATTCCAGATAATAAATCCCGGTAGCTATTTTGTTCACATTTCGTCCTTCATGGCAGATTTTTTTTTATGGATATTTAGAATCTTTTTCTACTTTTTTTTAGTATTTGGCATCGATTCGCTACCGCGAATCTTGATAGTTAAATTAATTTATAGAAGATATAGCCTGAAAAATCACTTTCTTGTTTGGGGGTTTCCTTGCGGCTTGAGATTACTGAAAGATGAATTGAATACGATGATCGATCGACATAATGTGTCTCATACGATCGGCGATTAGAAAGCATCGTCTCCTTTTCACTTGCAACTTCGAGTCGAGAGACCTGGGAGGATCAGGTTACCTCCTACACGATCCGTTTCTTCGATTGGAGGAAAGTAGGTTGCATTTCTAGACGGTGTAAACTTACCAGAAAACCGCTTATCGATCGCGTGTAATTTCAGACTGATTTCATTTCAGATCATGCAAAATTTTATCAAACGGGTCTCTTTAATTTCTCTTAGGGTCTAAGAGTAAATAAGAATTGCAGGTACTTTTTTGCACTTATGAAGACACTTTTAAAGACAGTATTTTTGGTATTTGATTTTAGCAAGCACTGTAGAGGGAAGATCTTTATGCAACCACAGACGAGCTTACAAGCTCTTCACAGACTCAGTGAGTCCAAAGTGCAGATTTCCAGCCTTCCCTTGTAATCGAGGATACGATGGACTCACCAAAGGAGATTGCTTTCCCTGTGGATCAGGTGACTCAGACAGGCCTTGTGGAGACATGGGTTATTACAGTGACTCCTCACCTGGCAGAGGTCAGTTGTATCTGATGACCAGAGACGAGGAACCCTTTTGTGCTAATCAGTACCAAGTTAAAGTCTACAACAGTCGAGGCGAGAGAGCTACCAAGAGCTATGGAAATTTGAAAGTCACTCTCGTAGGCGAAGGATCCTTCAACGAGACTTTCACTATGACCCGCAAGGACGATGAGGAACTTCTCGTTGGCGCTATTCTTCAGAAAATTGTGGTTCCACATCCTGCTGTCACCAATCTCGAAGCTATCGAGGCAAGCCTTTATTTCTAAATCTAACAAAAAAATTAATCAAAGTAGGCGCCATGCGTAGGCTACTAAACGATAACAAAATCATTCAAATCTCTCCTCCCTCACCCATGGACCTCTCTTCTACCTTATCCTGTCCTATCATATCCATGCATCCCCTCCACTCACTCCTTACTCCCATCCCTTCATCTACTCCCCCTCCACTCCCCTACGCAACGCTTAACTTACTTCCCCTACACTGCAGACCCTCCCATACTTGCCATCATACTCCCTCCCCTGCCCCAACCACACTGTAAAAAATTTCGGGAATTTTCCCCACTTTTTAGTGGGGAAAAATCCACATTTTCGTTGGGGAAAATCATTTTCCCCAAGATTTAGGGAAATTTCACTGAAAGTTCTTATAATTCACCAACAAATTGGGAGAAATTCCCTAAAATTTAGGAAATTAGATAATGCCTAAAAATTTTAGGGAAATTTCCCTAAACATATGGTAATTTATACAAAAGTTTGGGAATATTTCCTACAATTTGCGGAATTGAATGATTCCTACTGAATGTAGTGTATCGTTCCAAAAATAATGTTTGATTTTCCACGTAGATTAGGTAAATTTTCTAAAAATTCTTGAAGTATTACCGTATGTTCAGGAAGATATTTTGCCCTAAAATATTTGATAAACTAGCAGAATAATTTGAATAATTTTACACATTTTTTTGGAGAAAAGATTTATTAACCCTTAAAGTTAGCCCCTCTCTGTGATAACATAAAGAATGAGGGGGGTCGCTGAAGACCCCAGCATAAATTTCTTTATTGTAACAAGGATTTTTAATATTTTGCCCGAAAATTTTGTTGGATACACTTTTTTATATCCGTTATAAGATAAAACTAATTAATATATATATATATATATATATATATATATATATATATATTTTAATTTTAACATATGAAAAAAAACTAAAAAAAAAAATGGAAAAAATGACTCTTCGATTAAAAAAAGGCTGGATTTAAAAGACCCCAGGGATAACTTTAAGGGTTAATGTTATAGTATTCTCAAAGATTTCTTGTCATACATTTTGGTTATTCACGTCAGAAAGCAATAAATAATTTGCATGTTACATGCAAAAAATGTATTTATCGTTTTTAATTAAAGTTTTGTTTGCAGTACTTTCCTTTTAATAAGTGTTAATATTTAAATCTTGATACTCTAAGCTGGTAGTTCGGTAGAAAATTCGCCAGGGCGCGACGTGCCGCCTTTCTCGCAACAGAAATGACGCGTCAACAAGGCGTTTTCTTTAGCGCGAGGTTCTAACATTGCTACGGTCGAACTGAACCTTGCTTTTTTATTAATATTCCACAAATTTTGGGAAATTTTAAGTTATTACACAATATCATTCTGCCTCAGGGAAAATCCCCTAAATTTTTAATAAAATTCCACAAAATGTAGGGAATTTTCCCTACTACGCCTTAGGGAAAATTCTCTAAATTTTCAGTAAGGTTCCACAAAAATGTAGGGAATTTTCCCAAATCTGTTTTAGGGAAAATCACAAATTTTCTTTTGTAATATTTCACAAACTATTTTAGGGAATTTTCCCCAAGGCGGAGTAGGGAAAATTCCCGAATTTTGGTATATATTACTTTCACACGATTTTGGGGAAAATTACCTCGAAAATTGTTTACAGTGCAACTTCCCCACCCTAACATCCCTACTCCCCCTTCCCTATTTACGCTCCCCTCACTTCTTATCATTTCACCCGAACTTACCCCACCCACCCTTAGATCCCCTACTTTCCCACCCGACGCAAAAAGTACGATGGACGGATTGACACCCGAACAAAACTGCACTGTACAAAATTTTCGAGGGAATTTTCCCCAAAATCGTGTGGAAGTAATATACACCAAAATTCTGGAATTTCCCCTACTCCGCCTTGGGGAAAATTTCCTAAAATAATTTTTGAAATATTACAAAAGAAATTTTGGAATTTTCCCTAAAACAGATTTGGGAAAATTCCCTACATTTTTATGGAATCTTACTGAAAATGTAGAGAATTTTCCCTAAGGCGTAGAGGGAAAATTCACTAAATTTTGTGGAATTTTATTGAAAATTTAGGCAATTTTCCCTGAGGCGGAATGATATTGTGTAATAATTAAAAATTCCTTGCAAAATTACAAAATTTTTTTTCACCCTCATACCCCTCATACTTCAGGGTTTGATCGAAACATGGCCCAAAAATCAAAAAACTACATTTTCACGTATTATTGTTACTTCTTAGCAATTTCCGTCGTCTTTTTCACACCAATAATTACTAATGGACAATTTGAATATTTTCCATGACTTTTTAAACAATTTTTAATTGTTTAAACAAATGTAACTTATTTAAACAATTATTTATTCCCAAAAAATATAAAAAATAATCGTATTTTCCGATTGAAATGTAATAATTTGTCATTGTTTGGAGTAGTAATTTTTTTTAAACATTATGTAATTATTTAAACAATTACTTATTGTTTATTCTTAAAATTTCTAAAAATTGACCCAGAGATGTCCACTTTTTTCTCAAATTGGTATCCTATGCTACTTTTTGTTGAATAATTATATAGTTTTGATACATTTCTTTTAATTTTTAATACATTTCTATTTTTTTAAACAATTTTCATTTGTTTAAGCAGTTTTTTCGATAACTTTAAAAAAATTAAATTAAATAGAATACATATAATTATTTTTCTGACTGTACAGTGTACAGAAAGAATATATTAACCATTTTTTAATTGTTCAAGCAAAAGATTTGTTTAAACAATTATTTTTCCAAAAATATTTTTAAATCGTATTTTCCGAATTAAACATAATATTGAATGATTGCGAGGAGTAATAAATTCTGCTAAAAACTTTATGTTATTGTTTATAGAATTAATTATTGTTTTTTTCTTCAAATTTCCTTCAAATTGAGTATGGATGGTTTACATCTTCTTTGGCGCATTACTAAATAAATCATGAAAGTCATGATCAAATTTAAATTATAAAAGTGTATTTATTATTGCTTTCTTCACATTTTTACAATCTTTATCATAATTATATTATAAAAAAGCACATTCACGAATGCAAATTATGATTCAAGTTTCAACAGATTGCTTTCGTTTTAGCTTCATACGATTATTTATAAGACTGTTTTCAAGTTATTTCTGTAATTCACACATGCAGCGTTGAACTTGTTTCAAATTTGCCGCTCGAAGACCTATTAAAAATGGAGGTGATTGTGAAGTTTTTAACAGAATTTAACACTCCTCGAAATCATTCAATATTATGTTTAATTCAGAAAATACGATTTAAAAAATATTGTTGGAAAAAAAATTGTTTAAACAAATTATATTTGTTTAAACAATTGAAAAATGGTTAATATATTCTTTCTGTACACTATACAGTCAGAAAAATAATTATCTATGTATTTTATTTTATTTTTTTTAAGTTATCGAAAAAAAACTGCTTAAGCAAATCAAAATTGTTTAAATAATTAGAAATTTATTAAACATCAAAAGATATGTATCAAAATTATATAATTATTCAACAAAAAGTAGCATAGGATACCAATTTGAGAAAAAAGTGGACATCTCTGGGTTAATTTTTAGAAATTTGGAGAATAAACAATAAGTAATTGTTTAAATAATTACATGTTTTTTTTTTAAAATTACTACTCCAAACAATGACAAACTATTACATTTCAATCAGAAAATACGATTATTTTTTACATTTTTTGGGAATATATAATTGTTTAAATAAGTTACATTTGTTTAAACAATTAAAAATTGTTTAAAAAGTCATGGAAAATATTCAAATTGTCCATTAGTAATTATTCGTATGAAAAAGACAACGGAAATTGCTAAAAAGTAACAATAATACGTGAAAATGTAGTTTTTTTATTTTTGGGTCATATTTGGGGCGCTGTGGGAGGGGTAAGGGTGGGTTAAAAATTAAAGTTATTAGTATGCTTTTATTTCATAGGTTTTCTTCAATCCCTAAAAATTTTGGCACGTTTCGATCAAACCCTGAAGTATGAGTTCAATTTTTCGAAAATCCAAAATTTCCCCATGTTAATTAAATGGGATTTTGAAGTGCCCGGTGGCACGTGTTGATATTCGAATTTCGAAAAAAAAAAATTACGGATTTTTTTTCTCCGGAAATTTAAACTTTTTGTGGGGGGGGGGGGGCTTGCCCTGTAGCTCGAAAAGCGTTTTTTGGACCACCCTAGGGACTCCGATGCTTTTTCGAAGTTGAAAATCGGACGAACCTCTCTTTCTATCTCCACACGTTAGTCCCACTGCTGTTGCGAGAGAGGTGGCACGTTGCGCCCTGGCGGATTTTCTCCCGAACTACCAGCTCAGAGCAGCAAGATTTAAATATTAACACTTATTAAAAGGAAAGTACTGCAAACAAAATTTTAATTAAAAACGATAAATACACTTTTTTGCATGTAACATGCAAATTATTTATTGCATTCTGACGTGAATAACAAAAATTGATGATAAGAAATCTTTGAGATGATTATAACATTAATCAATCTTTTCTCCAAAAAAATGTGTAGAATTATTCAAAATATTGTGCTAGTTTATCAAATATTTTAGGGCAAAATATCTTTCTGAACATACGGTAATACTTCAAGAATTTTTAGAAAATCTACCTAATCTACGTGGAAAATCAAACATTATTTTGGGAACGATACCCTACATTCAGTAGGAATCATTCAATTCCGCAAATTATAGGGAATATTCCCAAACTTTTGTATAAGTTACCATATGTTTAGGGAAATTTCCCCAAAAATTGTAGGTATTATCTAATTTCCTCAATTTTATGGAATTTCCCCCAATTTGTTAGTGAATTATAAGAACTTTTAGGGAAATTTCCCCAAATCTTGGGGAAAATGATATTCCCCAACGAAAATGTGGATTTTTCCCCACTAAAAAGTGGGGGAAATTCCCGAAATTCTTTACAGTGTATCAAGGTTTCTGTCCGAGGCTACAAAACCCTAAAATAAACCCCGATTAAAACTTAACCAGTTCTGCAGGGATCACAGCGGTTCAGTAATTCAATTTTGGGTAAAAAAAGGGACTTAATTTATTATTAAAAACTTTTGATATCATATGAGTATCTCGTGAATATTGAACGAAAGTGCCTTCTAACAGTAGCGCTTTTTCGTTAGCAAAGTTTTCTGTTCATTTTTGTGTTTCAATATTCTTTTTAGCTTGCTTTAAAAAATCTGTTGAACACTTTAGCACGTCCTAATGATAAAGTACATCATGAAAAAATTCAAAAAGATGAACAATTGAAAAATGGATAAACAGAACTAAAAAATGTTCAGGTTTAAATTTTTTCAAAATTATTTTTATCGGTAGGGGAAATTATGCAAGAATAGGTCACTTTTAAGAGCAGGTCACTTTATATACTTTGATTCGTTATTCTCATCAATCTTTTTCTAGTGTTTTCTTTTCAGTACCAACACCTGAGTTGTTCAAAGTAATTTTCCAAGTAAGCTAGACAGCAATAATTTTGAAAACACAAAAATTACTATTTCTTTTTAAATTTGTTTCTAATGTATGTTTATAAATATTATAATGTAAAAATAGAAATGAAAAAAATGATTATTCACGAAAATAACAAAATTATGAAAATAACAATTTATTTCAAATACGTAGTATGCTAAGATGTAACCCAAATTAATTATACTTTATTAGAGAGTCCCAATATACATTACTTTTTTGCATATTATTTTCAATTTCAAAAATTTTGTTTCTACAACCACAACTAACAAATTTTTCTCTGATACGCCATTTTACGTATTTTTCTACGTATTTTACGTATTTTTATACATATTACGATGTTTTATTTAGAAAGTTTATTCTTTTTGGTTGAAAAGTCTACTATTATATTTTTGGTTAAGAATTCATCTATTTGGTTAACAATTCTATTATTTTGTTGGAAATTCAGCAATTTTGTTAAAAATTCAACTGTTTTGTAGGAAATTCGTATTTTTGGCTTAAAAATTCAACAATTTGGTTGACATTTTTTTTCTGTCTTGACTGAAAAATCTTTTTTGGTTGAAGAATCAACTTTTTTGTGGAAAAGTCGTCCTTTTTGGATAAATTCAACGTTTTTTCATTTAAAATCAACATATTTTTTGGTTGAAATATCAACTATTTGTTCACAAATTCATCCATTTTATTGAAAATATTTTTACTTGAAGTATTAGGAATTTGAACCGTTTCAAATTGAATTTAATATGAGTATGTATCTATATTAATTTTATTAAACTATTGATATAAGACCAGTAAACAAAAAGGAACTAACATCAAATATAATCACTTATATAAATTTCGTCAACACTACAACATCAAATATAAATTATCTTTGTTAAAAATTCATAATTTTACTTAAGTATTCATCTTTTCGGTTTAAAATTCGTCATTTTTGGCAGTAATTTAATCTTCTTGGTCGAAAATACATGTTTTTGGTTGATAATTAACTTTTTTTGAAAATTCATATTGTCGGGTTGAAAATTGTACTGTTCTTTTGAAAATTTGTCTTTTTTGGATGAATTACGCTGTTTTTAATTTAAAAGCAAAATACTTTTTGGCTGTAATATCAACTATTAAATTTCTCGTTCAAAATTCATCCTTTTTGGTTGAAAATAAATCTACTTAGCTAAAAGTTGAACTGCTTTGTTAAAAATGTATTTTTTTGTTGTTAAAGTTGGTTAAAGATGCATCATTTCAGTTGAAAATTCATCTATTTTGGTTATAAATGCGCTTGTTTTGTTGAAAAATCCTCTTTTGGGTGGAAAATTAAACTATTTTGGTAGAAAATTCAGCAATTTGTTTTTCATTTTTTTTTCTTTGTTGAAAAATATTGTTTGAATTCAAAATCACTAATAACCATTTTGTGGTAAATTAGTATGTACCTATATTTATTTTATTGAAAAGAATTTATTACCCTTTTTCGTGAAAAACCTCCCTATTTCCCCTGTTTCTAGAGCATTTTGGCCTGTGAACCTCTATAAAGATATTTTTGATTTGAAACTACAGGATGGATTTATCTTTCGAGTTTGGTTTCGGGATTGAATCGTTCGCGGGTTCTTCGGTGTCAACGATGTCCTACTGCAATGTACTTCAAACAATGTTTTGAATTTCTGTTTATGATTCCTAAAAAATGAATCGGAACTTTGTAAAAAAAAGAGGGAAATTGAGTCAAAATGCTAGATTTTAGGCGTCTTAGGGGATTTTTCAAATTAAATCGGGGAAAGAGGGTAAAGGGGATTAGGTAAAAAAAGGGGACGGACCGTAAACCCAGGGTTCTGTCATTTTTATTTTTTTTATTTTCAGATAAAATACACAGCCTACAATGGATGGATCTCCTCAGGATTGGTCACCTGGAACATAGACAAAGTAGCCATTCTTGACAGTTTTGGAAAGAGCACTTCAGTTTGCAGACGCAGTCTCAGTCTCGAATCTGGAAAATCTGTTTCCTTGAGACTTTATCCAGGCGAGTGCAATATTCCTGCAGAAACTGACAATGTGACAACTGCTTCAGAACCAGTAGTCGAGCAATTTGCTGAAGAGAGACAAGGAGGAATTGGTCCCTTCACACGGGATCAAAATGTAGAGAAGAAGGAAACTTCCGCTGTAGATTTAATTTCTAATGAAAGATCTACTCCCCAAAAAGGGCTGGGTCCTTTTACTAAGGACCAAAATCCGAAGCTTCCAGCTCCTGAAGTTGAGGATACACATAGACCTTCGCATTCTGATTTCAAAACCACTGTCGAAACCTCGAAGAGTTTAAACAACAATAAGGTGAAGTTGTATTAGAATTTACCTAATTAAATAATATGTAGTTTCAAGAAAATCGTAGTCACAAAACATGAAAAGAAAATGTAAGTGGTAAGAAAAACCACAAACTCTGAATACCATTTTTTTGGTCAATGACTTGGAAAATTTAAGATATTAAATCATCCTTAATTGGTCATTTGAAGTAAATACTGTTTAGTTAGGTAGTTAAGATGATGAGATTGTGCTGCAACCAAGTATTTATTGCTCCATCCTCATAACCACAAGGAGTGTTTCGAATCCGCAAATATTACTTTCTCTTTGCTTGGCTGAATGGATTTTTAAGTAGCCTTCGGCACTTCACCACTTGCTAATTTTTCAAATAAAAATTCAAAGAGTCTTAAATGACTACAAGTTTCAAGAAGAGTGTCTGGTAAATATTGAATACTGACTTTGATTTTAAAGTTAATTATTTGCTTTTAGGCTGTTTCTAGTCCTTGGATTTTTATCGACATTTCCGACCATGGGGATTCGAATTCGTTGGAGAACGCTGATTCCGAATCTGGAAGGGCCTTTTCCAGTTCGAATTTCATCCAAAAAAGCACGTCTGTTCCTAAATCTACGAAATCAACGGAAAGTACGACAGAACCGACTTCGGAGATCCAAGAACCAGTGTTAAGAGTCATAAAAAAAGAGACTGGAAGATCCTTGAAACTTCCAGAAATCACTGAACCAATTCTGAGGCCTCGATCGACAAGGCAAAATACAAAAGGGGACACTTTTCTGAACGTAAAAAAAATATACTAAAATATGTTATTGTATTGATTAAAAAATTGTATTATAATTTTCAAGTTATTCCATAATTATTTTCAGAATGATCGTCGAATGGAGACAGAAGAACCTCCGTCGTCCACTAGATCTTTCACGGTCCAGTTTCTTCCTGAAAGACTAGCAGGGATTTTAGCACAAGCTGAAAGATATGCAAGACAGACTCTTCTGCCTTTAATTTCTCAATACACGCCGAGTTTTATTGGCACGGGGAGAACTGATCGGCCTAAATATTTTCCTCCTTTAGGAGATATTGAGAAAACAACAGAACAAATAATGGAAAAGGAAAGCACTACAGAAAAAATTAATGATCTTAAGATCAATGTGGTCAGTGATATGTTATGTTCGTTTATTAATTGTTTATGCTTTAATGTTACAATGTTTAAATTGTTACTTTTTGATGTTTAGACTTCACATACGGAAGGACAAACGTATACAAAAGCATCAGAAATAGTTCAAGAATCTGCCACACCGTTTCGAGAAACTTCAAATATCACCTTCACCTTAACAGAAAATGTCGTTAGCTCTGAAAAACAAGGCAACGACTGGGTTCCAATTGATCGGGAAGCGAAACAAATTTCAAATTATGCCAAAGTTAACCACAACCTGAATGTAACTTCTCAGGAAAAATCATACACAGGACGGTGGTTGAATGAAGATGGTGGTGGCTGGACTCCACAAGCTGAAGATGCTGATGCAGGCCCAGAAACCAAAATTGATGACTGGGTTCCGATAGTCGACAAGGCACAAAACGAAAAAATTCTCAAGATTTCCAGCGTCCAGAATTCTGAAGAAAAAACACATCCTGGTTAGTTGGTAAAATTCTTCTCACCGTCCCGAACAAATCATTTTTTTAATTTCAATAAATTAGATCATTCAATTTAAATTTATGAATGTAAATTTCGTGTTCCAATTTTCAGTTTGTCCTGAAATGCTTCGTTTTCCAAATTAAATTAAAATTAAATTCTGATCGGTGTTTACAGAAGCAATCGAAAAAGGGAAACCCGAAAATCAAGAAAAATCGAAAGAAAGCGTCATCAAAGAAGAAAAAAATCCACCGGAGCCAAATGAAGAAAGGAAATTCATTCCTATGACAGACTTCGCGAATAGAGAAGAATTGGTCCCTCAGGCTGGACCCACTGAAAGTGAAAAAGTCTCCACCGAAACAATCACAACCCATATTCAAAGGATCGCACAAACAACGATTCCGAATAAAAGCGGAACTCCAGAGGCGCGAACAATTCTTTTTCCCTACGTCTACGAACGCAAAAACGATCCTCGAACGAGGTACATTCCTTTAATTCCGGAAGAGGATCTTGCCCTCCCCAAATCTCTCATCGAACGAGATCGGTGAACAAATTCCTTTCAATCATGAGCTTTTAAAAAATCACTGAAAAACATCAATACGGAAATAAAATCAGTAGGTTTGACATTGAAGGCGGAGTCTTCAAACATAAAAACGACTGACTACATAAGTTATACAAAATAAGAGCAAACATATTTTTGTATCAGTTTTACAATTTTTGAGTATTTTTATACTATATATCTGATAAATCTGCAAATCAAAATGTGAAAGGAACTAGTGTGATAAATTAGAATTGTCTGCAAATAGGGGAATTTACCAGCTGCTGGGTAGCGCTAACTATTCTAATCAAAATTCCCGAAAATTCCATTTTGATAAAAAAAATAGCTTTTTTATACAAATTAATAATAAAAATTATTAGTTTATTCATAAAATAAAGTAAAAATGTCAGTCATTCAGATTGAAAAGAACAAATTTAATATTTCAAGCACGGTTAGTTTTTCTTGTGTTGTTTTGAATTTCACAAATATAACATTATTATCTACTGCAAGAACGTTAAGTACAAGTTTTAAATATTTTTCTATTCGTTACATTTTTTTCTTTACTGAAAAAACTTTTTGGTGTAAATTCAACCTTTGTTGAATTTACTGTTTTTTATTAATAATTTAAATCTTTTTTTTAACTGAAAAATTGAATATTTTATTTTTGATTGAAAATTGATTTTATCTATTTGAAAAAAAAACTAATTTGTTAAAAGTTCGAACTTTTTGGATGAATTCAACAGTTTTCAATATAAAATCTTTTTTGGTTGAACATTTTACGTTGATAATTTATCTTTTTGATTGAAAATACAACTAATGTTTGAAAGATGAACTACTTCGTTAAAAATTCATTGGTTTGGTTGAAAACTGAACTATTTTGGTGAAAATTCGATTTTTTTGGTGAAAATGAATTAACTAAAGTTTAACTATTCCATTTTTGGTTGAAAACTGGTCTCTTTTGGTTGAAAAATTAACTATTTGATTGAAAATTCATGTATTTTATAGAAAATTCGTCTTTTTGTTGAAAATTAATCTTGTTGGTTAAGAATTCATATTTTTGGTTGAAAAATAATTTCTTTGAAAATTCGTTTTTATTTTGCTTGAAAATTTATCTTTTTTGGTTTAAAGTTCAAGTATATGGTTGAAAATTCATCTTTTTCGGTAGAAAATTATTCTTGTTTGAAAATTCATCTTTCTAAAAACTAAACTATACCATTTTTGGATAAAAATTTATCTTTGTTTTGAAAATCGAACTATATTATTAAAAATTCATTTATTTTGTTAAAAATTCGTGTTTTCGGTTTTAAATTAATTTTTTAAACTAAATATTAAATTATTCTATTTTTTTAATATATCTGTTTTAGTTGGAAATTCATTTCTTTTGTTGAAAATTATTTGTTTGAAAATTCATTTCACTGGTTGAAACTTTAAACATTTTGTTAAAACTTCGTTTTCTTTTGGTTGAAAATTATTTTTTTTACTAAAAATGTAACTATTCTATTTTTGTAACATGTATTTTGTTGAAAATTCGTATTTTTTAGTAGAATATTATTCTTTTTCTTTGTAAATTCATTTATTTGGTTGAAAATTGAACTATATAGTTAAAAATTCAATTTTTGATCTGAAAATTTAACTTTTCCATTTTTGGCTAAAAATTAATTTTTTTTGTTGAAAATTTATTTCTATAATTGAAAATTTAATAATTTTGTTAAAATTAGTTTTTTGTTGTTGTTGAAAATTTGTCTTTCTAGTAGAAAATTAATCTTCTTGATTGAAAATTCATATTTTTGGTGGAAAATTGAACTATTTCATTTTTGGTTCAAAATTGATTGAAAACTTGAATATTCGGTGTAAAAAATAGAGAAAGTTATGAAAAACTGACCAGTCATTAAAATATTTAATTTTTTTCAAACTGAATGACTTACACTTTTATTTTTTTTTTATGATGAAACTATAAACTTTTATTATTAATTTGTATAAAAAAGGCATTTTTCGTTTATCCACTTTGAATTTTCGCGGAACTTTGACCAGAACAGTTAGCACTACCAGCGGATGACAAGCTCCCCTATTTGATTTGTCTATCCACGGACAGAAAAAATTGACAGTATTTATTAATTTAAACCTAGACAAAAAAAAGCTAGAAAATAATCATCATAATTGTACAAATTATCCTATTGATCGCACCCAGCTCTAAAAATACGGTCGTAGGCTTAATATCACTTGTGATTGCTTTGCGTATTTAAGAATTAATATCGTCTTTTGACCTGAAAAATTAATTTTTCGAATCCCTATTTAATAATTAATCCCAGCATCTGTATATAAATCGGCTATAGAAAGAAAGTTAAGTTTTTTATTCGTAAAAACTGGAGCCCTTAACTTTATTTTCTCTTGTATATAGGAATTTTTACAATATAATATATATTATATATATATAGCTTCGCTGAAAATCATTTTTTACGTTCGTTCGTTACTGTTATTGATTATTAATTGTTGTTATTATAATTACAACTAGTACCGTCGTCGATATTCGTCGTCCGCATGTTGATTCATTCCAAAACAGGCGAAAGACGAAACCGAGCGCCTAGGACGCAAAATAATATTTAATCTATTTGTATATACCATGCACCAATGCAAGGAGTCTCTAAGGAGCCACACGGTTTTGAAAAATAATATGTACAGCAAGTCAAAACTTTGAAAGGATTACTCTGTACAATAAAATTTTATCCTATTGCTGCTTTTGCTTAGAATAAATAAATAAACTTACATTTTTTTCTCAAAATACTCCTATCGATGCAAATTTCACTCGCTTATCATCTCTCAAACTTTTTTTCCATCGGATATGCTCGCTCCTGATATGTCCAGTTTTTAAAAATGCCCGCTTGCGAAAAATCTTGGTTCGAAGTTGCTCAGGTACCGCGTGGCAAAATAACAGCTTCTACAATATTCTAACTTAACAATAAAAACTGGGACAAAGAACCACTCATTAATCGTGGCTCGAAGGAGCGCGAATACTGGAAATGAATTCAACTTCCATAACGGGATACGTATTTAGTGAAACACGCAGTCTTATAGAACGGTTAACGATTAATTAGCTTAGTAAAAATTTGGTACAACATTTCCTAAAAACAGTAAGACGGAACAATTGATTTTTTTTGTCAGTGCAAAGCTACACGTTCTTTCGGCTGGGTCGCTCTTGAATTTTGCGCGCTCTCTCTCTCGCGCGAGCAATTTTTCTTTGTCTAATTTCGCTCATTATATTTTTTTCCTGTTTTTCCTACGAATAATCAGCGTTAAAAAAGAACTAATCAGTTAAAATCCACAACGTAGTATACTCGGAATGGACAATTCCTTTTCAGAGTGGCCACTCAAATCTTAGAAAAATTCTCCACTGACGGAAATGTATTTTCATAATAAAATATGATAAATTAAAATACAAGACAACAATGTGAAAATTGTGATTTTTTGTGAAAATTTGTAATTACTTGAAAAATGTTGTAAAAAATGTCTGAATGCTAGTAAAAACTTGTAGCTTCTAGTAAGTAATTATAAATTTTTACATTGTTCTACTGTATTGTAATTTATTATGAACATTACATTTCCTACAGGGTCTGGTTTATTCCTGACGCATTTTTGTTGGATAAATAAATAAATTAAGCTTACTCACGTAGGGTTAATTACTCCTGCAATCTGGTATACCCTCTTACGAAAAAATATTACAGGAAATTCAGTATAGGGATTTTAAAGATTTCCAAACATATCAGGCGATTTTAAGGGATTCCAAAGGATTTCAACTAATTTCGAGGGATTTCCACGGATTTTAAGGCTTTTAAAACGATTTTATGAGATTTACAAAGGTTTCAACTAATTAAAAATAATTGCATCGGTTTTCAAGAGATTTAAGAACATTTTCACGGATTTCAAGGAACTTCGAAACATTTCAAAGGATTTTCGAAGATTTCAAAGTTTTCCAAATATTTCTGGGTATTTTGAGGAATTCTAAAGGATTTCAAGAGGTTTCAACAATTTCAAGAGATTTGGAATAAGAAGAACTTTGGAATAAGTTTACTTTAATTTATATTCAAGGGATTCCAAAGCAATTCAAGAGATATAACAAATTTCAAAAGATTTCCAAATATTTCAGGGGATTTTTAGGTATTTCACCAGATTTAGAGGATTTTAATATATTTCAAGATATTTCTCGGATAATTCAAGGGATTTCCAAAGGTTTCAGGGAATTTTTTTAGGTATTTCAAACACTTCTAGGGATTTAAACGGGTTTTTAGATAATTTTAATGAATAAGTTTAATTTAATGTATATTCAAGGGATTTCAGATGACCTGTACCTTTTCACCACGGATTTTTATGTTTTTCAAATATTTCAAGGGATTCCAAAGGATTTCATTAAATCTCCCAGTATTTCATGGGACTTTAAAGATTTTAATGGTTTGAAGTTTTTTTTTAAAACAGGTTTTCATGGATTTCAATTACATTTTTTAAAGCGATTTTCAAGATTTCAAGAGATTTAAACAGTTTTTTCTAGAAAACTTTTATGAATAAATTCAATTTCATTTGAATTTCAGAGAACTTTCACGGATTTTAAACAATTTTATCAGATTTCATAAAAATTTCAAAGATTTTCAGACATATTAGGAGGATTAAAGAGATTTTAAAGGGTTTCAACCAATTTTGAGAGACTTCCACCAATTTTAAAGCTTTTAAAAGGATTTCTAAATATTTCAACTAATATAAAAAGACTTAATCGGTTTTTAAGAGACTAAAAATATTTTCACGGATTTAAAGGAATTTCGAAAAATGTTAAGGGAATTCAAAGGATTTTTACGTTTTTCAAATATGTCAAATGATTTATACCCTTTTTAATGGATTTTCACGTTTTCCAAAGATATCAAGGAATTTTAAGTGATTCTATAGGATTTCAAGAGATATAACAAATGTCAAGGGATTTCTAAGAATGTTGTAGGATTTCTAAAGATTCAAGGGATTCTTAAGAATTTTACAGATTTCAAGGGATTTTAAGGTATTTCCAGGAATTTCACAAGATTGAAGGAATTTTATGAAATCTCCAAGGAGTTCAACGGATTTCAAAGATTTCTAGGGATTTAACGTTTTTCCCAGAGAACTTTGATGAATGAGTTGGATTCAACATTTATATTCAAAGGATCTCAAATGATTTATTCTTTACGGGATAAATTGAGTTTTATTTCAACGGTTTTCACGGATTTCAACAATTCAAGGAAAGAAGATTAAGATTTATAGAAACTCCAATTATTTTAAAGATTTTATAAATTATGAGTGGCCTAAAATAAATCTCTCCTTTGTAGTTTCTCTATCTTTTCCATTAATTCCTTCAATATTTTTGTATTATTCATTCCAATACTGATTATCCTATGTTTTACTATATACTGATTTTCTACCATGAATTTTCTATAATCCCTGGAATCTTTTGCAATTCCATGCAATTTTAAAATCTTGCACTCTAGTGTACACCAAAAATCCGAGTAATTAAGCCCTCGGAAAAATCAAATGCTAAAACATTAAACAATTTCATTTTAAAAGCAGCTAATAGAACGCTCTCAAATTTGAAGCTTGAAATCGATCAACTGAATTCTGTTTACGAAAAGGAAAAAAAATCCGTCATTTTGCGTTTCAGTGGCCACTCTGCTTCCAATTGATTTTGTAAATCGACTGCTTTGGGTCCTTTTAGCCATATCTGTATCGTACTTCTTAAGATGCTAAATACTTAGTTAATTCTATCATGTATATATAATATTTATATATAAAATATAAGGCCGCCTCATTAATACACTGACTAGATCAGTTACATATTATCCTCTTTTACCTTGGCAATCTCTCTGGTCGAAGTTTAGATTTCTCACCGACAAAAATACACAGACAACAAAATATACTATTTGTCTCTTAAATTCGGAGCACAGCATGCACCCTACGAACACATTAATACATTTTGCACTTGGCGTGGAGAATCGGAAGGGACCTTCTTTTTTCAAGAGGACGGTCTTTATTCTTTAACCCCTGTGTGCACACCCGGGTATCCGGATGCCCACCACCGTACACTGTTGCATGTAAGTGGAGTAACAATTAAATTTTCGTTTGGGGCCTCCGAATTGTCTTTATTTAGCTCAATTCTAAGCAAACGGTATATTCAGAATCTATTTAGGATTTTTTTTTTGCAAAAATAATCGACTTCAAAGTATAAATACGTCACAGACACACCCGATGTACCCGGGTATCCACGATATAAAAATGCAACTTTCAGTGGATTATTAATTTCTTATTAAGTTATTTGATTCATGCACGTGAAATGTGTTGAGTAATAACTGACCAATTAATAATTCGGCAACTCGACGTACATTGTGCGTCGGATATAATTATTTTAAAAAATTAAAAAAAGGGAGGTGGGCACCCGGATACCCCATGTGTGTAACCACGTGGATAAAGTTGGGAGTGTACACAAGGGTTAACCCGTAGCAAAATTTGAAACTTCTTCTGCTAACGGTAATAACAGGGCCTAAAACCAGTTTTAAAATTGCAATATTACATTGAATAAACTGAAACTTGAGTAAAAAAAAAACTAAACTAAAATCAAATTATGACTCTCTTATATCAGTTTTAGACCCTGCGAGGAAGGTAAGCGTGTACAATATAGGCCTAGGGAAGATTTTTCTACGATTTATGAAGACATCTGATATTTGACACTGTACTGACGCTGAAGCGTAGAACTGAGACGTCTGAAGTGATAAAATTCGAGGTAGAATCTAACGAAAAGCAAAAAAATGAACCTTCATTACTTTATAATAGAATAAAATTATCTAACGCTTAGTTGATTCTTATACAACATTGCGGCGAACTGTCAACGACTTGTCTCTAAATCAAGAAAAAGTAGCACGTTTTACCCTTCCGAGAATTCGAAAAGAAAATCGGAAGGTGTCTCGATGTTTGAAGAATAGAATTACTTACTAGGAACTATTAGAAATCAGAAAACGAAAGCAAAACGCTGCTGATCGATTGCGTGTTGCGCATAAAAGCTCGGATAGCATTCTATATTTCGTATAAATTCGCATTGCCGAATTGACTTCATTGAATACGAGAGACACGTTAAGTCGTAAAAAAGTAAGATCACAGTCAATAAAATTTCTGAGCATTGTTTGCTTCTAATTAGCCTTTTATGCGTAACACGCTCATTTTTTGGTTGAGAGTTGTTTTACTTGGACTCTTTGAGTTATACTAGAACTGTTGGACGATGGACGTAGCATCGAACAACCGGTTTCATCATTTTTTGTCAAAGAGAGGCAGTTTGCTCCTGACAGCGCCTTCACAAACGACTAATCGTTGAGCCGCCGAAATGTTGCAGAGTGGCATCGAACCTTCTAAACTAGCTCTTAACAAAGCCATTCGATTAGGACCGACGTCGAATCCATGGTCACCTAATCTGAAACTACCTGATGTGGCCTGCTTCCTTTCGAAATACTCAACGATTTTTGAAATCGTTTTGCTAGTCGAGCCAATTCCACCGAGTCGGTCTTCCCAACAAGAAGAATCTCCGCCACCGAGACTCGCTATGTCTTCCGAAGAATCTGTGTATATTGAACTCGTCCTGTGGTCGTCGAGGAGGAAGAGACTGCTGGCTGCAGAACTACTCAGGGTGGAAGCGTGACGACGATTCGGAGGCTCGGGACTTAAATCTTCTCCGACGCAACTCCAAAATCCGGATTCACAGCTGCCACGACGTCTTGGTTCCCAGCCGTCTCGGAAAAGGGGATGAGCAAAGAGACAAGCTGCACCGACCTTCGTCGCCACCTGGAAAGCAAAACAGATTTCATATACTGGTCTACCAAACAGTGCGTCAAAAAAAATACAACAAATTTAAAATAGTGTACACATGATCATGAATTCAATTGGAATGATATTAAAATTCTTCATCATGAAAAAAATCAGAAAAAGAGAGAATTCATGGAGATGTTGTTTATAAAAAGAGAAGGTAACACGGCTATTAATTTAAAAAGGGACATCTCAAGATATAACAAAGTATGGCATAGAGTAATTAATTGGTTGTTCAACCAATTTCTTTTATTTGAAAATAGAAAGAATTTTATTTTATGGAACAATCAGTTTCTCAACAAATAAATTGATCATATTAGACTTAATCAATTCTTAATTAATAATAATTGAAATATTTTCTTTGCACGTATATTAATTTTTTCATAACTTTAGTCTTCCCTATAAATAATCCCTGATGATGAGGTCTAAATTGGCCTCAAATCATGTTGGTTCCCTAGTGCCTAGTAGTATAAAAAGGACGGAGAAAGGAAAAAGTAAAAGGTTGGTTTATGGTTGACCTCTTCCCTTTTTCTCCCTCTTTTTTCAATTGGTTATTTCTGTCTAATGAGCCGAAAAGTGAGGTAGTTTGGAAGTTCTGTTTTTTAATTGTCGTTGTCAATTTTCTTGAAAGAAGTCTTTCTTTTTATTTAAATTTTCGTAAAAAGAATGCTATTAAATATTAGCAATTTTTAGAAATGCATTTAAATAATTTGGATTATTTTCTTTTCCTATTTTGGAAAAATAGTGTCATGTAATTTGTTTAATATTACACCCAGGGGTTAACTATTTTTGTAATCTGGCATATAATATACATTAGGGTGATTACAAAAATTTTATTTTCGAATCTGAACACGCGCATCAGCCTAAACCTAAGTTGCATCTTGTTAGTCAACAAATTTTTCAATTTTCAGATTTTTATTTATTGATTTTTTGTTGAAATTATTGTATTTTGTAATTGACACATCGTATATCAAATTCTTATAGAAAACTGTGAAACAAGTAAGATAAAATTATTATATTTCTTAAAATTGAGTTAAAAGATTTTCAGTAAATGATGCACAACAAGGGTGGTCCAAATTTTTTTTCTCGATTCCTCATGCATATTGCCCCCAAATTGGTACGAATCTATAAAAAAATGCGTTTTTTAAAATGATATGTAGAGTTCCATAATATCTTGAATATTAGGCGAATCGAATTGAAACTCTACATTTGTTTTCACAATTAGCCATAGGAAATTAATGAAAAATTACGTTTCAAATATCAACCCCATAAGTCTGCTTTATAGGTTCCCAAAAAATCCCGTAAGTGAGAAATTGGGTTTTGCAATTTTTTTGCGCTAATTATGATTTTGTGCGGGTTTTTTCAAATAAAAATTGTTCCTACGGCATACAATACTACTTTGTACTGATACTGATAATCAGATGTTAACACAAATTTTTTAAATAATTTACTATTGTTTTTAGCCATTTTCTCTTAGAATAGAGTTAGAATGTGGCGGTTTTTCTGAATTTTTAAACTTATTTTCAACTTTTCAGTTAGAGCGAGGCAATAATCAATTAAATCTAGCAGAAATGATTGTTTAAACAGTTTACTACTATTTTTAATAATATTCTCTTTTAATAATGCTAGAATGTTGCGTTTTTTCTGAATTATAGAACTTTTTGTCCACTTTTCACTTAGAGTGAGGTAATAATTAATGTAATTTAAAAAAATATAATGGTTGAAACAGATTATTATTGTTTATAACTATCTTCAACATATCAATCAATTCAATAATCAACATATCAGTATCTAAAAAGCAAAAGCAAAACATTTCAGAAAAAACCGCAACTTTCTAGCAATTATCTCAGAAAAGAAAGTTATAAACAATAAACTTTATCAAAATACATTAATTATTACCTCACTATGTCAAAAGCGGACAAAAAATTGAACATTTCAGAAAAAAACCGCCATTATCTAGCATTAACATAGGAAAAGATAGTTATAATCAATAATTTGTTTAAAAAATTATGTGTGCTAAATTTCATTAATTATTCCCTTAGTAAGTGAAGAATAGACAAAAAGTTGAGAATTTCAGAAAAAAAAACGCAAATTTCTACCATTATTCAATGAGAATATAATTAAAAATAATAATAAATTCTTTAAACAATTATGTTAGTTAACTTAAATTCATTATCACGTCACTCTAATTAAAAAGTGGACTATTAAATAATACTTTTAATTTTCCACTTCATTGGTTTCTCCCAGACGTAAAAGAAAATAAGACAACATACCATCTCTCATAGTCTTTGCACGAAAAGTGAACAAAAAGTGGAAAATTTGAGAACAAAATACATTTTTCTAGCATTATTCTAAGAGAATATTATTATAAATAATAATAAATGGCTTAAATAATTATTTCTGTAAATTTTTTACTGATTATTGCTTCGCTCTAACTGAAAAGTTGAAAATAAATGAACAAATTCGGAAAAAACCGTGACTTTCTAACTCTATTCTAAGAGAAAATTGCTAAAAACAATAATAACTTGTTTAAACAATTCATGTAAACACCTAATTATTAGTAGAAAGTAGTAGTAGTGTTTTATGTATTACCTTGCGGAACCTCTAAATATAATTTTTACAAAATGCATTTTTTTTTTTTTTTGATTCGAAGAAATTTAGAAGCGATATGCATGAAGATTCGAAAAAAATTTCGATGCATTTTTGGACCACCCTAGTGTACAATTAAGACATTGAGAAAATAAAAACAATATAAAATCAATTAAAAAGTTAAAACTCAAATAAAGGGTCTCTAAACAATATTCGATTTTCAATTTTTTTGTTTGAAAAATTTGTTGACTAAAAAGGTAAAAAGTAGGCTAGTGTGTGTATTCAGATTCGAAAAAAATTGTGCTGCCTTATAAAATTAATCACCCTAATATAAATGTCCCATGTGAAACGCTTTCGAATCTTTTGAAATACCTTAAAAATTTGAAATTCATTTGAAATTCTTTAAGAACCCCTGAGATCCGTAGAAATCCCTAGGAGGCCCATGGAATTTAATTTAATTTAATCCCTAAAGTTCTCTAGAAATCTGTTGGAATATTTTTAAATATCATTGATATCCTGAATACCTTTTTAAAATCCTTTTAAGTTTTCTGAAATCCCATAAAATTCTTTGAAAACCCTTACAAATTTTGAAAACTCGTTATATTCCTCGGAATTTTTAAATGAATTCCCGCAAAATCTCATAAAATCTGATAAAGTTCCTTGAAATCCACTGAAATCTATTAAAAACCATTAAATTCTGTTAAAATCCTCTGAAATCCCTGGAAAGCTATACAATTTTTTGGTGTCTCCTGAAATATAATCGAAATTCCTTATAATCTTATGGAACATTATTATTCCTTTTGAAATCCTATGAATCCCTCAAAATATTGTAAAATTCATTGAAATCTTCGCAATTTTTTAAATCTTACGAAATGATTTGAAATCTCATTAAATTCCTTGGAATCATTAAAAAATACACTACATTTTTTTAAACCCTTTGAAATTTTTTAAAGGCCTTAAATCTCGTGAAATCCTATATTTAATATCTTTCAAAATTCCTTTAAAAATGTTTCAGTCTTTGATATCCACGGCGACCCCATAAAATCATATGAAATCCTTTGAAATCCCTAGAAGTCAGTTAAAATTTAATTCCATTTCATTTACTCCCTACTGTTCTCCAGAAATTCTTTAATATTCGCTAAATTTTAACTGAAAAGTTCAAAGATTTCTAATTAAAAAATATAAATCGACGCTATCATTTTCAATGCTCTTAATTGAAGAATGAATCAATAAATTTGTAAATTTTCAAAATTAATTTTAGGCAATTTTAAGCTAGAAACATTAAAAATTGACCGATTAAATTTTTTTTAACTGAGAACTTTTTAAATTAGAAGTTACATTATTTTTATTTTAAGTCGTTTCAAATTAATAATTTTTCAATTGTTATTTATACATCAAAATTCAGCGCTTTCAATCAATTCAGTTTTGAATAGTTTAGTTTTGAATATTTCATTTATAATTGCTCAGTTTAGATGAACAGTCAATAATGGCTAAATATTAAAAAATTGTTCTTTTTTTAATTAGAAAATTTCAAATTGAATGGGTTAAAAATGGAATTTTGTAGAATGAAACAATATTTAAATATGATTTGAAATTTAATAAAAGCGTTTAATTATGAATCCATTCATTTGAAATTCTTTTAAAATTGATTTTTTTTAGAAAGTTTCAATCAGACGTTTAAATCTGCTTAACTACTAAGGCTTTCGATCTACAACCGTTAAATTTTCAACGTTAAAATCTGTACATTTTTTAATTTTGAACAGATTCAGAAACGTCGTGTAAAATAAATTATTGTTCCATTTTTAACCCTCGAACTAGTTCAGTTTTTAGAATAATTGATATTTACAGTTGATCAACTTGCAACGTTTTTCATACAAAAAAATTGTTATTCGAATGCTTTTAATTTTTCAAGTCTTTAAAACTGCATTTTAAAATTCTTCAAGTTGAAAATTTACACTTAAAAATGAAGACCTTAAGTGGAAACTTTGTAAAGTAAAAGATTTTAGAATTACGCATAGTAAACTGAATGAGTTAATAATTAAAAAAGTTAACAATTGAACTAAAAATTTAAAAAAAAGTTGAAACCGAACGTATTTTAAATTGCATTATATCATGTGATATGAATTATTTGTGATATCTCAAGTGACTGGGTAGATTTTTCTTCTAAAAATTTGTCAAACTCCGGTCAAAAAATAAATTCTCTGTCATTTCTCGATTTTTCCGGGTCTAAAAAAATTCGCTGAAACTTCTTCACAAATTTTTGAAACTTTGAAATGCCTTAAAATCATTTAAAATCATCAAAATCTAGAAATATTTTGAAATTTCTATTTTGAGGTGGCGGATGCGTTATTTGAGCAAATCAGCGAAGATGCTTGAAAATATGTTTAAAGAGAAAGTGTAAAAGTAATTGCGTTATGTAGAAATTTGAGAAAACAGTACTGGCATTCTATGGAAAAATGTAGTAACTACAAAATCAGTGAACGGAGAAAATCGAGGAAAACGTTTGTATCACATTTTCAGACTGTTGTTGGATAACTTGGATGCGATCTACCCATTTACAACAAAATAATTGACCAAAATTGTGAAATTATAATGGGTTTGGTGGTAGTTTCTGCCTTCTTCCATAGAACTCGTTGCCCGGAAGACTCGGCGACTTTTACGGAAGAAGGCAGCAAGTGGTAGATGCTGCTTTCTTGCGTAGAAATCGGCCTTGAATTCAGGTAGTTGCTGGCTTTTAAGCTGACGATGCAATCATTAATTTAAACAATATCAACAATTTGAACGAAAACAAAAATTAGACCAATAGATCTCTCTTCAACGATTTCAGTAATATAAAAAACACATGTTTCGATTTTTTGCAGTTACTGCCTTTTTCCATAGAACAGCAGAGTAGCATTAGTGTCATTTTTCTCAAAATAGTAGTAAAATACCCAGTGGGAACGAAATTTAAGAACGTAATTGGAACGTTCTAAAAACGTTCCTTGGACGTACAAGTCAAAAGACGTTATTTGAACGTTTTAAAAACTGTCCTAAGTCAGACCAAATAATGTTCTGAAAACGTTTCATGTTCCGAATACGTCCTTAAAACGTCTCTGGAACATTGTATGTTTGAGGAACGTTATTCGGACTGACTTAGGACGTTTTTGAGCCGTTCTAATAACGTTCTTTAACGTTTGTGCCCACTGGGTAGTTGCATCGTTAAAGAAAAAGTGTCAAAAAGTATCGTGAGTCCGAATCTGAATTACCTTCTTCTCCCACTTCTTCCTGGCCGTTGGACTACTCGGTTCAGAACTAGGCTTCTTCCTCTCGAGGATCTTCGCTATGCTGTCGTTCTGAGCTGGTTTGAATTTCGAGCCCACGCCGTCGGTGACGCTCGCCCTGACGTCTTCCAAACTTGGAAGCTCGAGACAACTTGAAAAGAGATCCCCGAGGATTTTCTTAACACCGCCTAGAGCGTGGAATGGATTCGCTGTCATGGGCCTGTAATGAGGATCTCTTCTGCTGGCGAGTTCCGCTACTCGCCTGGCAGAGTGGCACCTTGCCTTATCAGAAGGTGATGCATTAACACACCCTCTCGCATCAGCAGAGAGACTTCTGAGTCTCGCCGTTCTGCGTTTCGCTGATCGACCTGCTCTCACGATTTCTTCCACACTTGACATCAAGGTTGGATCCACTGATTGTCGTTTTCCTAAATTGCCCTTGCTCTCCTCCTCGTAGTTGGCGATAATGCTGTCGAGAATTGAACCGATCTCAGGAAACGTGGGCCTCGACTTTGGCTCGTACTGCAAAAATAGAAGATTTGAAAACCGATGACAGGGCTCACAGCGGGTCAGTAGTTTAATTTAGGTATCTCGTGAATATTACACGACAGTGCCTTCTTCGCACCTTCTCTTTGATAAGGGGCCGTTCAGAAGCTGAGTTACTAATTTGAGGGGGAAGGGGTTCAAGCCAAAAACTATGGTTAATAAAAGGGGAAGGGGAGGGGGTTTAGTGGAAGTAACATTACGAACTCAGATAACATTTAGTATGTTTCTTGATGATAAATTTTAAGAAAGATTGCGAATTTTGCGAAAGATGGCCCTCCAACGGTAAAGTTCAATAATTACTTAATAAGTTTGAAAATCACTTTCATATTTTAGACTTCACACTTTATCTCCTATTTCTCTTTTTTCCCATTTCTTAAAGAATTCTTCTTTTCGCTGTTTTCAAGAAACTTACCCTTTTTTTCTCGTTTTTTTTGGCTTAAATTCCCAATGAATCAATAGATCCCATTACGAAAATCCAAATATTTTTTATTGAAAAGTTTACTGTTATATTTTTGGTTCGAAATTCATCTCGCTTAGTTAAAAATTCTACTATTTGGTTGAAGGTTGAATCACTTTGTTAGAAATTAATTTTTTGGTTGAAGATTCATTTCGTTGGTTGAAAATTTGTGACCCTGAATTTAGCTATACATAAAGATTTGAAAATTGGGGAATTTATTTAAACAAAACTAATTGTCTTATCAAAAAACTGAATACATATCTGGATTCGTCTCAGCCATATATCTAGGAGTTTTTCGAATTATGAAGAAAAAAGATTTTTAAACAATTAAATTGTTATAGACAATTCGGAATTCAATATAAACAAACGTATCAGCCTGAAAATAGTTTCAAGCACATTAGTAGACTGCCCTCCAAACTAAAAAGATACATAAGTCACATTTTTATGAAAAATGAGTTTTTGGTATCGTTGGATTCGTAAGAGAAAGCTGCGTCTAACTGTGTTGATAAACATTATTAATTATTAAGATTTATTGCAAAAAACGATTGTTTATAAATGAGGAAAGTCGAAAAAGTGAAAAATACAACATAAAAAGGCATGGAATACGTCATCAGGATACAAATAAAAAAGAACCTAAAGAAATTTGTGTCTTTTTTGCCTTGTAAAAGTGACCGAGTGCGGAGCGAATTTACAAACGAAAAGAATCGCTTGCCCTTACGTATGCTTTAGACTTGTGAAATAGCTCGGACTCTGATCGGAAATCCAAGGGAAATAAGTCCCGGCTAGATTCGGCTATACACTAGCGACGATCGTTCGGGTAAGTTCGGGACAGACGCTGAACACAAAGTGTCCCTTACGTATGCTTTGTTGTTGTATTTTGAGGCCGTGCTCGAGCTCTTCGATAAAGGCATCGTCCGCAAGTGACTTTATGTTCTTATTGCCCTGTATTTTTGACTTTCCGCGACTAGTGAAAAATCGCAAGTCCATTTTCTAATGTAAATTGTTTAAAAAATCTATATTATTCAGAATTTTATTCGATATTAGAGATCTTTCGGCAAACAGTTTGTCTCGATTTTCTCAGTTTGAGTGAGATTGGACTTATGAATCTTCTTAGTTTTGTACGGCAGTAGATACTTCAATAAAATAACCCCAGGTGTTTTTTTAATCATCGCGAAAAAATAATTATTTAAATAAATACAATGTTTATAATTTTTGTTTACGTTTTTGATTGTTTAATGTACAATGAATTAAACTAACACTAAATAAACACAAACTTTTTTATCCCCTCCACTCTCACTACATAACAAAAAAGCCTTTGCATATGGATTTCAATATTCGGACATATAGCTAGAAGAAACTAATAGTCCCAGAAAAAATCTAAAGATATCGTTGGATACGTCTCGGTCATTTCTCTAGGAGTTTTTTAATCATGAAAAAAATTATTACTTAAACAATTATATTGTTTATAATATAGCCAGAAAACGTTATTCGAATATAATAGAATGCAAATAAACTTTTGAAAATGAAAAAACTCCAATTTAAACTTTTTTTTACCACCTCCACTATCACTTGAAAAATCCTTTGAATTTGGATTTCAATGTTCGGGCATATAGCTGAAACAAACTAAAAGTCGCAGTCGTTTGTGATAAATTGTTGTTCAATTATCGTTTAAACAAATAAAAAATATTGTAAACAATATAATTTTTTGAATAATTTTTTTTGTATGATTGAAAAAACTCCTAGAGATATGGCCTAGACGCATCCAACGATATCTTTAG
>CAKNYM010052343.1:0-14544 GCA_932195095.1 Andricus curvator | reverse complement strand
TATATTGAATGCCGAATTGTTTATAACAATTTCATTGTTTGAAAATACTTTTTTTGCATTATTCGAAAAACTCCTAGAGATATGGCTGAGACGAATCCAGACATGTATTCAGTTTTTTAATAGGACAATTAGTTCTGTTTAAATAAATTCCCCAATTTTCAAATCTATCTGTATAGCTAAATTCAGGGTCGTGAAAATTTAACTATTTCATTTTTAGAAAATTATTCTTCTGGTTCAAAATCATCTTTTGGGTTGAATGTTGAACTATTTTTTTGAAGGTTTATCTTTTTGTTTGAAAATTTAACTATTTTGTTGTAATTTTGTTTTTGTTTAGTTGAGAATCAATTCTTTAAACTAAACATGTAAGTATTCCATTTATGGCTGAAAATTCATATTTTTAATTGAAAATTCATCTTTTCTATTAGAAAATTCTACTATTTAGTTAGAAATTCATATATTTTGTTGAAAATTCATTTTTTTTCAATTTCAAATAAATATATTTTTTGGTTGAAATATCAACTATTACATATTTCGTTGAGAACTAATTTTTTTTTTTTTATAAAATTTGAACTGCTTTGTAGAAAATTCCTATTTTTGCTAGAAAATTCCACAATTTGGTAGGAACTTAAAGTATTTTGTTGAAAATTCATATTTTCGGTTAAATATTCCAACTATTTCGTTAAAAATTAAACTATTTTTATTGAAAGATAACTATTTGATAGAAAATAAACTTTGTTGTTAAAAAATCACATTTTCGGGCTGAATATTCAACTGTTTTGTAGACAATTCGTCTTTTTGGTTTCAAAAATCAACAATATTTTTGAAAATTGATGAATTTTGTCGAAAAATTGTCTTTTTTGGTAGAAAATTAAACTTATTGGTGAAAAATTAATCTTTTTGGTTAAAAATTGAACTGTTTGGTTAAAAATTCATCTCATTGTTTGAAAATATAACTATTTTGTAGAAAATTAGTTTTTTTTTTATATTGAATATTAACGTTTTGATCTGAAAATTAAACTAATCCATTTTTGCTTAAAAATGTATTCTTCATAAGCTGAAAATTCAACTGTTTTGTTGAACATTCGTCTTTTTGGGTAGGTTGAAAACACAGCTATTTGCTTAAAAATTCAACTTTTTAATAAATATTTAATTATTTTGTTGGAAATTAAATTATTTTGTTAAATTGATCTTTTTTGGTCGAAAGTTCAACTGTTTTGTTGATAATTAATATTTCTTGATTGAAAATTCAACTGATTTCTGAAAATTTTCATTTTTCTGGCTTGAAAATTTAACTATTGAACTGTTTTCGATTGAAGTTTAATTCATCTCTTTTAGCATAAATTTCATCTTTTTTGGTTGAAAATTATTTTGTTTTGGATAGCGATTCAACTTATTTTATTAAAAACTAGTCTTTTTTGGATAAATTTACCAGTTTTTAATTTGAAATTAAAATTTTTTCAACCACATACTTGGTAAAGAGTTGAACTGCTTTGTACAAAATTAATTTTTTTGGTTGAAGATTCATCGTTTTAGTTGGAAATGGATCTCTTTGGTTAAAATTATACCTATTTTGTTGAAAATTCGCCTTTTTTGGTTGAAATATCATCTATTTTATTTTTCGTTTAAAATTAATTTGTTTTGGTTAGCAAATTTATTTTTTGGTTGAAAATCCATAATTTCGGGTCGAAAATTCAACTATTTTGTTGAAACTTAATCTGTTTTGGTTAAGGGTTCAACTATTTTATTAAAAATTCGTCTTTTTTTATGAATTCAACTGTTTTAAATGTAAAATTAAAATCTTGGTTGAAGTATGAACTATTGCATTTTTGTTAAGAATTCATCCTTTTTCGTTGAAAATTCAACTACTTGGTTAAAAGTTGAGCTTGAAGATGCTTGAAGATTCATAATTTTAGTTCAGAATTTATCCCTTTGATTGAAACTTCACTATTTGGTTGGAAATTAACTTTTTTGTTGAAAGTTCATAATTTCGGGTTGAAATTTCAACTATTTTCTTGAAAGTTCGTATGTCTGATTGAAAATTATTCTGTTTTGGTTGAGGATTCAACAATTTTATTAAAAATTCGTCTTTTTTGGATGAATTTAACTGTTTTTAATTAAAAATTAAAATCCTTTTTAGTTGAAACTAGTTGCAATATGAACTATTTCATTTTTTGTTCAGAATTTTTCTTTTTTTGGTTGAAGATTTAGTTGACAATGCATCTCTTTGTTTAAGAACTTTATTTTTCATTTACAATTCATGTATCAACCTACATCAATTCTATTTAAAAAAAAATTTATTCCCCTTTTTTCGTGAAAAATCTCCTTATTTCGCCTGTTTTTAGAGCATGTATATTTGGCCTGTGAAGCCTGTTACCTCTAAAAAATTTTTTTGGATTTTTCAAATTTAAGGGGAAAATAGGGTAAAAGGAGATTATGTAAAAAGTGGGAAAGACTGTGATCCCTGCGAGCAAAAATGAATCGGAAATTCAAATATCTCGCTTTACATCTCTAGAATCGTCTTCGCATTAGTTTTTGAGTATTTTCTTACCGTGCAACAGTGGAAGGCCAGTTGTAAAAAGGCAGATGGTGGATCAGCAGCTGCACAAATCTCCGCAACTGCTAGATAATCAAGTCCGAAATTGTCCGAGCGCGGTAGAACATCGGGATCAGCAGGCACTCGGCCGATTAATTCGCAAACGACGATGCCGAAGGAGAAGATATCTGATCTATGATCGTACCATTGACCCTTGAGACACTCAGGAGACATCCAGTAAGGACTTCCAACCGTGCTAAGTCGATACCCCGAACTTGGATCCGGGATTTTGGCTGCCAATCCAAAATCTCCAACGACGGCACTCAATTCACCGGAAGTTTCGTCTTTTTTTATAAGAACGTTCTTGGAAGTAAGATCCCGGTGAAAGATCCCACGACTATGTAGATAGGCCATCCCTCGAGCGACGTCCCTTGCCAGGCTCATCCTGATTAAGTGGGAGAGTGGTATGTGTTTCGCCATTATCAGCTGTTCCAAACTTCCACCATTTATATATTCTGTAAGGGCGTGTAGTTGTCCTTCATGAACACAAACTCCCATAAATCTGCAACAATCATTTTTAGCAATAATTAGCTAATTCTAACAATGTTATTCTTAATATTTTAGAATAATTTATTGACTTGTTTCCTTGATAAATTGGTCATTAGGGATCGTCCATAAACTACGTTACCAATTTGAGGAGGGGTCACACCAAAAAATACGGTTGGTAACAGGTCCCCCGACTTAGATCATGTTTAGCCCGTTTCTTGATGATAAATTTTAAAACCTCTTTTCCTATGGTTTTTGTTGTGAAAATTCATTACTTTAGTTGAAAATTCATCTCTAGATCGTAACATTTTACCATTTTTTTGAACTAACAATATAATTATTCCATTACACAACTCCACAAAAAAAAAATCGAAAAAATTACCCCTGGAGTCTGACTATGTCTATCATATGTTTTCGGGGTCACTGAATCCAAATTCGGGGTCCATTTAACGCCATCACGTCAGGATTTTCCATAACCTTAAAAAATAGGCCCAAAAACCCAATAAATCCTCTATCAATTGACCACTCAATCCCAATAACCCCCGAACCAGGTAAAAACGAGACATATGTGCGTTGAAGCCCTGGACTGGACTACAGTATGTTGGAGCAATGCATGCTTCTTGAGCCTTAAGCCCACATTCCTCAATAACCCCATAACTCCGAAACCCCATAACCCGGTGAGAATAGCCTTATGCACGAACTCTTATGAGTCAAATCTTCGGACATCATTGCTGTACTACTTATTCGTGTTTTTGCAATCCAGGGCACCTCCACGTGGTTGACGGTGGGCAACGGAGTTATTCCGTGATCCGGTAGAGACCCTGGATAACGGCGTTTATGCCGTCATGGGTTTCGGAGTTCTGGGGTTATTGAAGAATGTGGGTAGCATGCATGGCTCGAACATACTGTGTTCCACGGCTTCAACGCGCATATGACTCATTTTTACCGGGTTCGGGGGTTATGGCATTTTGAGGTTATGAAGGGGTTATTGGGATTGAGTGGTCAATGGATAGAGGATTTTATGGGGCTTTGGGCCTATTTTTTAAGTTTATGGAAAATCCTGACGTGATAGGGTTAAATGGACCCCGAATTTGGATTCAGCGATCCCGAAAACATATGATACACATAGTCACACTCCAGGGGTAATTTTCTCGATTTTCTTGTGGAGAGGTGTTGTTGGTCAAAAATTTATATTTTTAATTGAAAATTGATATTTTTTATTTAAAAATACAACTATTTCGTTGAAAATTCGTTTTCTTTGGTTAAATTCAACTGTTTTTTATTTCAAATTAAAATAAGTTTTCGTTGAAGTATCAAGTATTACAGGCTTTGTTGAGAATTCATCTTTTCGGTTTAAAAACTGAAATGGTTTGTAGAAAATTAATCTTCTTTTTTGAAAATTTATCTTTTTGGCTGTTTATTCAATTATTTTGTTAAAAACTCGTCTTGTTTGATTTAATTTAACTGGAAGAAAATTCTTTTTTTTTTTTGTTGAAAATAATTTTTTAAACTGAAACTGTAACTATTCCATTTTTGGTAAAAAATTATATTTTTGAGTTGAAATCTTATCTTTTTTAGTTGGAAATTCGACTATTTTGTTAAAAATTAAACTATTTATTTGAAAAATTAACTACTTGGTGGAAAATTAACTTTTTTGTTGAAAATCCATAGTGTCGGTTGGAAAATTAAACTTTTTTTGCGTAAAATTAATGTACTTTGTTGAAAATTCGTCTTTTTGAGCAGACAACCTTCTTTTTTGAAAAATTGTCATTTTTGGTTGAGGATTAAACTATTTTGTTAAAAATTCGTGTTTTTCAGTTGAATTCAACCAGCTGAAAAGGAGTTTTTTTTTGTTGAGAATTAATTTTTTAAACTGAAGATGTAACTATGTATTCCATTTTTGGTTAAAACTTATATTTTTTAGTTTAAAATTCATCTTTGTAGGTTTGAATATCAACTATTTTGTTGAGTCATCTTATTTAGTCGAAAATTGAACTGCTTTTTTTTGTCGTAAACTCATTAGAAACTCGAAAAAACGCAGACTAAACGTGAAATCCGTGTATAGCCAACGGCTTCGTTACTTTCTTGGGGGGGGGGGGGGGTGGGGGTCACCCACGGGGGGGGGGTATCCCAAAATTGGTAACGTAGTTTATGGATGATCACTTCGGGTGGTCCAAATTTAAACCTGTAAAAATTCGATTTCCTTTTTTTGGTGATCGACCCCCCCCCCCAAATTTGTTCGTTTCCCGGACACAGAAATTCAGTTTTCTTTTCCAATCGGTCAACATTAACCCGTGTCTCTGGGCTTTTGAAATTGACATTGGGTCTTTAATGGGAAAGACTAGGCTTTCGAAAAAATATATATAGCAGTTTTATGTGAAATTCATGCTAAAGACGCTATTTTTTTGAATTTTTTAAACATGAATTATGTTTATTCGATAACAGACAAGTTCCCAAGTATTTTATATAATTTTTAAGTGTTAACACAATTATTATTGGTTTACACAATTAATATTTGTTAAAACAATTTTCTGATTCGCCTGTAAGCCGTGAAGAGTTATTATTTTTGGGATAAATAATACAGCTGATGAATTTCAAGAATAATAAATTTTTTTTAATGATACAGTAATACATTTTTTTAATGGTATTCGGCAATAATTTAAACAATTTTCATTTGTTTAAGCAATATTTTTGCCCTGTAAGTTTCGAAAATTTACTCTTTTTTATAATTAATGATAAAATTAACAATTGTTAAGAGTAATATTTTATTGTTTGAGATATTTGGCAATTATTTAAACAATTAATAATCATTCACTTGCACTTATTCATAGGAAAGGTGGAGAAGATTCTTGGTTTTTTAAACCTTTTACCCTATATCGCTAATTATTCAGCACTTTTTTATTTCAGAACTCATACCCTAATTTCATAAACAATAATAATTTGTTTCTACATTTTTTCAGTTACATTATAGCTAATTATTTTTTCAGATCGATTTCGTTGATAAAATAAAATACAGCTTAATAAACGACACCAGTGTAAGAGATTTAAAAAAAACTAGAATTTTCTTCAGTCATTACCTGCGACATTAATTCCTAAAAGTAAAAACTTTTTACGATTTAGAGAATGAAAAAATTGTTTATAACTGAATAATTGCCAAATATTCTAAACAAAAATATTACTCTTAACATTTCTTAATTGTGTCACTAATTCCAGAAAATACTAACTTTTCACTATTTGGTGGGAAAAAAATTCTAAAAATAGAAATTGCTTAAACAATTGCAAAATATGTTAAACAAAAAATAGTACTCTTTATATTCATTAACTGTATCATTTATCCCGGAATTAATAACTTTTCACGCTGAACTGAATATTTCACGCAATATACTATTTCCGGAAAATGAAAAAATTTAATTTATTATTCTCAGGATGAAAAAAGCGAACAAAAGTGTCTAATTTCTAACCCAAAAAGAGAATAATGTGCATTAATAATGTGAGTTAACGTTCTTTTGAATTCAAAAGACTTCAAAAGAATTCGAGACATAGGATTGAATTCTTTGAACTCCAATAAAATGTTATAAAATCCCATGAAATTCAATAAAATCTTATATTTCCTAAAATATGTACTGGAAAATGTTTTAAAATTCCTTAAGGGCTTTTAAAATCTCTTAAAATCATTGGTGTCCTGTAAAAATGGTTCCACATCTTCCGAGATTCTAGGAAATTCTTTAAAACCGTATGAAAATTTGTTAAAATCTCTTAAAATCATTACAATCCATGGAAATCCCTTGAAATGTTTCAAATCTCTTGAAAATCCCTTTTCTCTGTTAAAATATCGTAAATTATTTAAAATCATTTAAAATCCCTTCAAATTATTGAAATCAATTAAAAATTCTCTAAAATATTTCAAATCCTTTGAAATTTTTTGAAATCGCTTGAAACTTTGTAAATCTCCTGAAAATATCTTGCAATTTTTTTAAAACCCTAAAATATTTCAAATTCTTTAAAATTCCATTAAATTACTGAAATCAATTGAAAAATTCTTGGGATACCAAATATTTGAAATCCTGCGAAATCCCTCAACTCCGATTCGTATATTAATTCGAAAATTTAAAATTTACCGTACAACAAAATCATTATTAGAACATTGAAATAGGTGCGACTACGAAAAGTCAAATCTTTTTTTTTAATCCCACGTCCCTTCCAGGTTTTTCAGAGCTTTTACAACATTTTTTTTCGAATTTCGTATCTGAGTCTTAATTTTCTAAATATATTGTACAAATTCTAAACTTAAACGGTTTATCCAGATGATAATTAAAATATAGTCAGGATTTTGTGTCTAACCCAGAATTAGGTCTGGTTATAGTTTTTTATTCTAAAAAGAACTAGTTGACATTTTGGTCACTGAGAGGCATGATGAAAATACATTCAATTATACCAGGCAAAAATATAATGTCAAATATTTGATGTTGAGAAACGAGTTTGAATATTTAACTTGAAGGATACAAAATACTAGAACCCAATCGTTTATGACGAAGTAATTAATATGTCTGGATCTAAATAGAATCTTAAAAAATGTACAAACTCAATTACAAGATTATTTCAAAGTCAAAAGTCGAAAAATACGACCTTCAATCAGTTTCACTCTTGCTTTTTCTGGGAGACTTCATTGAAGTAATTTGAGTCACTCTATTATATTTAAACCTGATAATTAAAATCAGCTAAGAATGGACAAAATTGCTTCCTGTTTTTCACTATTCACCTTAACAGTTTTCATTGCCAGATATTTTTGAATCTTATTCAATTCGAACTCAATAAAATACTAATTATTTTCCAATTAAAGTTAACATCTGGAAAAAACTGGAAACTTTTTTTTATATCAATTAAAACACGAAGGTTTAAAAAAATTATATTTCCAGGCAACACAGTGGATCACCAGTTCAATTGGAGCGAAAAATAGGGGAATTTTTCTTCGAAAAAAGAGGAATTGCTTTTTCTTTTTAAAATGCCAGCGATATGAACAAAAATTACATTAAGTATGTAATAGAAAAAAGAAATATTTGTGGAACTAGTATAATATTTTTAATTTTTGGTGACAACATTTCTAATTGTTAAATACTTGCTAAAATCCTATAATGACCATCAAATTGTTTTAAAAAACTTTCATATTTAGTGTAATTTATTCATTTAGCTTGAATTTCTTGAAATTTTAAAATATTTGAATACATTATTTAACAACTAAATTTAATGGTAGAAAATTGGAACACTTACATTTTTTCACTTAAATACGTGTAGAAAACGAGAAAGTATAATTTTTAAAGAATACTCAATTTAGTCAAAACAATTAATTAGCACCCTTTAGCTTCCGTCGCTCCAGTTACATTTTACATATATATTTTTTGTGCAAATTGTAAGATAAAGAAGTACGAATTAAAAAATGTATTACAGTAATCATCTATTCTTCTTGCCATAGTTTCTATTTCTTATAGTAGGGTCATTGAAATCAAAAAATTTCATTTTTTCAAATTCAACTTAAAATATGAAAATAGATAACCATTTTCACTATAAAGAAACGAATTTTTGCGAAGTCTTTATTTTTCTATTTTATTCTAAAATCTGCATGTGCCAAGAAATCTGTCAACTGTTTCGACTTATTTCATTTGGGATGCGGTATTCAGCCAATAAGGCCATTAAAATCAACCTTCGCTTTTCTTCTCTGGTAGAAGCGATTCAGCAACTCAAGATGCTTGTAATGTTCAAAATATTACTGATTTATTTATCAATTTTCTCCGAAATAAAGTATAATAATAAGTATTCATTATTTAAAATTCCCTGACTTTTCTCTGATTTTCCTCTGACCAATTTTTTTATTTTCCCTGACCATTAATATTCAAAGACCAAAATTTTTATCTGGTAACATTTTTAACATAGAACCTTTTATAAATGGAATGAAACAATTTCAAATTAAAACTTATTTATTTCAATTTAAAAAATTGACTTTTCTACAATAAAAGATTAATTTTTAATACAAAAGGTGATATTTTCAACAAAGCAGTTAAATACTCCAACAAAAAAGATAGCTTTCTAACAAAATAGTTTAATTTTTAATCAAATTGTTGAATTTTCAGCCTACAAAGAAGAATTTTCAACTCAATGATCGATTTTTCAAATTCAAACAGTTGCATTTTGAACCAAACAATTGAACTTTTTAGAAGACAGTTTAATTTTTAATGAATAAACATGAATTTTTAATTCAAAAAGACTACTTTTCTGTTAAAATAGACGAATGTTCAACAAAAGATTTGAATTTTTAAGCAAATACTGGAATTTTCTACATGAAAGATGAATTTTCGACCAAATAGTCGAATTTGTAAACAAAAATTAGTATACTTGAAACAAAAACTGTTGAATTTTCAATTCATATTTCATATTTCAATACAAAAAAGGAATCTCAACAAAAAAATGAAATTTTTGACCAGAGTTTAATTTTCAACAAAATAATTAATTTTTTAACAAAATAGTTGAATTTTTAACCAAAGTGATGAATTTTCAACAAAAAAGTTCATTTTCAGCCAAACAGTTGCAGTTTTAACCAAAAGAGGAAATTTCAACCAAAAAATTAGTTTTCTACCAATAAAGCCGAATTTTCAACTGAAAAATATCAATTTTCGACTAAAAATGGAATAGTTACATTGTAAGTTAGAAAAGTGAATTTTTAACAAAAAAATGAGTGTTAACAAAAATGATGAAACTTCAACTTAATAGTTACATTTTTAATTTAAAAAAATCAATTTTGAATTGAAAATGGAATAGTTCCATATTGTAAGTTAAAAACGTGAATGAATTTTTTAACCAACAAAAAATGAGTTTTCAATAAAGTAGTTAAACTTTCAATCAACGAGATGAATTTTCAACAAAAATGATGAAACACCAACTTGAATATTTAAATTTTCAATATAAAAAAAAAAATCAATTTTGGACCAAAAATGTAACAGTTACATTTTTAGGTAGTTCAACTTTCAACCAGAGATGAATTTTCATACAAGAATTATGAAATTTCAACTTAAATAGTAAAATTTTCAATTTAAAAAATTAATTTTCAACGTAAAATAAAACGAATTTTCAACTAAAAGGATGAATCTTTAACAAAAAACATGATTTTTTGAAAAAGTGGTTCAAACTTAACCAAGTAATTGAATTTTGTACCAAAAAATGAATTATAAACAATTAATGTAATAAGTAGACATTTCAAACAAAAAGAATGACTTTTAAACAAAATGGAAGCAACTGCAAAAAAATACAAGGCAAATAAATTACTAACAAGAATATTATATCAGGGTGGCCGCAAATTTCGTTTTCAAAATTCCCCAACTTTTACTTGACCTTTTACCTGACCATTAATATTCAAAGACGAGAATTTTAATTTTGTAACATTTTTAACATATAATGTTTTAGAAACAGAATAAACAAATATAGAAATTATCTGACTTTTGTCAGATTCGGGTAGTGTTTCTAGGTGGATATTTACTACCAATGTGGGCCCACCACACCCACGACGGGCCAACAGCACACAGTAATTCCTGAACGGTCACCCATCCAAGCACTAACCGCGCCCAACAATGCTTAACTTCAGTGATCTTACGAGAACTGGTGTTTTCAGCGTGGTATCGCCGTTGGCGATACTTGGAAATAAAACAAAAAATTAAAAATCAAATTAAAAATGGCGGAATTGTGAATTATTATGTACAGGAACATACCAAAAAATGGTTCAGCAGAGAACAATTCTAAAAAGCTGTTTTTTATTTAAGGGAATAAAAATTCCAGGTCCACGAGCCAAATTCGAGGACTTTTCCAGGTTTTTAAAGATTTCAAGGACGCTAGACACCCTGGATTAACCTACTTTCTTCCCGTAAAAGTCTACGACCTTCTCTTCCAACTAGGGATGTTATAGAAGGTCTGCGACCCAAGTGAACTGAGGCACCTCAGGTGGAATTAAACAAAATATGTGAAAAAAATCTATTTTAATTCAATTCATGAGCAGTGCCGATTTGAGAAATGCGATTATAAACCTGGAAGGTGTAAAACTCGGGGGTTATTTCAAAGGCGAGTAAAACAACAACATCGGGTAAATCGAAGCGATAAATCGACAGATCGTTCGATTGACCGGCTTTTGCAGAGCTCTCCTCAAAATAAGCGCACTGAGAGTCTTATCGATTTTCTTACAAGTGAATTCACTTCCATGAATTTTAACGACAACCGTAAAACACCGCGAATGCGAACATTAATTGGATCTCCTCTTCGGTTGCAGATAAACCCAGGACACACTTTATCGAAAGTAATTTACAGCATTTCCAAAAGGACAAACATTCCTTGCCGTAAAGCAGTATAGGGTAGTTCTTATTTATACTTGGTGGAATATTTGTTAGAATATCTCTGCTCAACCAATTGCGACTCTATCGGTTTCGATTCCTTGTCCTCACCCCCCCCCCCCCTCCGTAACAGAAGTTTTGGTGGGACTGACGTTACAACTAGACTCTCCACCATACGACGAATCACTACTTAACTTGGACATGATTTCGACTCGCAAAACAAATTTCGCGCATAAAGGTGGTAGTTGGGTGTACAATCTATACAATGAATAATACAAACAATAAAATAGCCTCGGAATGGACTGAAACTTTGATTGACGAAATGCATACACACGGTGAACGTAAAGGTCGAGTTTCAGGCGACGAATGGAGACTGGGTGTTTGGAATGCTAGAGGAGTTTAATGATCTTAAGGTATGAGAACTACGAGAGACTATGCACGTGAGGAAACTAGATATTCTATGTGTACCTGAGACGCAGAAAAAGGGTTGCGGAAGTAGAAACATGGAAAATGGGGTGTTGAAAGGCGGTTTTGAAATATGGTCAGGAGTTGATAGTGAATCACATGGTATTCAAGGAGTCGGTTTGATTATGAATGAAAAAGCAAGACAGCATCTCAAAGATCAAGGATATGTATCGCCCAGATTGCTGTGGGTTAGAATGAAGGTAGGAATCAGATGATTACTTCTCATATCGTGCTACGCCCCAGTTGATAGTGATCCGAGAGAAGTCAAAGACGCCTTCTGGGACACTTTAAATGATACAATAAGTACTTGTGATCATGGTGAAAGAATCATTCTGCTAGGAGATATGAACGAATGGGTCGGCGTCCAACGTCAGGGTACAGATACAGAAAGGGTGCTACGTAATTTGGGGATTCAAGAAAAAACTATAACGGGGAAAGATTAGTTAGCTTATCCTTAGAAAAGGGCCTATTTATTACAAATACTTGGTTTAGAAATAAAATGATCCACATGTACACCTGGCGTAAAAGAAATAGCTACAGTATAATTTACTTCATTATTGCGGATGAAAGACTAAAAAGATACAAGAGTCATGAGGGGCTCTGAATGCAATACTGACCATTACCTTCTAGTCTCCAAAATAAACTTAGGACGGGGAGGGAGAAGGAAGAGAACCAAACAAACGAAACAAACGCGAATCAAGATTGAAAATTTACAGAAGCCGGAAGAGCGAATAGATTTTCAGAATAAGTTAAACGGACGCATAGATAGGGCAACTTGGGAAGCACCTATAAGCAATAAAGATATAGAAGGTGCATGGACTATGCTACGGGATACCATTGTTAAAACTGCGACTGAAGTGTGTGGTACGGCGGTTCTAGGAAGAAAGTCTGGTGATGCATGGTGAAATGATGAAATTGAGGCAGCCCGACAAGAAAAGAAAGAAGCGTACAAGAGAACGTTCAACATCACAGGTCTTAGCGACGAGGAGAGAAATAGGCTCAAAAATGATTACAGACACAAAAATAGGAAAGTTAAACGACTAGTCAAGGAGAGTAAATATAAAATCAGAACAGAAGAGAAGAAAATACAAAACGACTTTGAAGGAAGCAAGAAACTAATATTTAGAAAGATGGAGGGAAGTAAAAATACAAAGTTTGTCAGCATGAGAAGCAGCAAAGGTGAAATGCTGTATGATACATACGGGATACTAGACGCTTTGAAAGACTCTTTTAAAGAATTATTAGAAGGTGAAGCTATAGGACAACAGAACTGCGACATAGAACATAATGCATCAGAAAACCCAATTGAGAAAGTATGTGTCACTGAAGTTAGAGATATAATTAAGAACTTAAAAAACGGTAAGGCTGCTGGTGTAGACAGTATTAGAGCTGAAATGCTTAAATACGGTGGCGAGTACATATCGCACAGGCTGTGCGGATTCATAAATTTATATATCGAGATGGGGGAAGTCCCAGACGAGTGGAGAAAAGCGATTATCGTACCAATATACAAAAGGAAGCGAGATAAAAGCAACTGGATTAATTGCAGAGGTATTAAGTTTACTTATTACTTATTAAGTATTATATATATGGGGCGTTATTTCTCAAGTGTACCCACTCAAAAAGTCAATGTTGTCCGATCTAAGTTAAACTTAGGCAAAGCGTTGTGCTATTGGATAGTAGTTTATGGGGGAAAAATTTTGTCATTCGGATAAGTATTGACCGAGGGGGAGGGGGTGAAAGTTTTGGGATTTTCGTGGATATCGTCTATTTCGGCGATTTTTAACTCTTCTAATAGCGATAAAAAAAATTTTGTCCAGTACAGTTTCGATAGAGTTTTTCACGCCCTTTCGATTGGTGCTACGCATTTTTTCAAAAAATAATTATTTGACCTTCAAAAATGAAGGTCAAAACTAAATTTGACTTTTTTTCGAAATAAGACAGGTTTTTTTGTCTTTTTTTTGGTCTTAACAGAAAGCTTAGGTTTTTTCCTATAAGAATATGTGGATTAGAAAGTGGGATTCAAATTTTTAATTTATGAAAATAAGCGTCGAGTACTCCGGTACGCGCATGACGCTGGCGCTAGAGCCTCGCGGCGCACCGTGGTACCTTCATGATACTGTTTTTACAAAAAGTAATAATATATGCCAGTATATTTGATAGCTCCCTGCATTTTACAGGGTTGATACTGCCATTATTTAAATGCCTGCATTACTTTCACTGATGAATTTTGAAAAAAATGTTGAATTTCGGAAAATCAAGTTATTGAATAAGTGGTCGGGTCGAAAATGTGGTTTCATGAATTAACTAAAATTAAAGCTTGGGGATTTTTTTATGCTGATGTCTAGACTTCTATCTGCCTTTCTTTCAGCCTTTTGTTTTTTTAGTAACAGTTGTTTTCACTTTGTTTCCTACTTTTCGTTTCTTCTCTTTTGGGAAGTAGTCGCATTCCGTGGCTGAGGAAAATTTCTTCAATTGAAGTCTCCCATCTTCAGTAGGTATAAATGTATGGTATTGCAAAGTCCCTTTGATTGTCACTGCAGCACCGAATCTGCTTTTCAGGTCTTCAGCAGTGGCTTCATGATCTTCCTTGCTACTAAAAATGATTTCAGTTTCCTTGCAGTACTTCTTTGA
>CAKNYM010052336.1:403693-421221 GCA_932195095.1 Andricus curvator | reverse complement strand
AGAGACATAAGAAGCCATAGAAACACAAGAGCTTGCATGAAAAAATGGATGGACGTAAAGGAAGCTAGTGTATTATGCCAGGACAGAAAAGTGTGGCGACAATTAGTTTGTAAACAGAGTGTCAATAGAATGAATGACGCCTGAAACAAAGACCTTGGATACTAATGGGCCCAAGTGGGGAACCATACATAACAATTTTGTGAGGCTCTTCACTTGGGGTGATCGCTAGAGAGATTGATCAGCAACCTGGGTCGGAGCAGTGTGGCGGAATAAACGTGTCATTTAAATAAATAACACGAGAATTCCAGATCAATCTAAACTATCTATACCTAAAACTTATATACCTATCTACCTTATACCTATATACCTACCTAACTTATACCTATACAGATACATATACCTATATACCCATATACACACTACTATTTTCCAACCGAGCAAGTCACGCCTACCCCGAAAGGGAAATGGCTTAATGGTATAATAATAATAATAATAATAATAATAATAATACATTTTCAGGGTACACAGAAAAAACAGAAGATAAACTTTACATCGATTTCCGACGAAAGTTTCGCTGCAACAAAAATTAACCTTGTCGAATAATCTTTACATGAAATTAAGATAATTCCGTGTTTTTAAACCATCTCGGAATAATTTGTCAGTTGTTTGTCAGTAAAAAAGCGTCTTCTGCTATGTAGTTCACAGCAGTGCAAAGAACAGTGTGAAGTATGGATGGAATTGGTCTGGAAATCAGGACACGAGATTTTTAAAAACATTGCACTTATTACCATTCTATTTTAAAAATAATTGCACTTATCGCGGACGAATGGTTATATATTTTTGATGACTGGCAATAAAGCACTCGACATCATTCGAAAAAGTCGCTATATTTACTATGATCTTAACCATAATTCACAAGTTATGAGATAGGAATTTCCGTTTTAAAAGTTTCTAGATCCGTCTGTATTGCAGTTTAATATAAAAGCCTTTTTACGGAGTAAAATTTTGAAGCTAAAAGATGATTTCTGAACAACGACAACTCCTATCGACCTTATTTCACGCTTCAAATTTTTATTATCATTTAACAAGTTAATTTTCAAACAGAAAAATCAGGAAAAAATGTTTCTTCTTCATTTTTCGAAAATTCAGAAAAATAATTGTTTGAACTCAGCAGTTTTGCTACGTATGAAGACACCCTGAATCGTAAAATTTCATTTTAAAAAGTTATTAAATAAATATTTATCAAAAATATTGAATGTAAATTGAAAATCCTAATTTTGTACTGTAGATAACATTTTATATTAAGACAATATTGATGGAAATTTAAGTATATTCTATCAGGTATTTCAGGTTGGGAAATCAAAGATGTCTGCAAGCTGAGGGATAAACAATAATACCAATTGCATTGGGATAAAACTTAATTTTTGTTCAAAACTCTGAAAAAAATGGGTTCACCATAAGTGCATTTGGACATTATTCTTTATTTTCTAAAAACTGTTAAATTAAATTATAAAATCCATTAAAAAGGTGGAATAATTTTATTATTTAATTAAATAGCTTTCTAGAAATGAAAAATAATATCCAAATACACTTATGGTGAAAAATTGGGAAGACTGAAAAATTCTCGATACTGTAAAATTCCTGAACTAGAAAATCCCTAAATAATTAAATTCCCGAATAGGAAAATTCCATAATAATAAAATTCCCGGAGAGTTTATAATATTACCGAAATGAAAAATTCCCGAATGATGGAATTCCCGACAGTTTATGATATTACCGAATTGATAAATTCCAGACATGAAATTGCCGAATTCCAGAACATTCAAACTAGAAAATTCCCCAATTATAAAATTCCCGAATTTAGACAAATGAAAAAATTTTTTCATGAATATTATTTATTTATTAAAAATACAATAATCAAATATTTTTATCAAAACAAAATTGTAATGTTTAAAGTTTCTAAAATTACTGCTTAAATCTTAAATAACAATTATTGAACAAATATATTTTTGGATGAAAATTTTTGGACGACTGAAAAATCCTAAAAAATAAAATTCATGACTCTGTCAAATTCCCGAATTGGGAATTTCCCGAATAATAAAATTTTCGAATATGTAATAAACTTCGCGAATCGGCAAATTCCCGAATTATAAGATATCCGAACTGGAAAATTCCTGAATTATAAAACTCCCGAAAGAATGCAAAAAAAAATGGTTTTTCAATCAATATTATTTATTTATTAAAAATACAATCATCAAATATTTGTATAAAAAAAATATTTTTTCCTGATCAAAGTTTCTAAAATTATTGTTTGAATTCGAAATAACAATACTTGAAGAAAATTTTCATCCAGAAATATATATTTTTTTCTCAATTATTGTTATTTCAAAGTTAAACAATAATTTTAGAAACTTTAAACATTAAAAATAATGTTTTTCTTTATAAAAATATTTGATTATTATATTTGTTTAAATTCGGGAATTTTCTAGTTCGGATATTTTATAATTTGGCCATTTTCTGTCGAGAATTTTTAAATTCGGTAATATTATAAACTATTGGGAATTATCCATTTCGGTAATGTCGTAACCTGTTCGAAAATTTTTTAATCGGGAATTTCATTATTCGGGAATTTTATCTATGGGGAATTTTATTAAATATTCGAAAATTTTATTATTTGGGAATTTCCCAATTTTAAATTCAAAAAATAATTTTAGAATCTTTAAACATTAAAAATTTTCTTAAATAGAAATATTTGATTATTGTATTCTCAATAAACAAATAAATAATATTCATTTGAAAAAAATTAATTATTTAAATTCGGGAATTTTGTAATTCAGATATCTTATAATTCGGCAACTTTCTGTCGGAAATGTTTAAATTCGGCGATATTATTAACTGCCGAGAATTTTCAAATTCGGTAATATTATTAACTGTTCGGGAATTTTATTAATCGCGAATTTTCCAGCTCGGAAATTTTACAGTGTCGAGAATTTTATTTTCGGGATTTTTCAGTCGGTTTGAAAAATCATTTTTGTCAAAGCTGTAAAAAAAACTTTTGGCTGTAAAAACTTTCGCCAGGGTACATGTCTTACTGCAGATTCAAAATCGAGTAGTTAATTTCTGTTAGCCTAAGAGCAGAAAATTTCTGTTAGCCTAAGGGCGGCAAATACCTAGATCCGCCACTGAATGTTCCCACTTCAAAATTAATTCGATTCCTATTTTTCGTTTTGTTCCTAACCTACAATACCGACTGTGGCAGAAAGTATCACGATAAAATCTTTAAAGATCGGTTACCATCTTATGAACTACATAAGTTATGGAGTAATCTTTAAAGATGGTGACGATGGTTGTTGTTATTGTGTCAAGTTCTTTATTTACATTCACGAAAAATACGTTTTGATTTGTCAGCGAAAAGTCTAATTATTTGTAAAATAACTCTGGTGTCCTGATTTATAGCTTTTCACTCTTACTTTGCCGTTTTTCCAGGGCTACAATGAACGTAGCAGACAACAGCTTTTCTTCCATCGTAAGATAAACTTTCGCCAAATAGCATATGTAATCTTAAACAGCCGAAAATTTTACATGCAACAAAATTTAACTTCAGTTTTTTCTGTGTGATGAGAATGTGTTCGTTAAAGCCGAAGGAGCTTTAACAAAAGAGAATTCACAATCACCAAATTACAGTTGTTGATGCTTTGATCTTTAACTTCAAAATACATTATCAAGCGCGAAGCGCGAGATAAATATACTATAAATATACTATCGAGCGTGTGAGTGATTTCTTTTTCCTCAATTTTCTAGACAGCTTATTTAATTTTTTTATTAATTGAATTGAAGAAAAGAAATATGAATTAAAAGAGTCCTCTGAGTGTGATGATTAGGAATAAAGTAAGAATCTTCGACATAAACGATGGCTATTAGCAATTTATGCGGCATCAAGATCCACCAATCGGGCGTCCCAATGGCGAGGATTCCTGAAGAGTCTGCAGAAGCTGGGCTAATGAATGAGATGAGACAGGGACAAGAGAAAAAATGGCCGACATCGGCTTTGAATTAGCGAACTACTCGGTCTGGCGGAGACGGAGATGGAGAAACGGACTTAACGAACGGAGAAGTTCATTAAAAGCGAAACGACGTTAGCCAACCTAAAATTACCCTCTCCCGATTCCAGCTCCGGCTTTTAGCTTCTGCAGTACCTGCCTACTTTCCTACTTCATCTTTCACCTGTGCCGACCTGCATTAGCAGCATCCATACCGCGAATTGGGAAAAAAAGGAATTCATCGATAGGAAATAGATCTTCGTAAATTGGAAAAAAGCTCATCCCATCTCCTCTCGGGAGATTGTCTTCCTCAACGAGCTCCTCAGCACAAGGCTCTGATAGTAACCGCTTCGCGGCTATACTATCAATTATCTACCTGATTATTTTCAAATTTCATTATCCCCATTGGATTCTGCTCGTTCACTAGAATTTCCGAACGTCTTATTCCAGGTCAGCGTGACAAGTGGGGTTTACACTCAAAACAGGGTAGATAGGGTGATTTTTCACGAAAATAGGGAAATAATAGGGCAATACATTTTTTAAAATAAAATACATGTATAAAATAATGAATTCACTATCAAAGGCTTTCAATTTCTGAGATTTTGAGTCAAAATTTATTGCATTTTCAACACAAGAGTTGAATTTTCCACTGAAAAATTAATTTTAAACCAAAAAGTTGCATTAACAACCAAATAGTTGAACCTAGGTATACAAGAAACGAATTTTTAGCCAAATAGTTCAACTCTTAACCAAACAGTTGAATTTCAACGCCAAAAAGACGAATTTTCAAGAGGACGGTTAAATTTCAAACAATAAAGTTAATTTTCAACCAAAAAAGATGACTTTTCTACCATAAAAGATTAATTTCACAGCCACACCAAGAAAAAATATTTTTCCGGGTCTGGAGGTCAGATCATGCTTACTATAGGTTTTTTGGGTCGCTGAATCCGAATCCGACCTCCGAAAAAACCCAGCAAGTCAGGGTTCTGCAATAACTTCAAAAAACCTCATCACAAATCTTTTTCCGGGGCTGGAGGTCAGACCATGTTTACTATATGTTTTTGGGGTCGCTGAATCCGAATCCAAATTTCAAAAACCCCCAGTACGTCAGAGTTCTGAGATAACCTTAAAAACCCCATACAAATTTGTTTTCGAGTCCAGGGGTCAGACCATGTTTATTATATGTTTTTGGGGTCGCTGAAAAAATCGTCTCTCTTTCACGTCCCTGACGTGATGGAGTTTTTTACACTACGGATTCAGATTCAGCGACCGCAAAAACATATAGTAAACATGCTCTGACCCCCGGTCTCGGAAAAAAAATTTATGAGGTTTTTTGAGGTTATGCAAAACCTTGACTTTCTGGGATTTTTTGCACCTCGGATTCGGATTCAGCGACCCCAAAAACATATACTAAACATAGTCTGATCCCCGAACACGAAAACAAAATTTATGAGGGTTTTTGAGGTTATTTCAGAACCCTGACGTGCTGGGGTTTTTGAACATCGGATTCGGATTCAGCGACCCCAAAAACATATAGTAAACATGGTCTGACCTTCAGACTCGAAAAAAGATTTTTTTTGTGTGGCTGTGTTTTCAATCCAAAAGGAAGAATTTTTAACAAAAAAGTTGAATTTTTAACCAAGAAAGATGAGTTTTCAACCAAGAGACATGGGTTTTCTCCTATAAAAATTAATTTTCAATCCAAAAAGAAGAATTAAAAAAAAAACATTTGAATTTTTGACCAAAAACGTTGCCTTCAACAAAATAGTTGAATTTTCTACAAATTAGTTGAATTTTCAAGAAAATAATTAAATTTCTAACTAAGTAATTGAATTTTCAACCTGAAAAGATGTACTTTTAACCAAATGGTTGAATTTTCAAACAAAAAAGACTAAACTTTAAAAAAGAACAGTTGCATTTTCAATAAAATAATGGAATATTTAACCCAAAAAGTTGAAATTTTAACCAAGAAAGATGAATTTTCAACCAAGAGACGTGGTTTTTCTCCTATAAAAATTAATTTTCAATTCAAAAAGAAGAATTTTTAACAAAAAATTTGAATTTTTGACCAAAAAATATCACTTCAACAAAATTGTTGAATTTTCGACAAAATCGTTGCATTTTCAATAAAATAATTGAATTTTCAAAAAAATAATTGAATTTTTACCTAAAAAGATGTTCTTTCAACTAAATAGTTGAATTTTCAAACAAAAAAAACTGAACTTTAAACAAAAGAGTTGGATTTTCAACAAAATAATTGAATATTTAACTGGAAGAGTTGAGCTTTCAAGAAAATAATTTTAATTTCAACCAAAAAGTTCAATTTTTAAGCTAGAAAGGTGCATTTTTAACCAAATGGTCAAATTCTTCAAGAAAAAATATTTTGAATTAAACCAAAAACTTTTGAAGAAAAGAAATTAATTTTTAACTAAATAGTTTAACTCTTAACCAAATAGTTAAATTTTAAAGTCAAAAAGACGAATTTTTTAGAGGACGGTTAAATTTTCAACAATAAAGATAATTTTCAATAAAAAAAGATGACTTTTTAACCAAGAAAGATGACTTTTCTACCATAAAAGATTAATTTTCAATCCAAAAGGAAGAATTTTTAACAAAACAGTTAAAGTTTTGACCAAAAACGATGCCTTTAACAAAATAGTTCAATTTCCGACAAATTATTTGAATTTTCAACCTAAAAAGATGTATACTTTTAAACAAATGGTTTAACTTTCCAACAAAAAAGACTAAATTTCAAACAAGAACAGTTGCATTTCCAACAAAATAATGGAATATTTAATCCAAAAAGCTCAATTTAAAAAAAAAAGATGTATTTTCAACCAAGAGACATGGTTTTTCTCCTATAAAAGATAATTTTCAATCCAAAAAAAAAAGAATTTTTAACAAAACAGTTGAATTTTTGACCAAAAAATATCACTCACCAAATTGTTGAATTTTCGACAAAATAGTTGAATTTTCAATAAAATAATTAAATTTTCAAAAAAAAAAATTGAATTTTTACCTAAAATAATGTACTTTAAACTTAAAAGTTGAATTTTCAAACCAAAAAAAAAAATAACTTCAAACAATAATAGTTGGATTTGCAACAAAATAATTGAATATTTAACCCGAAGAGTTGAACTTTTAACGAAAATAGTTGACTTTTGAACAAAATATTTGAACTTTCAAGAAAAAATATTTTGAATCAAAGCAAAAACTTTTGAAGAAAAAAAAAATTAATTTTTAATTGAATAGTTTAACTCTTAACCAAATAGTTAAATTTTAGAGCCAAGAAGACGAATTTTTTAGAGGACGGTTAAATTTCCAACAATAAAGTTAATTTTCAACCAAAAAAGGTGACTTTTTAACCAAGAAAGATGACTTTTCTACCATAAAAGATTAATTTTCAATCCAAAAGGAAGAATGTTTAACAAAACAGTTGAAGTTTTGACCAAAAACGATGCCTTTAACCAGTGGTGTTTCCAGTTTGAGGGGGAGGGGCTGAAAACTAAGGTTGTAACCGGGGGGGGGGCCATAAGTGGAAATAACGTTACGAACTTACATAAAACTAAGAATTTTAACCCAATAAGAAAATCCAACTATATTTTTAGGTAAAAGTTATTTTTTTATTAAAAAGGCCACTATTATATTTTTGGTTCGGAATTCATCTGGTTTGGTTAAAAATTCTATTATTTGGTTGAAAAATTTAATTATTTTGTTGAAAATGTAACTATATTTCAAAAAGTGCCTTTAACAAAATCGTTGAATTTTCGCCAAATTAGTTGAATTTTCGAGAAAATAATTCAATTTCTAACTAAATAATTGAATTGTCAACCTAAAAAAATGTATACTCTTAATGAAATGGTTACATTTTCACACAAAAAAGGCTAAACTTTACACAAGAACAGTTGCATTTTCAACAAAATAATGGAATATTTAACCCAAAAAGTTGAATTTTCAGACAAAAAGATGAATTTTCAACCAAGAGACATGATTTTTCTCCTATAATAGTTAATTTTCAATCCAAAAGGAAGATTTTTTAACAAAACATTTTAATTTTTGGTCAAAAACGATGTCTTTAACAAAATAGGTGAACTTTCGACAAATTAGTTCAATTTTCAAGAAAATAGTTGAATTTTCAAGAAAATAATTAAATTTTCAAGAAAATAATTAAATGTTTAACTAAATAATTGAATTTTTAACCTAACAAGATGTACTTTTAACCAAATAGTTGAATTTTCAAACAAAAAAGACTGACTTTTAAACAAAAACCGTTGTATTTTCAACAAAAAAATCGATTATTTAACCCAAAAAGTTGAATTTTTAAACAAAAAGATGAATTTTCAACTAAGAGACATGGTTTTTCTCCTATAGAAGATAATTTTCAATTCCAAAGAAAGAATTTTCAACAACAAAATTTGAATTTTTGACCAAAAACGATGCCTTTAACAAAATAGTTGAATTTTCGCCAAATTAGTTGAATTTTCGAGAAAATAATTCAATTTCTAACTAAATAATTGAATTTTCAACCTAAAAATATGTTCTTTCAACCAAATAGTTGAATTTTCAAACAAAAAAGACTGAACTTTAAACAAAAACAGTTGCATTTCAAACAAAAGAATTAAAAAATTAACACAAAGAGTTGAATTTTCAACAAGATATTTAAAATTTCAAAAAAATAATTTTAATTTCAACCCAATAGTTTAATTTTTAACCTAAAAAGGTGCGTTTTTAACCAAATGGTCAAATTCTTCAACAAAAAATATTTTGAATTTAACCAAAAACTTTTAAACTCTTAACCAAATAGTTAAATTTTAAAGCCAAAAAGATGAATTTTTTAGAAGGCAGTTGAATTTCCAACAATAACATTAATTTTCAACCAAGAAAGATGAATTGTTAACAAAGAAACATGACTTTTCTACCATAAAAGAATTATTTTCAATACAAAAGGAAGAATTTTTAACAAAACAGTTGAATTTTTATCAAAAAAAAAAGGATGACTTTAACAAAACAGTTGAATTTTCAACAAAATAGTTGATTTTTATGTAAATAATTAAGTTTTCAACTAAAGAGTTGATTTTCAAGTAAATAATTAAATTTTTAACTAAATTGTTGAATCTTTAACCTAAGAAGATGTACTCTTAACCAAATGGTCGAATTATCCAACAAAAAAGATTAAAATTCAATGAAAAACAGTTGCATTTTCAACAAAATAATTGAATTCTCAACCCGAAAAATTGAATTTTCAACAAAGAAAGATGTCTTTTCTGTCATAAACAATATTCTCTCGGTAACAATCATATATTCTTATAGTAAATTTCCTTGCGCCTCTTTTCCTCTCGATAAATGAGTGGTAGATTTTGCGCTTTTCTAAAATAAATTCGAAAACCCCATGCTTTAGATTACGAATTTTTTGTACTTTAAATCGTTATAATTCAGTCAATTTTTTGCATTGAAAAGAATCTTGTGAAAGTCGAGGAATTTCTATAATAGACAATTTAAATAATTATGAAGGATAATCAGTTTTTTATTTTTAAATTAAAATTTGAAATTATTAAATTGAAATTCAAAATTGTTTTATTCCATTTATAAATGATTTGATGTTAAAAATGTTGCAACATTAAGATTCTGGTCTTTGAATATTAATGTTCAGGGAAAATGAAGAGGCCTGGCTATTTTTCTTTTAGCAAAAAATTTTATTAACTGGTTCAAAATTCAACAGTTTTGTGAAAGTCATCCTTTTTTATTGAAAATTTAACTGTTTTGTTGAAAATTCCTCTTTTTGGGTGTAAAATTGAAATATTTTTGTAGGAAATTAATTTTTTGTTGAAAATTCATATTTTGGCGTTTAAAATTCAACTGAAGTATTTCTTGGTTAAAAATTCAACTATTTTTATTTGAAAATTCGTATTTTCGGTTTCAAATTCAACTGTTTCAGTAGAAATTTAATCTTTTTTTCGGATAAAAATGAAAGTGTTTGGTTGAAAATTAATATTCTTTGGTTGTGGATTCAACTATTTTGGTAAAAATTTGTCTTTTTTAGTTGAATTTCGCTGCTTTTGATTTAAAATCAAAACATTTTTTTATTGAAATATCTGCTATTACATTATTCGTTAAAAATTCATCTTTTTTGGTTGAAAATTGAGCTGCCTGGTTGAAGGCACTTTGTTTTAAAAATAATTTTTTCGTTGAAAATTCATCATTTTAGTTGAAAATTTATCTATTTGTTTGAAAATTCTTCTCTTTTTTGGTTTTAAATTAATTTTTTAAACTGAAAATTTAACTATTCCCGTTAAAGATTAATTATTTTAGTTGAAAATTTATCTTTTCGGTTGAAAATTTTTCTCCTTTTTGTTAAAAAATTATTTTTTTTTTAAACTGAAAATTTAACTATTCCAGTTAAAGATCCATCATTTTAATTAAAAATTCATCTCTTCGGTTGAAAGTTAAACTGTTTTGTTGGAAATTGATCTCTTTTATATCGAAATTCAACTTCTTGGGTAAAAGTTGAACTACTTTGTTGAAATTTTTTTTTTTGTGTTGAAGGTTTATCTCTTTATGTGAAAATTTAACTATTTCGTTGAAAATTCGTTTTTCTTTTTAATTTATTTGTATAGTCGGAAATGTAATTAAAATTTTTTTTTGCTTCAAAATTGATTGCATTTAGTTGAAATTTCGTCTTGTTTGGTAGAAAACCAATCTTCTTGGGTTGAAAATTCCACTGCTTCACAGAAAATTGTTCGTTTGGCTTAAAAGTTAAACAATTTGGATGCAAGTTATTTTTCTTTTTGATAAAAAAATCCTTGCTTTGAAAAAATTTTCTTTTTTGTTAGAAAAATCATCTACATATTTGGTTGAAAAATAGACTATTTTGTTGAAAATTCGTTTTTTTTTTTTTTTTGACTACTAATTTTTGTTTCTAACAATTTAATTTTTCTATTTTTGGTTGAAAATTGATCTTTTTTAGAGAAAATTAAGCTATCTGCAAAAATTATTTAAATAAACTGTTTCTTCTTTCTTATAAACACATCTAGTAAAAAATAGTACCACTTGGTATATAAAAATATGTATTCCTAGTATCTATAAAGTAAAATAAGGAAATTCAATTTTGAGGTCAGAACTTCTGCCCAACAGCCCCATAAAAGAACATTTTTTGAAGATAAACTTACCAAAATTCTTCAGAAAGATTTTAGAAATATTCTGAAGTATCTACTTTTTCAATTTATATTTCATTTATATATTCATTATTTTAAACATTACACTAAATTTTGATGGTTACGAAAAAGATAACATCGTTACCAGCACAAAACAGGATACATTATATATGTTTGAAAATTGTTATTATACATTATTATTTATTTTTATTATCGTATTATATTATATTATTATCGCTACTTACAGATTTCATGGGACTTCAAACTAGACCGGGTGGATGCAGCCCGGCATGCAGGATAGCTAGCGTATTGCATTTTACAGGCTCAAAAAAACTCAATTTTCAATTACAAAAAAAAAAAGACAAGAACATTTTTCGAAAAAATCTCTCTGTTTCGGTCAACGCCATTGCCTCTAGATTATGTGATAACACTATTACTTTAGACAATGAATTTTTATAGACATATTAAGGATCTGGCGAAAACCCGATTCAGTTTGAGAGCCTTAAGGGTTTCGTGGCCGTTTGTACCAAATAGTTGAATTTTCTACCCAAGTGTTGAATTTTAAGCTCAAGAATATGAATTTTCAAAAAAAAAAGTTAATGTTCAATCAATAAATTTAACTTTCAACAAAAAAGTAACTTTTAAGAAAGTAGTTCAACTTTCAACCTAGTAGTGGAATTTTTAACCTGAAAAATGAATTATTAACGTAAAATGTAATAGTTGATATTTTAACGAAGAAATATTTTTATTTAAAATTGAAAAAATTTGAATTGAACAAACAGAAACGAACTTTAAATGAACTACTTCAATCACCAACTGAAAAAGCTGAATTTTCAATCAGATATTTTAATTTTCAACCAAAAAATTCATTTTCTACCAAAAAATTGATTTTCTACCAAAAAAGATGATTTTTCAACAAAATACATGAATTTCCAACTAAATGGTTAAATTTTCTACCAAATTGTTAGATTTTCGAGCCAAAAATACAAATTTTCTACAAAACACTTGAATTTTCAACCGAAAGGAATTAACTTTTTCCATACAGTTGTATTTTTATTCAAAAAAGGTACAATTTCTACAGAAAGGGTTGAATTGTCGAAAAAAAATTGTTCAGTGAAGAAAGAAAAAATTTCAATCAAATTGTTGAATTTTCAAGCCAAAGAGACGAATTTTTAACAAAATAGGTAGTGAAATTTTCAATTAAGAAGTATGAGTTTTCAACAAACTTTTTAGATTTTGAAAAAAAGAATGTAATTCAATTTTGAACCAAATAATACAATTTTTAACCAAAAGGGGTGAATTCTTAACCGAGTCCGTGGCCTGTAATCATTAAATAAAAAAATCATCAAAAATCAGTAATGGTAATTAAGTGATAAATCAATAATAATCTTTTTTAAATTTTCATGCATATCTCATTTTTTTAAATGAAATTCAGAGGTTTATTATTATTATTTATAACAATATTCTCTTATAATAATGCTAGAAAGTTGCGGTTTTTTGTAAAATTATCCTTTTTCATCCATTTATATTATTCAGAATGAGGTAAAAATTAATTAAAGCTAACAAACATAATTGTTTAAACAACTTATTATAATTTTTAAAAATGTTCTCTTTGAATAATGTTAGAAACTTGCGGTTTTTATCTGAAATATTTAACTTCTTGTCTACGTTTCACTTAGAATGGATGTAATAATTAATGCAGGTTGGAAACATAATTGTTTAAACAATTTATTATTGTTTGAAACTATCCTATCTTAAATTAATACTAGAAATTTTCGGTTAATTTCGAAAATTTTTCGCATTTCCTTGACTTTTCAGTTATGAACAAATAATAAATAAACATTAAAAAGAGTCATTCTTTAAATTTTTAATGTTTAATTTGCTAATATTTTAAGAATATTTATTTAAACAAAAAGTCTATCAGTAGCTACTTCAAGGGAAATCTACATTCAATATGATACATATAAAAAAAATGAATATTAATTCAAATATCTGGTTCTATTTACGAGAAATATATCCACAAAGAAAAGAGATTTTTCACAAAATGATTCTCTCTGACCTTTATTTATCATTTTTTCATAAATAAAATGTCAAAGAAAAGTTAACAATTTGAGAAAAACCGCAACTTTCTGGCATTACTATAAGAGAAGAAAGTCATAAACAATAATAAATTGCTTGAAAAATTATTTTGGTTAAATTGCAATAATTATTAGCCGACTTTAATTCAAAAGTGGACAAAATATTGAAATTTCAGACAAAATTGCAACTTTCTATTAGCTCTGTTCCGAAAGAATATTATTAAAAAGAATAATAAGCTGTTTGAACAATTGTTTTTGATAGCTCTAATTATTTATTATTTTAGTCTCATTGAAAAGAAGATAAAAAGTAGAAAATTTCAGAAAAAACTGCAACTTTCAAACATTATTCTAAAAAAATATTTTTTTATATTAAAAAACATTGATTTAAATGATGAATTATTACAAGTAGGTGTTCGAAATAGTTTTAAGAAAAAATACAATGTATTGAAGAAAATAAAATCATTCGCCCATAAGGCTTGTAAAAATACGACTTTTAAATTTAAATTTTATTTTTGCATAAATATATTCTTTGCCATGACTGCAGAAATTTCTGAAATTTCAGAAATTGCGGTACTAAAAGTCAGATTTTTTCGTTACGAATTGAAAACCTGGAAAAGGGGCTGTTTGTGACAAATATGCGGTACAATAAATCGTTTTTTTCAGAAACTTTTTTTTCTTACAGACCTCTTACAGAATTAATTTAAAGATTTGAAGAATAAAGAATCAAATATTTTGTTAATAAATTGAAATTCTAAAGACGGAGAAGTATTCGTGAGAACGCGAATTTTGATATACAGTCACTGTTTGATGATAATCTATCTTCATGAGATTTTTAAAAAGATAACAACTACTTTTATTATCCGAAATGGAAAAATGAGTAGAATGATGAAAGACCTTGTTTGACTTACGACAAATGACTACAAAACTAATACAAAAATGTTATCTACCTTTCACACTCATAAATCTTTACATAACTATTTCCTTATAAATTAGAAATAAAGTAAAGATTTAAATCAAGAGTCGCATATTTTTTTTTTAAATATAAAATTGTTAGTGGTGATCGGATCTGGAATTGAAAAACATATCGAAATTATGTCCTACAAAAAAAAATGATATCATTTTGCCGATAGATGACTTTTTAACGAACTAATTGAATATTCAACCAAATAAATAAATTATCAACAGAAGAATTTAATTTCTTAACAAGACAGATTTTTCAGTCACATTTTTTTAACCAAACAGTTGTTGCTGAAACCTCTACAGAAATTTGTTTAACAAAAAAGATGGATTTTTAAAACAAAAACAACACTTTTCAACAAAATATTTCAATTTTCAACGAAAATTTTCGTTTTTTTTTTAATCTACTAGTTGAACTTTCTACTAGAATATTAGAATTTTTAACAAAATAAATGAATTTGCAACTAAAATAGATATATTCTCAACGAAAAATTTAACAGTTGATATTATTTCAACCAGAAAGTATTTTAATTTCAAATCAAACAGTTGAATTCAACCAAAAAAGACGAAATCAGATTAATTTTGTACCAAAATAGTTGAATTTTCAATGCAAAAAATTAGAATTTTTTACCAAAAGATATCCATTTTGAAACGAAAAAGTCGAATTTTGAACCGAGAAAGAAAAAAAAATCGACTGAATTGTTCAACTTGCAAAAAGTTATCGGAAAGATATTGTTTTTTGATTCCGTAAACAGATTGAGCCTATTTGTTGAAAAATAGCCAAAATTGGATTTTGTTTATGAAAATTGTTTAAATAATTAATAATTCTTGGAAATTTTCAAATCATAGAAAGTGACATCAAAAATACATTGTTAATTGACTCCGTAAACAAATTAAACCTATTTGTTGAAAAATAGCCAAACTCTGAATATGTTTATGAAAATTGTTTAAATAATAATTAATTCTTGAAAATTTGTAAATCATCATACGAAAAAGTACGCGAAAAGATATTTTTAGTTAATTCTGTAAACGTATTGAGCCTATTCGTTGAAAAATAGCCAAACTCTGAATTTGTTTATGAAAATTATTTAAATAATAGATAATTTTTAGAAGTTTGCAAAGAATCATAGCAAAAGTAATCGAAAAGATATTTTGAGTTATTTCTGTGAGAAAAATTGAGCTGAGTCGTTGAAAAATAGACAAAATCTGAATTAGTTCATGAAAATTGTTAAAATAGTTCATAATTCTTCGAAATTTGCGAAGCATCGTAGAAAAAAAGTCATCGGGAAGATATTTTTAGGTAATTCTTTTTAAAAATTTGGCCTATTTGTTGAAAATGGCCAAACTTTTTATTTGTTCATGAAAATTGTTAAAATAATTAATAATAACTTCTTTGGAATTTTGAAAGCATCATAGCAAAAATTCGTTGGGAAGATATTCTTAGTTAATTCTGTAAACAAATTGAGATTATTCGTTTAAAATAGCCAAACTCTGAATTTTTTAATGATAATGTTTTAAATAATAGATCATTATTAGAAATTTGCGAAGAATCATAGAAAAAGTCATCGAAAAGATATTTTGAGTTATTTCTGTGAGAAAAATTGAGCTGAGTTGATGAAAAATAGACAAAATCTGAATGAGTTCATGAAAATTGTTAAAATAGTTAATAATTCTTCGAAATTTGCGAAGCATCGTAGAAAAAAGTCATGGGAAAGATATTTTTAGGTAATTCTTTTAAAAAATTGAGCCCTTTTGTTGAAAATGGCCTAACTTTTTATTTGTTCCTGAAAATTGTTGAAATAATTAATAATAACTTCTTTGGAGTTAGCGAAGCATCATAGAAAAAAGTAATCGGAAAGATATTCTTAGTTATTTTTATAAAAAATAGAGCTTATTTGTTGAAAAATAGCCAAACTCTGAATTTGTTCATGAAATTGTTTCAATAATTAATCATTCTTGGGAATTTACAAAAAAATCATAGAAAAAAAGTCATCGGAAAGATATTTTTAGTTAATTCTTTAAAAAAATGTATCCTGTTCGTTGAAAAATAGCCAAAGTCTGAATTTGTTTATTAAAATTCTTTGAATAATCAATAATTCTTTAACATTTGCAAAGTATCGTAGCAAAGAGTTCTTGGAAAAACATTTTTTTGTTGATTCCGGAAAAAATTGTGCCTTTTTGCTGAGAAATAGCCAAACTCTGAATTTGGCTATGACAATTGTTTAAAAAATTGTCAAATAACATTTATTTTCAATAAATAGTAATGTAGCTTTTATTTCTTTCTCATTTTATACAAAAACTCTGGATTTCACTGAGCTAAACATTCTTAATCCCGAATAGAACTTTCGTCCATTAATTTGTTTATAATGTAATAAACAATTTTTGTAATTATTCTCACCCACTGCAAACTATTTCTAGATAGTTTCAGCTCAATATTTTCAAAACTACTTTTGAGTACATGAATTTTCAACCAAAAATTGAATTTTTAACTAAAATAATTAATGAATCTTTAACCAAAAAATTAATTTTGAAGAAAATCGTTTAACTTTCAACCAGGTATATCAGTTTTTAACAAAGAAAAATAAATTTTCAACAAAAAATGTAATAATTATTGATATTTCAGCCAAAAAATATTTGAATTTTTAATAAAAGACAGTTTAATTTATCCAAAAAGACAAAATTTCAACAAAGATTTTTCAGACAAGAAAAAAAATTAAAATAAATTGTTAAATTTTTAGGCAGAGAAGACGAATCTTCTACAAAGCAGTTGCATTTTCAACCCGAAAATATTAATTTTCAACAAAAAATCGATTTTCTTTATGAAAATTGTTTAAATAATTAATAATTCTTGGGAATTTGCGAATCATAGAAAGGTGATATCAGAAATGCATTGTCATTTGACTCCGTCAAGAAATTAAACCTATTCGTTGAAAAATAGCCAAACTCTGAATATGTTTATGAAAATGGTTTGAATAATAATTAATTCTTGAAAAATAATGTTTTATTTCAGTTCAAAAGCATCATAGAAAAAAGTAAGCGGAAAGTTTTTTTTAGTTAATTCTGTAAACAAATTCAGCCTATTCGTTGAAAAATAGTCAAACTCTGAATTTGTGTATGAAAATTGTCTAAATAATTGATAATTCTTAGGAATTTTCGAAAAATCATAACAAAAGTCATCAAAAATATATTTTTAGTTAATTCTGTGGAAAAAATTGAGCTGAGTCGTTGAAAAATAGCCAAACTCTGAATATGTTTATGAAAATGGTTTGAATAATAAATAATTCTTGAAAATTTGCAAAGCA
>CAKNYM010052336.1:374445-385300 GCA_932195095.1 Andricus curvator | reverse complement strand
TGAAATCTTTCTGAAATCTTGGGAAATCTTTGCGAAATATTTGAAATATTTTTAAAATATTTGATACTTATTGTGAAATTATTGAAATCTTTGTGAAGTTTCTGTGAAATCTTTGAAAACTATCCGAAATCTTTACTAAATATTTGAAATCTTTGCGGAATATTTGAAATCTTTGTGAAGTCTCTGATATCTTTGGGAAATCGTTGAAATCTGTGCGAAATATTTGAAATATTTTTTAAAATATTTGATTATATTTGTGAAATTATTGAAATCTTTGTGAAATCTTTTCAATCTATCCGATTTCTTTGTGAAATCTTTGGAAAATCATTGAAATCTTTATGAAATCTTTTGAATCTATCGGAAATCTTTGCGAAACCTTTACAATTATTGTGAAATCTTTGAGAAATTATTATAATCTTTATGCAATCTTTCAAATCTACCTGAAATCTTTACGACATGCTTCAAATATTTGTGAAATCATTGAAATCTTTGCGAAATATTCGAATTATTTTTGAAACATTTAGTAATATTTGTGCAATCTTTGGAAAATCATTGAAATTTTTTTGAAATCTTTGAGAATATGAATTTCATACCTGTATTTATTATTATTTATTATTTACTACTCATTGCTTATTCATGATTTATGTATGTCAAATGTTTACATAGTATAATATTAATATCATATAATTATTATATTAATATTATAAGTCTATGCTCCAGCCCCCACCTAGAAAAAAAGGCTTCGCCGCTTCTGTCTAAAACAAGTAGATGATAAATAGCAACATACTAGAGCCTATGAATATTAATTTTATCATCAACATTCGCTTCACTTTGACCCAATCTTTATCAAATCCACATGGTTTCTGCTGATCAAAAAAAATCGCGAAAAACCTTGAATTACGCGTTTTAATCAACACAGGCTTGAACTACAAAACAAGTATGGCAACGATCATACACAACGCAACATTAAAATTATTCATGACTTTATCTGTTATGTCGAAAAATCGATCTGACGAATACGAAAGCACGATAACCCTGAACAGTACTGTTATTCCGAAACAAAAGTTTTTTTTATGTGTGTATCATGGTTTCTTTTATTATCTAAGCATTATCACTAACGTCATATGAATCTCATTGTTAGTTGAAAAATGCGAGAGATGCAGCCCGTGCAACGTTAAAACTTATCAGAATTTCTGTTATAGAATGATTGCGAAAGCAGTGCAGCAATTGTTTTTCATCGTTTGTTTTGCCCGGAATATAATAACAGAATATTGCATTCTTGGATAGAATGAGAATTATTGAAAATTATCAGCCTCACATCCATTATGATTTGAAACCTTGGTCACTGAATCTGCTGAGTTAGAGAAATTTATTATGCATCAGATTTCGTCAAGCATACATAACTTGTGACGTCATTTTTTGTATATATCGAAAAAACCATTTTCAGAAAAATAATAAACGTCTGTGCTGTATGTTATATGAAAAAATTTTAACCTATGTTCTACAGTTTTAACCTTTTAATCACGGGATCATCAGATTGTTCTGTACTTTTTAGCGATATCGTTCAATTACACGATGACATTATCATAATGATAGTGATAAGAAAGATGGTTACCGTAATTAATAGCCTCAATATTTGATCAAATGTTTCCCACTGAACTACACTTGTATTTACAGTCTCAATAAGAGCCTAATTTTCGGAAGAATATTCACCAGAAAATTTTAAAAATTGTACAGTGATGATCAGAAAATTATTTCCTACATGTAGCACTTTTCCAATTTCCTCTGAGAGAATATTTTTTCTGATAAAGATTTTCTGTTTAGATGATTAGTAAGAGCTAAGATTAATAATTTTCGTGTTGTTGCAGTTGATTAGAATGATTACAAATAATATGGTGCTGAAACATATTGGACAACAAAATTATCTCTGGGTGTGTACACAAGCATTGCCAAACTGTGGAACATCTGTGGTGATGAATCGAATTCTTTCGAGTGCTTTAAAAATATTATTATAATATTATAGAAAAACAATAAAAAATTAGAAAGATGATTTTTCATAGACTTTAGAATTTAAAGAAACGGACATGAGATACCGAAAAAGAATTTTCGCACAAACTTTATCGAAACGAGGCAGATAGTATCCAACCTTTAGCTGTATTAGATCAAACTCCGGATAAAATAAAATTGTATCTTTTATCTCAAGTAACAAATTTATAAAATGATTTGGAAAGAGCAATTTTTAAATTTTCGCCTGAATGCCTAATGTCTACAATAAAGTGATATCTTTAATTATTATTTTTGTTTTAGATATAAGATTCTATTGAAAAAATATGTAACTGCTGAAACATATCCTGATCATTTAATACGCGATAATGATTAAAATTATCAAAGGAAGAAAAATGAACTCATTTTCTTTAATTTTTATTTTGTTTATTCTTGAGTTATTACATTGAACACAAAAATCTATTTAGTTTTTCTGAAAGGTTTCTTCTAAATTTATCATACATGCATGATAAATTTCTCTTATAAAGATAATAATTTTTAAAGGCTTATTTTACGTCGCGTTTACAGTTAAGTAGTGCATTTTCAAAAAATTTTATTTTAGATCATACATTAAACTATATTTTTTAAAAGTACACAATTCATGTAGGACTTTTTGCGAAGACTGTTGCGCGAAAATTTTAAACGCCTTGACATATTGTATTCTGCATGCACGAGTGCAATGTTGTCGTAAATTGTAAAAGAGTGAAAAAATTTTTTTGAGATATTTTTAATTTTTTGATTTTTTTCAACATATTGGAGAGCTCATATTTTTAGCTGAAAAAAAATCATGAGTGATGTTGAAACAATACAAAATAGGAAAAAAATATTTCCAAAGCCTCAGTGATAATTCGCATAACTATTTGAAAAAATAATTGAATGAAAAAACGTGAACAATCAGGGAAAAAACGAAAAACCCGTGGGGTCACAGTGAATGATATAATATTTTTGAAACAAGGAATATTTTAGAAAATTTTGAATTTCTGTGTAGGAGAAAAATTCCAATTTTTCTATATTGGGTCAAAATAGTTGAATGCTTGACCAAAATAGATTAATAATCAACCAAACAGTTGCTTTTTCAAACGAAAAAAAATCTAGCAAAAGAGATAAACCCTGGCGAAAAATTTTTACCAAGAAGTACAGAAAACTGAAACTATTTTCACAGGAATCTACAAATAAATACAATAAATTACAACAAAACTGAACCGCAAATTAAAACACTCAAAGTGGAATACTTTTGAATTTTAAGCATTTCAAATTAAAGCTTAAAAAAATGTTAATTCAAACGCGTAGTAATTTTTGCGTATGAAATAAAAGCTTTAAAAACTTTTCATTTCAAAAATTTTCTAATTAAAAGCCGTTAAACTGCAAAATTCCCATTTTTAACTTTTATAAATTGCACAGATAAAATAAAAAAAAAGAAATCCACGCTATCATTTTCACTGCTATGAATTGAAGAATGGATTAAAAAATGTATAAATTTTCCAAAATATGTCATTTTAAGCAATTTTAAGCTGTACACATTAATTTGTACAATAAAATTTATTTTTAAATGTTTTTAAATATTTGCTCAAAAATATGTTTGAAAAAAAATAATTGTAAAATTTTACAGGAATGTAATAATAATTTTATTATCTTGGAACTCGAACTTTCTCAAAATTTGTTTGGAAAATCTTGCAAAAGTAAAAAAAATTACCTTAAAATCATCCAGATTCTTTTTTAAAAATTTGTGAAATCTTATTAAATATTCTTTTTAAATTAATTTTTTCCAAAAAAAATTATTGTTAGTTTTTCTAGAAATTTTGATACAAATGTTGTATTCATTTGAAAACCTTTCAAAATGCTTAAAAAGCTTATCAATTTTGTGTTCTACATCTTCAAAAATTTACATTGTGTTTTAAATGTTTTGAAATATTTGCACGTTTCAAATTATTTTGGAATCTTTTCAAAACTTCTAAATATATTTTAATCTTACTCGATTATTTCCCAAATCAATAATTGTTCAATTGTTATTTATTATTCTAAATTTTTAATAAATCTTTTTCAATGTTCTCTTAAAATTAATTTTTCAAAATAAAAACTCATTTTAAATTTTCCCAGCGAAGTTGAATTTTTTTTTGATTTTCTTAAAACCTTCAAAGATCAATAAAAAGCATATTTTTCGAAATCTTTTTTAGTTTTAAATTGAGATTGGATCTTCTCAAAACCGAGCTCAAAACTGGTAAATATCTTTTAAATTAACTGAAATTTTTTATAAATTGATAATTGTTCAATTGTTATTTATTCATAAAAATTCAATAATTTCACTTACATATTAAAAATTTGTCAAATAGAATAATTAAAATTGTAACGTACCAAGTTTTAATTTAACACTCTCAAATATTAACGATTCGAGGCTTTCTATTTCAAATAATTCAGTTTAAAATTGTTTAGTTTTTAATATTTGATTTACAATTGTTCATTTTAAATAAAAAGTGGAATATTGCTAAAAATTAAAAAAAAAATGTCTTACTTAATTAAAAAATTTCAAATTAAATGGGTTAATAATGGCATATTTCAGATTGAAACAATATTTGAATAGGATTTGGAATTCAATAAGAGCGTTTAATTTTTCAAATTATTTTTGAATTCAGAAAAGTTTATAAAGCTTTAATCGAACGTTTACATTTGTTCAACTACTGAGGCTTTCAAATTGAAAAATTTAGTCGTCCTGTAAAGTCAATTATTGTTAAATTTTCAATAATCGAACTATAGTTCAGTATGATTGATTATAATAGCAAAAGTTCTAGGTGAAAATATACAACAAGTACAGTTTCCCAATATTTCAACTTTTGTGAAATCTTGTATTTTTTTGTGAAGATTTGTAATTTTCTACAATAATTTACGTAAAATTAAAAGTGTTTTTATAACATCAAACACCCAAATTAAAAAAATGTGAAATTCTTTAGTTTTCTATAATACCTTGTAGATTTTTACAAAAAAGTAAAAAAAATATTAATAAAAAGTTATACAAATGTTTTAATTGTAGAAAATTGTACTTTATTGCTAATTTTTTTACTTTTCTACAAGAAAATATAAGAAAAAATTAACTATTTGTATTTAAATGTATTTTTTTGTTAAATTTTGTACATTTTGTACAAAAAAGTACATGTTTTAACAAAAAATTACAGTTGTAGAAATGTTGTACTTTCTTGTAAAAATTTTTCCACCAGGGAATTTTCAAGCCAACCAAGAATTTTCATTAAAAGAGTGAAATTTTCAACCTATAAAGATTCTTCATTCAAAAAGTACAAAACATTTCACCCAAATTGTTAAATTTTCAAATTAAAAAGGTAATTTTTCTACAAATCCGTTCTCTTTTCTACCTGAAAATTCAATTTTTTCATAAAATAGTTAATTATTAACAAAACAGTTGAATTCTTAACCCAAAAGACAAAGTTTCAGCAAAACAATTGAATTTTTAACCAAAAAGAATGACTTTCTAATAATAAATTTTAATTTTTAACAAAATTAAATTTTCAAATGAATAGTAAAATTTTCAACCAAAAATGATTAATTATGACTGAAAATTATAATAATGAACTTTTCAAGGAAAAAGAATTAATTTTCAACTGAAAATAGTTGGATTTTAACCCAAAAAGATTAAATTTCTACCAGGAGAGATGGATTTTCCAACGAAACAATAATTTTTATTCAAGATTGTGGAATTTTCAAGCCAAAAAGGCGAATTTTCTACGAAACAGTTAAATTTTCTACATGAAAATATAAATTTTTGACAAAAAAAAATTTAAATATTAAGAAAATTGTTTAATTTTCTACTCAAGTAGTTGAATTTTTAACACAAAAAGACGAATTTTCTGCCAAAAGGTTCAACTTTCTACCAAAAAGAATGACGTTATGAAAAAATTTTGAATTGTCAACAAAACAATGAAATTTTCAACTGAATAACAAAAATTTTAACCAAAAAAGATCATTTCTGAACCAAAATTATAATAGTCGTTTTTTTAATAAAAAGAAATTAACTTTCAACCAAAAATAGTTGCATTTTTAACTAGAAAAGATCAATTTTAAACCAAAATGGTGAGTTTTAGGCCAAATTAATAAACCTTCAACCAAAAAAATGAAATTTTGATCAAGCAGTTCCACTGTGAACCAATTAGTTAAATTTTCAACAACAAAAAAAGTTTTCAACAAAATATTTGAACTTCCAACCAGAACAGATTAATTTGATCAAAAAGATTTAAAGAATTTAAATAAAAATTTATTTTTAACCAAATATGTAGTTGAATTTTTAACCTATAAAGACTAATTTTCAACTAAAGAGGTAAATTTTCAGCTAAAAATGAAAAAGTTCAATTTTAATTTACAAAAATTAATTCCCAAAGAAAAATACCAAATGTCAACAAATTGTTAAATTTTTAACCAGGAAGATGAAATTTCAGTTTAGTGATGGATCTTCAACAACAAAAAATGAATTTTCAACAAAATATTTCCACTTTCAACCAAATAGTAGGTTTTTCTCATCAAAAAAAAATTAATTCTTAAAGAAAAATGTATTGTATAGTTTTTTATACAAGAAATATGAATTTTCAACCAAAAATGGAATAGTTAATTGTTCAGTTGAAAAAATACATTTTTGCCCATAAAACCCCATATTGTTGAATTTTCAAATAAATAAATTAATTTTCAACCACATTTTTTAATTTAAGGGATGAATCTTCAACCAAAAAGATTTTATTTGAAATAAAAACAGTTGACTTCGACCAAAAAGATCAATTTTCAACCGATTAGTTGAATTTCCAACAAACAAGATAAATTTTAAGCCAGAAATGGAATAATTGAATTTTCAGTTTGAAAAATCCATATTTAACCATAAAAAACGAATTTCCAAAAAAATATTTTAACTAGTTGACATTTCAATCAAAAAGATTTTTATTTTGAATTAAAAACAATGGAATTAAACCAATGAAGGCAAATTCTCAACCAAATAGTTGAATTTTGCAACAACAAAAATATTATTTTTCAACAAAAAATTGACTAGCTGAAATCGCAGTTAAATAATAAATGTTTAACCATAAAAAAATGAATTTCCAAAGAAATAGTTAAAGTCTTTACCAGAAAGATGAATTCTCAACCAAAAAAAATTTCAATTTTCAACCGAAAAAGATGAATTTTCAACCAAATACATCCAATTTTAAACCGTATTGTTGAATTTTCAACTAAAAAAAATGAATTTTCAACCACATTTTTTCATTTAAGTGATGAATCTTCAACCAAAAAGATTCTATTCTAAATAAAAACAGTTGAATTCGACCAAAAAGACCAATTTTCAACCGATTAGTTAAATTTTCAACAAAAAAGATAAATTTTAAACCAAAAATGAAATAATTAAATTTTCAGTTTAAAAAATCCATATTTAACCATAAAAAAACGAATTTCCAACAAAATATTTTAACTAGTTGACATTTAAATAAAAAAGATTTTTATTTTGAATTAAAAACAGTAGAACTAAACCAATGAAGGTAAATTAGTTGAATTTTTCAACAAAAAAAGATTATTCTTCAACAAAAAATTGACTAGCTAAAATCTCAGTTGAATAAATAATTAATGTTTAACCATGAAAAAACGAATGGTAAAAAAAAATAGTTAAATTCTTAACCAGAAAAATGAATTCTCAAACAAAAAATTTCAATTTTCAACCATATTGTTGAATTTTCATCTAAGAAGATAAATTTTCAACCACATTTTTTAATTTAAGTGACGGATCTTCAACCAAAAATATTTTATTTTAAATAAAAACAGTTGAATTCGACCAAAAAGACCAATTTTCAATCGATTAGTTGAATTTTCAACAAAAAAGATTTTTAGTTTGAACCAATGAAGGCAAATTATCAACCAAATAGTTGAACTTTTCAACAAAAAATTGACTGGCTAAAATTTCCAATAAAGTAGTTAAATTCTCTACCAGAAATCTGATTTGTTTCAGAATTTGAAAAAAATATTTAGAGGTCGCTCAAGGCCATTTTAGGGCAAAAATGCTGATTCCTAATTTAATTGATGCTATTCATTGTGTTCTTTACAATTCAATATTGCACTTCGATTTTTTTTCAGATTTTTACAATGACATTCAAAGGTCGCTCAAGGTCATTTTAATGCAAATATGGCCATTCCTGATTAAATTTACGCTATTAATTGATTATTCATTTCTGATGCGTATGAATCTTATTCTTCACAAGTTAATATTGCACTCAGATTTGTTTCAGACTTTTACAATGACATTCAAGGTTGGCTCAAGGTCATTTTCCTAATAAAATGTCGATTAAATTAAATTTTCTGTATTTCTTTTTTGAGAAACAGTGTCAATTTATTCCTTGCGGCCAGAAATTAGTCAAAAGGTTTGATAACTGCGTGTCATATTACTCTAAGGTCATTCAAGGTCATTTTGTGAAAAATGGTAATTCAAAAAAATTTTCTTTTTCATGGTAGTTATTTTTTTCTATTTGTTTTAAATTAAAAATAGGAAACGTTAAAAACAGTAGGATATCGCAGCTTCATTAATATATGATCAAGTTTCGTTTTCAAATTGTAATTACAAAGAATTGATTATCATAAATACAGAAGAAGGGGTAATGATTTACCTTTTAGAAAAGAAAGAGAAAAACTTAGTTGGCGATAAACTACCATCTAGTATGCAAGTGTTAGCACTGTTTTTTCATTATCACAATTTACAAAAAGCTCATTTTTTGAGGAATGACCTTGAATGTCCTTCAAATAATAGGACACTAAATAAATAAAAATAAAATAAATAAATTGACACTGCTTCTCTATAGAAAAAAAATAGAGAAAGTTTCATTGAATCAACATTTTATTAAGAAAATGACCTTGAGCCACATTTAATTGTCATTGTAGAAATTTGAAAAAAATCTGAGTGCAATATTGACTTGTAAAGAACAAAATTCATGCGCGCCAGAAATGAATGATCGATAAATAGATAGCGTTAATTTAAATAGGAATGGCCATTTTTCCTCTAAAATGGCCTTGAGCGACCCTTGAATGTTATTGTAAAAATCTAAAAAAAATATGAGTACAATATCGAATTGTAAAGAACACAATTCATACGCGCCAGACATGAATAACCAATGTATAGCGTCAATTTATTTAGGAATGAGCATTTTTCACGAAATGACCTTGAATGACCTTAAAGTAATATGACACGCAGTTATTAAGCCTTTCGACTAATTTTTCGCTGCAATGAATAAATTAACACTGTTTCTCAAAAAAGAACTAGAGAAAATTTAATTTAATCGACATTTTATTAAGAAAATGACCTTGAACCACCCTTGAATGTAATTGTATAAGTCTGAAACAAATCTGAGTGCAATATTGACTTGCAGAGAACAAAGTTCATACGTATCAGGAATGAATAATCAATAAATAGCGTCAATGACCTTGAGCGACCTTTCAATGTTATTGTCAAAATCTGAAAAAAATGTGAGTGCAATATTGACTTGTAAAGAAGAAAATTCATACGCATCAGAAATTAATAATCAATAAATAGCGTCAATATAATTAGGAATGGCGATTTTGCCCTAGAATGGCCTTGAGCGACCTTTGGCTGTCATTGTAAAAATCTGAAAAAAATCTGAGTGCAATATTGAATTGTGAAGAACACAATTAATAAGCGCCAGAAATGAATAACTAATTTATAGCGTCAATTTATTCAAGAATGAGCGCTTTTGCCTTAAAATGGCCTTGAGCGACCTCTAAATATTTTTTTTTCTTAAACAAATCAGAGGGAATTCTCTCGGCAAAAGGAACAATTTGTAGGGGTGCCAAGTTTAATCAAAAAAATTAGCAAAAAAAAATCACCCTAATATATATGCAGGATAAAATTCATGAACTGACATTTACTAAAATCCTAAAACTATAATAATTTTTTTCGTTTTTGCAAAGCTTCTTTTCTCCTAAAATATTACAATTCATAAAAAAACTCAAAGAAGATTTTAATCCAAATTTCGCAAAAAGCCTAAATAAAACGGTCCAATTTCATAAGCAATTTGTCTGATGAAATCTTCTTCATCTGCCGTCATCAGCCACGCGCCAAGCATAATTATAAGTATTTTAAGTATTCCTGAAAAATGAGAAGATCAATTCTGCGCGATTGTTGCATCAGAAGTGTGTTGAGTTTACGAAACCTCGAGTCGGAGAAGCCCAAACAAATATATCATTCAGCTGTTGAGGATTGAGGAAAAAAGTAGTTCTGAAGAAGAAGATAGCATTAGTCAATTTACCATCATCATCATCGTCTATTACAAGATTTTCGTAAGGTTTAGGTCACTGGCTTCTCTATTTGAGATTTCATCATTCATTCACTCGTCTACTCGATGAAATGGTTGCTTACAGTTACATCATTATCAGCACAGAACCGTGACCTTAAAATTAACTAGACACGCGACTGAATGAAGAACATAATCTAGATTGAAATTTAAGAATTTAAAAATTAGATTAAAATCAAATTCAAAATCGCATTTAACGTCCAATAATCAAGTAATGTATAGAATTCCTGAAAATAAAACAAGAATTCAACGATCAAATTTGGGCAAACACCACAAAATGCTCCTATTGCAATTCCTAAAAACAAAAAAAATTTGTTTCTTTGCACAAAAATGAAAAAGAGGAAAGAAAAATGAGAAGGCAACCAACCAAATCCCCTTCCTTCTCTTTTTTATTTCTTTCGAAGATTTTTAAACGATGATAAAAAACATGAGAACAAACTTTCTATTTTGATTGATCAACAAACTAATATTCAAGAGCA
>CAKNYM010052336.1:362601-373004 GCA_932195095.1 Andricus curvator | reverse complement strand
TGGAATTCATAGTATTCAAGAAATTCAAAGATTTCACGGAATTAAAGGAAATCACGGAATTGGCAGAATTCATAGAATTCAAGGAATTCGTAGAATTCACGGAATTCATGGAATTCAAGGAATTGATGAAATTCACGGAATTCATGGAATTCAAGGAATTCCCGGAATTCACGCAATCTAAGGAATTCACAAAATTCAAGGATTTCAAGGAATTGAAAGAAATCACAGAATTCGCGGAATTCATGAAATTCAAGGAATTTGTGGAATTCATGAAGTTCACGACATTTGAGGAATTTACGGAATTCAAGCAACTCACGAAATTCAAGGAATTCACAAATTCAAAGAATTCACGAAATTCAAGGAATTCATGGTATTCAATGAATGCGTGAAATTCAAGGAATTCATGGATTTTGATGAATTCACGGAATTCATGAAATTCAAAAAATTCGTCCGATCCATGGTATTAATTGAATTCACAGGATTCAAGGAACTTACAAAATTCAATGAATTCAGAAAATTTAAATAATTCATGGAGTTCAATGAATTCACGGAATTCAAGGAATTCATGGAACGTTAATACCCAGAATTCCGTAAAATTAGTGAATTCAGTGAATTCCGCGGATTCCATGAATTCCGCGAATTCCATTAATTTCGTTAATACAGTGCATTTCGTAAATTCAATGAATTCCGTGAATTACTTGGATGGCACGAACTTCTTGAACACCTTGAATTCCATAAATTCCATGATTTCCCCGAATTCGATCAATTCCATGAATTCCTTGAATTCCATAAATTCGGTCAATTCCTTGAATTCCATATACTCCGTGAATTCCGTAAATTCCATGAATTCCTTGAATTTAGTTAATTCCGCGAATTCCGTGAATACTGTCAATCCCGAGAATTTATGAAATTACATGAATTCCGTGAATTGTATGTGTGAATTGTATCGTGGGTGTGGTGAGCCCACACTTGTAGTTATTTATAACTACAAGAAAAACCTAAAAACTCTACCCGAATCGGGTAGTGTCACGCCTACCCTGAAAGGGAAATGGTTTAATGGTATAATATGAATTCCGTGAGTTTCATGAATTCCATGAGTTCATTAATTTCGTGAATCCCATAAATTCCGTAAGTACCATGAATCCCGTGAATTCCAATAATTTCGTGAATTCCATGAATTCAGTGAATTTCATGAATTCCGTGAATTTCATGAATTCCGTGAATTCCATGATGTCAGTGAATTTCATGAATTCCATGAATTCCACGAATTCCATGAGTTCCGTGAATTCTATGAATTCCATGAATTCCGCAAATTCCATAAATTTCGTGAATTCCGCGAATTCCGTGAATTCCATGAATTCAATCAATTTCATGAATTCCACGAATACCGTGAATTCCATACATTTATTTATTTCCGCGAATTCTATGAATTCCGTGAATTCCATAAATTTCGTGAATTCCTTGAGTTTGATGAATTCCGTGAATTCCATGAATTCCATGAATTTCATCAATTTCGTGAATTCCATGAATTCTGTGAGTTCCATAAATTTAGTGAATTGCGCGAATTCCATATATACCATTAAGCCATTTCCCTTTCGGGGTAGGCGTGACACTACCCGATTCGGGTAGTGTTTTTAGGTTGATAACTTGTAGTAAATAACTACAAGTGTGGGCTCACCACAGCCACGATGTGCCAACAGCACTCAGTTTTCTCGAATGGTCACCCATCCAAGTGCTAACCGCGCCCAACGCTGCTTAACTTCAGTGATCTGACGAGAACTGGTTTTTTCAGCGTGGTATAGCTGTTGGCCATGATTTCCGTAAATTTTGTGAATTCCATTATTTCCGCCAATTCCATGAATTCCATAAATTTCGTGAATTCCTTTAGTTTAATGAATTCCATGAATTCCGTGAATTCCTTGTGCACAATTTTCGATTCATAAACACTACAATAGATGTATTGGAATGCTCGACGGTGCTTCACGATTTACAGCACTTACAATGCATGTATTGCAATTTCGTCATTCCAATACCGTGTTTGCAATTTTACCTTACGCTTGTATTGTAGAAGTGTTGGAGAATTCCAAACATTTTTAACAGTGTACTTATGGAAGATTTGGAGATCTTTGCTTTCAAAAAGCTGGATTATGTTTTGCCCTTTTACTTTCGGTATGTTGATGACACCTTATTATGTGTTCCTCTAGCAAAGTCACAGGCAGTTTTTGATGCTTTTAATAGTTTTCATTAAAAACGTAGAAGTAATTAAGGGTCAGGATGGTAATATTATTACCAATTGCTATAGGAAAAGTACATATTCAGGTAGAATTTTAAACTTTTTTTCGGCTCATCCTTTTCAAAACAAAAATGCAGTAATCGAAAACTTAGTTGACAGAGCTCTAGGTTTGTCCCACATTTCATTTCACAAAGAGAATTTGAATATTGTTAGGAATATCCTTTTTCCTAATCATTACCCACAAAAGTTGATTGAGCAACATATCACAATTAGAATTCAACAAATCAAAAACAAACAAAGTAACATTTCATCTACAGATGATCAGAAAGAATTGAGAGAATATAGTTCTTTCAATACTTTTGTTCTTCCTTTTTTTGGGCAAATTTCGAAAAATATTGAATTTATGTTCAAAAAATTTAATATTCATACTATTTTCCGTATACCATTTCAAATGGATTCAATAATAACTTTTTGTAAAGATCCTTTAGATAAATTTGAAAAAGGTGGTGTTTACAAGATCACTTGCAAGATCTGTAAGATGACTTACGTGGGACAGACTGGCAGACTTCTTAATACTAGGATGGAGGAACACAGAAGTGATTTGAGAGTTAACAAAGAAACCGATTCTCTGAGGACGGCAATTAAATCCGAACTCAAGAGGTCTCTGTTGTTAAATTTTTTAAGAAGAAAATTAGAAACACAATGTTAACAAGTCAATCTGTGCAAAAATTTATTTTTGAAACAAAAAGGCTCAGAAACATTGTGAATCCAAAAAACAGTTGTTTTGAAAAAACACATTCAAAAAGTTCAAAATATGCAAAAAGAATTGCATAGAAAGGTCTCAAAATATTTTTCCAAACAATATTGTAATCGGCTCATTAGAGACAAGTATATAACAAGAGGAAAAAAGAGGGAGAGAATTAGGAAAGAGACAACCAAGCCATCCTCACTCTCTTACTTTCTCTTCCTCCGTCTTTTTTATACTACTTTTTGGACCAACATGTTTCGAGATCACTTTAGATCTCCTCATCAGGGTATAATTTTATAGGATACTACGAACAATTATTTCCATCATATGCTTTATATTAGTAATGTATGTATATATGAGACTGAAGTTTCTTATCGTACTGTTATTTATGTTATTTTTCATTTTTTATTTATGGATGGATTTTCATACTTTAATTTTCGATTTAAGTGTCAATCCTTAATATTTCGGAAATCTTGCATGCACTTTAATACTTGTTTTAATTTCCAAAGAACAGAAAATTAAAATACAATAATTTCCAATGTTTCCTATAAATTCAATAAAATTATCAAAGGCTTTGTTATATCTCGAAATGTCTATTTTTAAGTTGATTCCATTATTGCCTTCTCTCTTTATGTATAACATCTCCATGAATTAACTTTTTATTTGCCCAACAATCTGTCAATTTCCCCGAAATCTATGATGATATGTATGTTAAAATTTCGAAGAAACTACAGTTTCAACATCAAGTAAAAACCATAAAGCAGAAAAAAAGATTATCCTTCCGCTGTTATTTCCTATATTCCATTGTGAAATGGAAAAATTTATTCCGTTATAAATCTTATATGAAATCCATCAGCACAACACCAATTTTGATTGTCATAATCACCATAAAAATGTTAATAGATAATAACAATTTTCCAAAGATACTTTTAATAAAATTTGAAAAAAGTTGTTGATTTTGAAATAATCCATACTTTTTTAATGGGTTTTTTCAAAACAACTGATTTTTGGATTCACAATGTTTTTTAGCCTATTTGTTTCAAAAATAAAATTTTGCACAGATTGACTTGTTAATATTGTGTTTCCAATTTTCTTCTTACAAAAGTGATGTTCGTTTAGGACGTTGTTATAAGAGTGTTCTTGCTAGACATACGAGAGGGTTTGTTGATGTTGACCATGAGTTTGACTGGGATAATGTTGAAATTTTACATAGTGAAATAATGAGAGAGAGAGAGAATTTATGGAAATGCTTTATATTAAAAAACAAAATAAGTTGTCTATTAATTTAAACACTGATTTGGATAAATCAAACAAAAGTTATTCTTGTATGATTAATTACATTTAGCAATAAGTTTTCATGGGTATTGACTTTCTCTTATTGCTTGTTTGTTTAGAACGGATTTTTCTTTTGACCGAAAAGTTGGTAAATATTGTGCATGCTTTCACATTGTGATTTGATAATAATAAAAATAAAAAAGACGAAAGAAATAAAAAAGAGAAGGAAGGGGATTTGGTTGCTTGCCTTCTCATTTTTCTTTCCTCTTTTTTATTTTTGTGCAAAGAAACAATTTTTTTTGTTTTTAGGAATTGCAATAGTCCAAATTTGATCGTTGAATTCTTGTTTTATTTTCAGGAATTCTATACAATAATCTAGATTTGAGCCAGTTGTGTGATCGAGGCCTGGCGGGAAGAAAATTACTTTTTTCGTTCAAAATAACGTACAGCCGACAAATATTGACCGATTTGGACAAAAAAATTTGAAAAAAAGCTGATAAGATTTCTAAGAGAGTTGTCTAGCCTGATTTTTGAATTACGTTTTCAATTTTTTTATAAATAAACAAATATTACGAAAAAATGGACATTTTTTTCTGTTTGACGTTCCCGGTGCTCGTCAATAACAGGAAAATTATTAGAATCGCCTAAGTTTAATAAAGTAATATTAGTTAAAGATGTTCAAACATTATACAATGAACAAAAATTTTTTATAAATAAATTATTTTTTTGAAAAAATATTTTCTACGATTTTCCATAATTATACGTTTTTTTAAGTTATATTTCAAGATATTTGAATGGAAACAATATTATATTAAAAAAATTCCCTCTTGAGATTATAATTGTTTATATTATAAACAAATGCAGTAATCGGGCATTTGTCGACAGAAAAATTCGTTTTTTTCTATGTCAACTTTTTTAATTAGGAACTTCATGAGATCTTCAGCAAAATTCATAATTTTTTATCAATTTTATGATTTTTTTAAACAAATTTGATAAACAAATGCATTACTGGGGCATCTGTCGACGGAAAAATTCGTTTTTTCCGATGTCAGTCTGTTAGTTGGGAACTTCATGATGATTTCAGCAAAATTAAAATTTTGGTTGATAAATTTCATACGTTTTTAAAAACAAATTAAAAGACAATTTTTCCAAAAAAATAGTTAAAGATTTAACCAAACAGTAAAATTTTCAAGCCCAAAAGACGAATATTTTCGAAGACAGAGAAAGAACAAGAAAGATGAATTTTGAACCAAGAAGGATGACCTTTTTACCATAAAAGATGAATTCTCAATCCAAAAGGGTGAATTTCAAACAACATAGTTGAATTTTCGACCAAAAGTGACGACTTTAACACAATAGGTAAATTTCCCAAAAATGATTAGATTTTTTACAAAATAGTTGAATTTCTAACAAAACAGTTGAGTTTTTAGCATCAAAAGATGAAGTTTCAATCAAATGGTCAAATTTTGGAACAAAAAACATTAAAATTCAATCAAATATTCGAATTAAAAAAAATCTTTTAGAGGACAGTTGAATTTTCATCAAAAAAGTTTATTTTCAACCAAGAAAGATGACTTTTCTACCATGAAAAATGAATTTTCAACAAAAGAATGAAGTTTTTAAGCTAAAAAGTCGAATTTTTTACAAAACAGTGGATTTTTAAATCAGAAAAGATGAATTTTTAACAAAAATCATAAACATGAATTTTTAACAAGATATAGTTGACTTCTCAATCATAAAGTTGAACCATCAACAAATAAGAACAATTTTCTACCCAAAAAACGACTTTTAAAGAAAATATATAAATTTTCGACCAATCAGTTGAATTTTCATTAAGCAACATAAATTTTTTATCCAAAAAGACGACTTTTTTCAACTAAATACATGAATTTTCTACCAAAAAGATAAATTTTCGACCAAGAAAATTAATGTTCTATTAAAAAAAAAATTCCAACTTATCCAATATACAAAATAAAGTTTTAACCAAACTTAGAATAGTTACATTTTCAGATGAGAAAAATTATTTAAAAAAAAAAATAAATAAATTTTCAATAAAGTTGTTAAATTTTCAACCAAAAAGATGAATTTTCGACCAAGAAAATTAATGTTCTATTAAAAAAATAAAAATTTCCAACTTATCCAATGTACAAGATAAAGTTTTAACCGAACAAGAAATAGATAAATTTTCAGATGAAAAAACTTATTCTAAAAAAAAAAATTTCAACAAAGTTGTTAAATTTTCAACCAGAAAGATGAATTTGTGACCAAGAAGATTAATGTTCGACCAAAAGACGAATTTTGAACAAAATACATGAATTCTTAACTAAATTCTTCAATTTTACAGCAAAAAATACGAATTATCTACAGAAAAGTTGAATTTTTAATTCAAAAATATGATTTTTTAACCGAAAATTTTAATTTTCAACCAAATAGTTTAATTTTTAACACAAAAGTTCATTCAAAAGAAAATAGTTGAATTTTCAACTATAATCATGAATCTCTAATAAAAAAAAAATTAATTTTAAATTAAATTTATGAGTAGCACCTGTGAAATGTCAATTCTTATGTCACAAGTCATTTTTGGAAAAAAAATTAAACTACTTGGTTGAAGGCGTTTTTTGTTTGTTGAATTTAACTTTTTTTTTTTAAATTAAAATCATTTTCGGTTGAAATATCAACTAGAACATTTTCTGTTGAGAATTCGTCTTTTTTAGTAGAAAATTTACATTTTTTAAACTGAAAATTTAAATATTCTAGTTGAAGATTCATCATTGTAATTGAAAGTTCATCTCTTTTGGCAGGAAAATCATCTTTTTAGTTGAAAATCTAATGATTTTTGTGGTTGTAAAATTATGTTGGGAATTAATCTGTTTTTATTGAAAATATAACTACAGTGTTGAAAGTTGATCTGCTTCGTTAAAATTTCATTTTTTTTGGTAGAAGATTCATCATTCTAATTGAAAATTCATCTCTTTGTTGGGAAATTTAACTGTTTTATTGACAATTTGTTTTCTACGGTTGAAAATTAATTTATGATAATTGAAAATTTTTCTATTATATTTTTTGGTCAAAAATTAATCTTTTTTAGTTCAAAATTCGTCGTTTTTCGTAGAAATTTAACCTTTTTGGTGTAAAATTCATTTTTTTGATTCGACTAGGATAGTTTAAAAGTTGAACTGCTTTGATAAAAATTTATCCATTTGGTTAATGATTTATCATTTAGGTTTGGAATTCATATTCTTGGTTGGAAATTAATCTCTTTTAGTTGAAAATACAATCTTTTGGTTGAAAATTCTTGCCTTTTGTTAAAAATTCATTTTTTTGTAGAAGACTCGTCATTAATTTCAAATTTTTTGTTGTATGAAAATTAATTTTGTTGATTAAAAATTTAATTATTCCATTTTCGGGTGAAAATTATTCTTTTTTATTTAAAAATTCAACTTTTTGTTAAAAAAGTCTTGTTTTTTGTTGAAAATTCGTTTTTTGTAGTTGCAAATTAATATTCTTGCCTGAAAATTCATCTTTTTTGTTTCAAATTCCACTACTTGGTTGAAAGTCGAACTGCTTTGTTAAATTTTGTTGTAAAAGATTCATAATTCATTTCAAAATTCAAATCCTTTTTTCTTTGGATGAAATTCAAATTTTTGAATTGAAAATTTAATTATTCCATTTTCGGGTCAAAATTAATCTTTTTTAGTTGAAAATTCAACTGATTGGTCGAAAATTCTTGTCTTTTGTTAAAAATTCATTTTTCTTTTTGTAGAAGACTCGTCATTAATTTTAAATTCAAATTTTTTTTTGTATGAAAATAAATTTTGTCAATTACAAATTTAATTATTCCATTTTTGGTTGGAAATTAATCTTTTTTAGTTAAAAATTCAACTTTTTGTTGAAAAAGCCTTTTTTTGTTGGAAATTCGTCTGTTTAGTAAAAAAGGAATCTGTATGTTTCAAAATTCATCATTTTGTTTGAAAATTCAACTCCTCTTCTTTTTGTTGATCATTCTTTTTTTCTAGATGAAAATTAATCTTCTTGGCTGAAAATTCATCTTTTCTGGTTCTAATTCCACTACTTGGTTGAAAGTCGAACTACTTTGTTAATTTTTTTTTTTTTAACAGATTCATTATTCATTTCAAATTTAATTTGAAAATTCAAATTCAAATCCTTTTTTCTTTGAATGAAATTAAAATTTTTTAATTGAAAATTTAATTATTCCATTTTCGGGTGAAAATTAATCTTTTTTTTTAGTTGAAAATTCAACTGCTTCGTCGGAAATTCTTGTCTTTTGTTAAAAATTCATTTTTTTTTTGTAGAAGACTCATTATTAATTTGAAATTGAAATAAAAAATTTTTGTCGTATGAAAATTAATTTGGTTAATTACAAATTTAATTATTCCATTTTTGGGTGAAAATTAATCTTTTTTAGTTAAAAATTCAACTTTTTGTTAAAAAAGTCATGTTTTTTTTTGGAAATTAGTCTGTTTTAGTAAAAAATGAATCTTTATGTTTGAAAATTCATCATTTTGTTTGAAAATTCAACTGCTTTTTTTTTGGTTGATAATTCGTTTTTTCTTGTTGCAAATTAATCTTGTTGGCTGGAAATTCATCTTTTTTGGTTCAAATCCCACTACTTGGTTGAAAGTCCAACTGCTTTGTTAAATTTTTCTTTTGGTAAAAGATTCATCATTCATTCCAAATTTAATTTCAAAATTCAAATCCTTTTTTCTTCGGACGAAATTGAAAATTTAATGATTCCATTTTCGGGTGAAAATTAATCTTTTTAGTTGAAAATTCAACTGCTTGGACGGAAATTTTGGTCTTTTGTTAAAAATTCATTTTTTTATGTAGAAGACTCATCATTAATTTCAAATTAAAATTTTTTGTTGTATGAAAATTAATTTTTTTAATTACAAATTTAATTATTTCATTTTTGGGTGAAAATTATTCTTTCTCAGTTGAAAATTCAACTTTTTGTTAAAAAAGTCTTGTTTTTTATTGGAAATTCGCCTGTTTTAGTAAAAAAATAATCTCTATGTTTCAAAATTCATCATTTTATTTGAAAATTCAACTGCTTCTTTTTGTTGATAATTCGTTTTTTCTAGTTGAAAATTAATCTTCTTGGCTGAAAATTCGTCTTTTTTGGTTCAAATTCCACTACTTGGTTGAAAGTCGAACTGCCTTTAAAATTTTTTTTTGTTTGTAAAAGATTCATCATTGATTTCAAATTTAATTTAGTTTGGATGAAATCGAAATTTTTGAATTAAAACTTTAATTATTCCATTTTCGGGTGAAAATTAATCTCTTTTCGTTGAAAATTCAACTGCTCGGTCGAAAATTTTTGTCCTTTTTTGAAAATTCATATTTTTGGTTTAAAATTAAAATATTTTTTCGAAAATTTGTTTGTTTTTTGGATGAAAATTTAACTTTTTGTTCGAAAATTTTGTTTTTGTGCCGAAGATTCGTTTTTTTTTTGGTATTAAATTAGTCTCCTTTCAAAACTCATCTTTTTTGGTTGAAAATTCAACTAATTGGTTGAAAGTCGAACTGCTTTGTTAAAAATTGATTTTCTTTGTCGAAGATTCATGATTCATTTCCAATTAAAATTCAAATCATTTTTTTTTTTAAATTAATTTTGTTTTAATTTAAAATTTAATTATTACATTTTTGGGTAATTTTTAGTTGAAAATTCAACTTTCTGATCCAAAATTCTTGTATTTTGTTGAAAATACGACAAGAATTTTCGACCAAACAGTTAAATTTTTAACTAAAAGTGAATATTTGTCACACAAAAATGGAATAATTAAATTTTAAATTAACAAAATCAATTTTCATTAAAAAAACTAATTTGAATTTGAACTTTGAATTTGAAATGAATGATGAATCTTGTACCAAAAAAATTAATTTTTAACAAAGCGGTTTGACTTTCAACTAAGTAGTGGTATTTGAACCAAAAAATATGAATTTTCAACCATGAAGATAAATTTTCAACTAGAAAAAAATGAATTTTCAACCAAAAGACGAATTTAAAGTTCAATTTTGAATTGGAATTTGAAATAAATTATTAATATTCTATATCGTATAGTTTATATTTAAACCAAAGAAGATTTTAATTATAAATTAGATGCAGCTAAATTCAACCAAAAAAAA
>CAKNYM010052336.1:338870-357601 GCA_932195095.1 Andricus curvator | reverse complement strand
AAAAAAATTGATCTTTTTTAAATGGAAATTCAAGAATTTGTTTCAAAATTCATGTATTTTGTTGAAAATTATTTTTTTTTTTTTTGTTTTAAAATTACAGCTACTTTAGTTAAAATATCAATGATAACATTTTTGTTGTTAAGAATTCATCTTTTTAGGTTGAAATTTAACTATTTGGTTCAAAATTCAACTATTTTATTATAATTTAATTATTTTGTTGAAAATTCCAACTGTCGAAGTTTATTATTTTTTGTTTGAAAATTCGACTATTCGGATGAAAATTCATCCATGTATAATGTAGAAAATTCAACTATTTAGTTTAAAATTTGATTATTTCGTTTCAAATTCAACAAAACTTCGTTAAAAAGCCATTCTTTTTTATCGAAAATTTAACTATTTATCTTTAATTCATCTTTTCGGTGAAAAATTCATCTGTTTTAGTAGGAATTTCATTTTTGGTTAGAAATTATTATTTTTTTATTTAAAAATTCAACTATTTGATTTAAAATACAACTGTTTTAATCAAATTTAATTATTTTGTTAAAAATGCGACTGTTTGGTTTAAAATGAAATTTTTGTTGAAAATTGATATTTTCGGGAAGAAAATTCAACTGTTTCACTAAAAAAATCGTCTTTTGGCTTAAAAATTTAACAATTTGGATGAACTTAAATTTTTTCTTTCTTGACTGAAAAAAACTTTGTTGAAAATTCGACCTTTGTAATAGAAAATTCATAATTTTTCTCAAAAATTCACCTCTTTGGTAAAAAAATTTATTATATTCTTCAAATTTTGTTTTATTTTTATTAAAAAATAATTTTTCACTGAGAATTTAACTTTTCCATTTTTGGGTAAAATTGAATTATTATTTTGAAAATTCAACTCTTTGATTGAAAGTTTAACTAGTTTTTTGAAAATTCTTCTCTTTTGTTTAAAAGTTCAACTATTTGATTGTCAATGCAACTATTTGTTTAAAAATTATTTTTTTTTATAAATTAAAATTTGTCCTTTTGGATTGAAAATTTATTTTTCATGTTTTAAAATTGAACTAACTGATAGAAGATTGAACCAATTTGTTGGAAAAATCATTTTTATTTCAAGATTCATCAAATTCAGTTGAAAATTAATTTCTTGGGTTGAGAATTTCTTTTTTTTTTTTGTTTGCAAATTAATTATTTTAACTGAAAAATGAACTATTCCAGTTAAATATTTATCATTTCAGTAGAAAATTCAACTATTTTGTTGAAATTTAATTATTTTGTGCAAAATACAATTGTTTTGTTGAAAGTCTTAATTTGAAAATTTAACTTTTTTATTTTTGGTGACAAATTAATCTTTTTTGGTTAAAAAATCAAGTATTTGTTTCAAAATTCATGTGTTTTTTTATAATTAGTCTTTTTGGTTTTTAAATTCGTCTTTTTTGTTTTAAAGTTCAACTATTTGCTTGTAAATAAACAATTTGATTGAAAATTAATTTTTCCTTATTGAAAATTCATCCTTTTGGATTGAAAATTTATTTTTCATATTTTAAAATTGAACTAACTGATAGAAGATTGAACCAATTGGTTGTAAAAATCATTTTCATTTTGAAGAATCATAAAAATTCAGTTAAAAACTAATTTCTTGGGTTGAGAATTTCTTATTTTTTTTTTTTGGAAGAATAATTATTTTAAATGAAATCTGAACTATTCCAGTTAAATATTTATCATTTATTTATAATTTACCTTTTTTATTTTTGGTGAAAAAATCATCTTTTTTAGTTAAAAATTCAACTATTTGTTTTAAAATTTATGTAGTTTTTTAAAATTAGTCTCTTTGGTTTTTGAATTCGTCTCTTTTGTTTTAAAGTTCAACTATTTGGTTATAAATAAACAATTTGATTCAAAATTAATTTTTTCTTATTGAAAATTCATCCTTTTGGATTGAAAATTCAACTGTCGAAGTTTAATTTTTTTGTTTGAATATTCGACTATTTGGTTGAAAATTTATATTTGCATGTGGAAAATTCAAGTATTTGATTAAATATTAAACCTTTTTATTGAAAAATTAGATTATTTTGTTTAAAATTCGGGTATTTTGTTAAAAAGTCATTTTTTTCAAAAATTCAACTATTTTGTTGAACTTTAGTCTATTTGGACAGAAAATTCCTCCTTTTTTTGTTGAACACTGAACTTGTTTCTTAAAAATTTAATTATTTGGCTGAGAATGCCGCTGCTTCTGGTTAAAGTTTAATATTTTCTGTTTAAAAATTCATTTTTGTAGTTGTTTTACGATTTTAAAAGTTGGAAGTAAGATTTTAAAAATTGGAAATTCCAAAATTTGGTAAAACATTTCACTATTTTTTTTTAAACTTTATTATTTTCTTGGAAATAAAACTGTTTAGTTTAGAAGTCATCTTCCTTGGTCAAAAATACGTTTTTTTATGGTAGAAAAGCCATATTTTTTGGTCGAAAAAAATAAATAATTTTTTAATTTTAATCTGAAATTGTTTCATTCTCTTCATAGAAAATTCTGTATTAAAAATTTCACCATATTAAAATACTAGTCTTTGAATATTAATGTTCATTGAAATTTAAAAATTGACGAGGGAAAAATCAGGGAATTAAAAAAATTAATTTTTGCGGTCATCCCGTACGACGAAAAAAAGAGTTGAAAGTTTTATAGAATAATACAATTAAAAAAAGACGCGTAAATACTCAGCACATTTCTTATCTTAAAGAGTTTGTTGAACGATAACGTACACTCGTTAATTTTTTTCCGTTATTCCCATTATTTTACATAATTCTACTGTACTTATCACTGTTAGCAATGACTCGAAAATTGAGTCATTTTGAACATACGTATTAAAATTTTTTCCGTTCACGTACATTCCACTTAAAGTACGTTACATTGAATTTCAAGTGCATGTGTATTAAATTTCATAACTGCGTTACAAAACTTTTTTATAAATTTTCAAATTTTTTAATATTTCCACTGATAAAAATTTTTCCATAAATTTGCTATTTCAAGAGAATCGGTATCTCTATGAATAAGCAAAATGCAAATGGGAAAATATTCAGGAACGATAAATATCAGATTGGTATTATTTAGCCTATGTCCATGTGACTATGTTATCGTAGGATTTCGTGGAGATTGTTTATTAACCTAGACCGGAAATTTTTATGACGCCATGCTTTAGATTCGTCATATTCTATTGAAACGTAGATTTCCTTATTGCACTCCTATATTTACAAATGATCTTTCACAAACAAATTGTGTTTTGATCAAAATTTTTAAGCAATAGTTTCTAAATCGCAGTTCCTAAAAAACAGTCTTGCAATCGAGGAAGTCATTCAAGAAACTTCAGGAAAAATATCATGAATCATTACATTGAAACATCGTTTCTAAAGAATTTTTCGATTATAGCTTTGAAAGGCCTAGCTGGATAAGTATCTGCAAAGGCTAACCCACGTACCCTCACTGTCCCAAGATCCACACCTTCTTCGTCAATGAGGGCCATTCTTAGGCACTTGTCCATATCAATAATTAATTTAGGGAACATTTGAAAGAATACCGTTTTTAGCTTGCATTTAAAATAAAACTGCCATTTTGAATTTTTTGGAGCATCTTCAGGGCACAATATAAAGGGATTGGGGGTAAAATTAAAAGTTATTGGAAGCAAATTATTCCTTGAACCTCCTTTGAGAGGTGACCAAACTTTACAAAAAATTAATAACAAGTACTTCTTTTTCCCATTTTTATTAAAGTAATGCGAACTGATAAGAAAATTCAACTTTTTTTGTTCAAAAGTTCATTCTTTTCTGTTGAAAAGTCTACTATAAAATTCTTGCTTAAGAATTCATTTTTTTGCTGTGGAAAGTTTTAGAGACGAATTTTCAATTTTCAACAATCGATTTTGCAACTGAAAAGGTGACTTTCGAACGAAATCGTTGAATTTAAACAAAGAAATTAATTTTTGAATCAAATAATAAAACTTTTAACAAAAAAAAAATAAATTTTATAGTAGTTTTTTCAACAGAGAATAATGAACTTTTAGCCAAAAATAGTTGATATTTCTTATCAGCTTGCATTAATTTAAAAATATTAGGATAAAAAACTGGAAATTCTGGTTGTAAACTCAAATTAACTTTCCAGTACATATCTCGATTTTCGAAAAAATGGAAAAAAAGAACAAATCACAAGGAAAAATCAGAGAAAAATTTGTAAAGGAAAAAAGAAGTACCTTTACACCTTTAAAGGGCCTAGCCGGATAAGTATCTGCAAAGGCTAACCCACGTACCCTCACTGTCCCAAGGGCCACACCTTCTTCGGCGGTGAGGGCCATTCTTAGGCACTTGTCCATGTGAATAATTAATTTAGCAAACATTTGAAAAAATACCGTTTTTAGTTTGAATTTGACATAAAACTGCATTTTGAATTTTTTCGAGCATTTTCAGGGCACAATACAAAGAGATCGGTGGGTTGGGGGTAAAATTAAGAATTATTGGGAGCAAATTATTCCTTGAACCTCCTTTAAGAGGTGAACAAATTTTACGAAAAATTAATAACAAGTACTTCTTTTTTTCATTTTTATGAAAGTAATGCGAACTGATAAGAAAATTCAACTTTTTTTGTTCAAAAGTTCAATATTTTCCGTTGAAAAGTCTACTATAACATTCTTGGTTAAGAATTCATTTTTTTGCTGTTGAAAGTTTTAAATATTTGATTTTTGGCTTAAGAAGTCAACAATTTAATTTAAAAAAATGGTAATTAAGTTGTTGAATTTTCAAGCCAAAAAGACGAATTTTCGCTTGGCAACAAAAATTTTGCAGTAAAAAAAAAACAAAAAAATGGTAATCAAATTATTGGATTTTTAAGCTAAAAAGACGAATTTTCAACAATCGATTTTGCAACCGAAAAGGTGACTTTCTAACGAAATCGTTGAATTTAAACAAAGAAATTAATTTTTGAATAAAATAATAAAACTTTTAACAAAAAATAAATAAATTCTATAGTAGATTTTTCAACAGAGAATAATGAACTTTCAGGCAAAAATAGTTGAAATTTCTTATCAGCTTGCATTAATTTAAAAATATTAGGATAGAAAACTGGAAATTCTGTTTGTAAAGTCAAATTAACTTTCCAGTACATACCTCGGTTTTCGAAAAAATTGAAAAAAAGAAGAAATTACAAGGAAAAATCAGAGAAAAATTTGTAATGGAAAAAAAGTACCTTTAAAACTTTAAAGGGCCTAGCCGGATAAGTATCTACAAAGGCTAACCCACGTACCCTCACTGTCCCGAGATCCACACCTGCTTCGTCGATGAGGGCCATTCTTAGACACTTATCCATGTGAATAATTAATTTAGAAAACATTTGAAAAATACTGTTTTTAGTTTGCATTTGACATAAAACTGCCATTTCGAATTTTTCGGAGCATTTTCAGAGCACAATACACAGGGATCGGGGGGTTTGGGGTAAAATTAAAAGTTATTGGAAGCAAATTATTCCTTGAACCTCCTTTAAGAGGTGACCAAACTGTACAAAAGATTAATAACAAGTACTCCATTTTGCCATTTTCATTAAAGTAATGCGAAATGATAAGAAAATTCAACTTTTTTTGTTCAAAAGTTCATTCTTTTCAGTTGAAAAGTCTACTATAAAATTCTTGCTTAAGAATTCATTTTTTTGCTGTGGAAAGTTTCATATATTTGATTTTTGGCTTAAAAAGTCAACAATTTCATTTTAAAAAATGGTAATCGAATTGTTGAATTTTCAGGCCAAAAAGACGAATATTTGCTTGACAACAAAATCTTAGAGTGAAAAAAACAAAAAAAAAAGGTGATTAAATTATTGAATTCGTAAGCTAAAGAGACGAATTTTCAACCAAACAATCGATTTTTCAACGGAAAAAGTGACTTTATAACGAAATTATTGAATTCTCAGCAAAATAATTAAATTTTGAACCAAATAATACAACTTTTAACAACAACAAAAAGCATTTTATAGTAGATTTTTCAACAGAGAATAATGAACTTTCAACCAAAAATAGTTGAATTTTCTTATCAGCTTGCATTAATTTAATAATTTAAAAATATTAGGATAGAAAACTGGAAATTGTGTTTATAAAGTCAAATTAACACTCTAGTACATGCCTCGGTTTTTGAAAAAATGGAAAAAAAGAACAAATTACAAGGAAAAATCAGAGAAAAATTTGTAATGGAGAAAAAAGTACCTTCAAAACCTTTGCAGGGCCTAGCTGGATAAGTATCTGCAAAGGCTAACCCACGTACCATCACTGTCCCAAGATCCACAACTTCTTCGTCGATGAGGGCCATTCTTAGGCACTTGTCCATGTCAATAATTAATTTAGAAAACATTTTAAAAAATACCGTTTTTAGCTTGCATTTGAAATAAAACTGCCATTTTGAATTTTTGGAGCATGTGCAGAGCACAATACAAAGGGATCGGTGGGTTAGGGGTAAAATTGAAAGTTATTGGAAGCGAATTATTCCTTGAACCTTCTTCAAGAGGTGACCAAACTTTACAAAAAATTACTAACAAGTACTTCTTTTTCCCATTTTTATGAAAGTAATGCGAACTGATAAGAAAAATCAACTATTTCTGTTTAAAAGTTCATTATTTTTGGTTGAAAAGTCTACTATAAAATTTTCGGTTGAGAATTTATTTTTTTGTTGAAAGTTTTATATATTTGATTTTTGGCTTCAAAAGTCAACAATTTCATTTTGAAAAATGGTAATCGAATTTTTGAATTTTTAAGCGAAAAAGACGAATTTTCGCTTAGCAACAAAAATTTTGAAGTAAAAAAAAAAACAAAAAAATGGTAATCAAATTATTGAATTTTTAAGCCAAAGAGACGAATTTCCAACCAAACAATCGATTTTTCAACCGAAAAGGTGACTTTTTGACGAAATTGTTGAAGTCTCAACAAAATAATTAAATTTTGAACCAAATAATAAAACTTTTAGCCAAAGAAAATTAATTTTATAGTAGATTTTTCAACAGAGAATGATGAACTTTGAGCCAAAAATAGTTAAATTTCCTTATCAGCTTGCAATACTTTAACAATTTAAAAACATTAGGATAGAAAACTGGAAATTGCAAGGAAAAAGAGGAGAAAAATTTTTAATGGAAAAAAGAAGTACTTGTTATTAACTTTTTTTAAAGTAGAGTCTGGTCACCTCTTAAGGAAGGTTCAAGGAATAATTTGCACCAAATAAATTTTAATTTTACCCGCAACCCCCCGATCCCTTTGTATTGTGTCCTGAACATGCTCTAAAATATTCGAAATGGCAGTTTTATGTCAAATGCAAGCTAAAAACGGTATTTTTTCAAATGTTTTCTACATTAATTATCCACATGGACAAGAGCCTAAGAATGGCCCTCATCGACGAAGAAGGTCTGGCTCTCGGGACAGTGAGGGTACGTGGGTTAGCCATCGCAGATGGTAAGGTTGTTATGGCAGAGTCAATCGAAGACTTGCAAAGAATGTTGAGAACACTGAATACAAGTTCAAAATTTACGTGAATAAAACAAAAATTATGGTCTTTAAAGTAAATCATAAATCGTATATTACTGAAGAAATTGGTAAGCCCCAGTGGCCTTATAAACTGCAAAAGATATGACAATTGAAAGAATTTCGTGTAGAAAAATATTTTGTCAGTGTCAGAAGTTTCGAGAACATTCTATACGAGTATTTTTATTGCAAATGGTGAAAAAGTCACTCGTATAATTTTTTTAATAGTCATGTAAGGACCAAGTTATTCCCCTGCTTATCCGGCTAGGCCCTTTAAAGGGTTGATCGAATAATTCTTGATAAACGATGCAAGACTTTTTTTTAGGTACTGCGATTTAGAAACTATTGCTTAAAAATTTTGATCAAAACACAATTTGTTTGTGAAAGATCATTTGTATATATAGGAGTGCATAGTGTGTATTGTGCCCTGAACATGCACCATAAATGCAAAATAGAAGTTTTATGTTGATTTAATGCTAAAAACGGTATTTGAAAAATGTTTTTTAAATTAATTATTCACATGGGCAAGTGCCTGAGAATGGTCCTCATCGACGAAGAAGGTGTAGACTCGGAACAGTAAGGGTACGTGGGTTAGCGCTCGCAGATGGTAAGGTTGTTATGGCAGAGTCAATCGAAGACTTGCAAAGAATGTTGAGAAAACAGAATACAAGTATGAAAAACATGTACAGATTAAAAACTTTTTCACAATAATTTGTATAATAAATATAACTTATATTAAAAAACCTTAGAAGAAAATTCCACTTTTTTTTGTTAAAAATTAATTTTTGTTGATAGAAGATAAACTTTTTGGACGATGTATTCGGAATCGGGTCACTTTTTTAGATCAAAACTTTCTTACCCTAATTCAAAAAACGTAATATCTCGGGGGTAAGTTTTTATTTTTTATTTAAAATAAAGATTACATTTTTTCATCGCAATCTGCAGCATAGCCTATTCTAATTTGTGGTCAGTATCTCCCGGAATAACTTAGACTCAAAATAAAAAGTTATCACTCACTCTTTTTTTTTATTTCCATTTGTTGAAAATTAATATTTTTGGGTAGAAAATTTAACCAACTTACAGAAAAATGGTTTTTTGGCTTGAAAGTTTAACAATTTGGATGAATTTAAATTTTGTCTTCTTCACTGAAAAATCTTTGTTGAAAATTCGACTCTTGTGAAAAGAAATTCATCATTTTACTTGAAAATTCATCTTTTTGGTTGAAAATTTGATTATTTTGTTAAATGTTTGTTTTCTTTTTGTTGAAAAATAATTTTTCTCTGAAAATTTAACTTTCCCATGTTTGGTTCAAATTTAATTATTTTGTTAAACATTCATTTCTTTTGCTTAAAAGTTCAATTAATTGGTTTTAAATGCAACTATTTGATTAATAATTAATTTTTTCAATGAAAATTTCTCCTTTTGGATTAAAAATTCATTTTTGATGGTTTATAATTGAACTACTGATTAAAGATTGAACCAATTTGTTGAAAAAAATTAATTTCTTGAGTTAAAAATTTGTATTTTTGTTGTTGTTAAAAATTGATAATTTTAACTGGAAACTTAACTATTCCAATTGAGGATTTATTATTTTAGTAAAAAATGCATCTATTTTGTTAACATTTAATTATTTGGTGCAAAATACAATTGTTTTGTTGAAAATGAAATTTTTAGTTAAAAATTGGTATTGTCTTGAAAATTCAACTATTTTACAGAAAATTCGTCTTTTTTGCTGGAAAATTCATGAGTTCAGTTGAAAATTCATCGTTTTGGTTGAAAATTTGATCATTTTGTGGAAAGTTCGTTCGATTTTTGTTGAAAAATAATAATAGGTTTTTATTTTTCATTCAAAATAAAGATTAAATTTTTTTATTGCAATCCGCAGCACAGCCTGTTCTAATTTAAGGTCAGTGTCACTTTGCGATTGTCAGCTAAAAAGAGATCCATGAACCAAAAGTCAAAATTTGTCAGTGAATTTTTATTTTTTGTTTCGAAATCACATATTACAATAGGAAAAGCAAATATAAAACGTATCAAGGAAAGAAGTTTGAATTCTCTAATAGATTCCATGAATTCTTTCCACAGAAATATTTTTTCATAATTCATGTCGACTTCCTTCAAGGTGAATTTCATTGACCCTCATTCAGAAACTTAATATCTCGGTAATTTTTTTTTATTTGAACTGCAGATTACATTTTTTATCGCAATACGCAGTCTAGCCAGTTCCATTTTGGGCTCTTTCATGAAAATGCTTCATAATTGATTTTCAAGTTGTTACTTTTGTACTTCAGATCAAAATGATGAATGTTAAGAAACCTGATACACAATTTGGATCTCAGTATCTCGGGGGTCAGTTTTTATTTTTTATTTAAACTGAAAATTACATTTTGTATTGCAATCTGCAGCCTAGCCTGTCCTTATTGTGCGTTTCCAATGAAATGTGTTTGTTAGTGTTTGTTAGAAATGTGTTTGTTAGTGGGTTTTTATTTTGTATTTAAAATATAGATTACATTTTGTATCGCAATCCGCAGCCTAGCCTGTTCTAATTTGTGGTCAGTGTCACTTTGAGATTGTAATCGGTCTATGAATTTAAAAAAAAAAACTAGATTTTAGTGTTTAATTAATTCGAAATGCGAAAGTTTGCTTCAAAGGATTTGATAAATGTCGTCAAACTTTCTTTTTCACTGGATATTTTTCTATTGATATGGTTCTCTGACATCCCACAAATATTCTAAAACGAAAATTAAGATAATAACAGGGCGAGCTTCAAATTTAATTATTTCGAATTGCAAAAATTTTCTTCAAAAAACAGAAAAATTAATTCTGGTTATGTACATTTTTTTGTGATTCACATAAAAAATATTTAATACTTTCCAAACTGTTTTGTACTAAAAACCAATTGAATCCAAAAAACTTTGTTAATTTCCTCCATCAATTTCCATTTCAAAAAATTCTATCTTGATTAAAAATTATTTGCTGATTTTTTTATTTCATTACTCTTTTGAATTTTAGATTCGATTGCTAGAAACTGTTTGGAAAAACTTTTTTTCTAGTTCAAAAGTAATATATCAGTCGGAAAAGATCAAAGAAAATTAGTATTTTCTGAGAAAAAATTCAAAAATAAACCAAAAAATTTTGTTTTTTAACAGAAATATAAAAAACGATCGAAAATTTTTTTATATATTTTTTATTGTATTATATTGAAGCATGTGAATCGATCAAAGATTTCATTAACATTAAATATTAATAGATTTGAATTATATTTGTTTCGTTAATAAATTATAAACTTTTATACAATTTTTTTTATTGAAATAGTAATTTTCGGGCCATAAATAATTTTCACAATTGTTCATCCGGTTTGAATCTGATCAATGTGACATGATTTCGAAAATTTGCGTCGTTTATTAGTTGCATTGTATTTTGAATGAGTAAATGTGAAACCAGTGGGATGGGGTAAAGCGAAATACCTGTAATTAATTTATTCAATAAAATCGATTATCGTTGATTCAAGCATTTGACCCATTTTACGTGAATATCGAAATTATATTAAACAAATTTTCAGTTCCGACTTGCTTTCCACGATTTTTTGACTTACCTTCACTTTTTGATTTTTCACTGGGAAACAGAGAAAAATTATAAAAAATTTTAAATTACATTTTTTATCGCAATCCGCATCCTAGCCTGTTCCAATGTGTACGTTCAAATAGAAATGCACAATTTAGAACTCAATATCTCGGAAATAAGTTTTTATTTTTTATTTAAATTGAATATTTCTTCGCAATCCGCAGCATAGCCTTTTCGAATTTGTGCGGTATAATATAATATATATATATATATATATATATATAATATATATTAATATTATTATTATTAATCTTTGCAGTGATAGACTTAAAAAAATGAAATTTTTGTTGACGAGAAGCAAAGTTAGTTCACAAAATAATATAAGATTATTTATTATTTTCCTTGAAATAAGATATAGTTTCCAGTTTTTTGAATATTTTTAATTTTAAGCAAATTTTCTATTATTTAAGAATTTAAAATGATTTTTGAATGTAACGATGAAGTTAATGTGTTCGTTTTGATTGGCAACATTTTTCTCATTTTCCGCTTAAATTTAGACTGGAAGAATAGAATTCAATAAGAGAATCCAACTATTCTTGGTAAAAATTAAATTTTTTCGGTGGAAAATTCATCTCTTTGGTTGAAAGTTTAACTAATTTGTTGAAAATTCATTACATTTTGGGTTGAAAATTAACTTTTCTAACTGAAAATTCACCCATTCCATTCTTGGTTGAAAATATATCTTTTTTAATTGAAAATCCAACTATTTTATTAATAATTGATCTTTTCTTTCAGAAAATTAATTTTCTTGGTTAAAAAATCAACTTCTTGGTTGAAAATTCCACTCTCTTGTTGAATATTTAACTCTTTTTGGTTAAATTTATTTTGTTGTTGTAAATTATTCATCATTTCAGTTGCAAATTAACTTCTTTGGTTCAAAATTGAACTATTTTGTTGAAAATTCGTTTTTTTTGACCTAATATTAATTTTTTTAATTGAAAACTTAACTATTCCATTTTTGAATAAAATTTTTTCTTCGTTAGCTGAAATTTGACCTTTTATTTGTTGAAAATTCATTACATTTTTGGTTGAAAATTAACTTTTTTAACTGAAAATTCAAATATTCCATTTTTGGATAAAATTTGATCTTTTTTAGCTGAAATTTCACCTTTTTTTTGTTGAAAATTCATTACATTTTTGGTTGAAAATTAACTTTTTTAACTGAAAATTTAACTATTCCATTCTTAGTTGAAAATAGATCTTTTTTAATTAAAAATTCACCTATTTTATTAATAATTCATCTTTTCTTGCAAAAAAGTAATTTTCTTTTGTTGACTATTTAACTCTTTTTAGTTAAATTTATTTTGTTGTTGTAAATTATTCATCATTTCAGTTGCAAATTAACTTCTTTAGTTAAAAATTGATCTATTTTGTTGAAAATTCGTTTTTTTGGTTGAACATTAATTTTTTTAATTGGAAACTTAACTATTCCATTTTTGGATAAAATTTTATCTTCGTTAGCTGAAATTTCACCTTTTTTTTGTTGAAAATTCATTACATTTTCGGTTGAAAATTAACTTTTATAACTGAAAATTTACCTATTGTATTTTTTGTTGAAAATATATCTTTTTTAATTGAAAATCCAACTTTTTTTTATTAATAATTGATCTCTTCTTTCAGAAAATTAATTTTCTTGGTTAAAAAATCAACTTCTTGGCTGAAAATTCCACTCTTTTGTTGAATATTCAACTTTTTCTTTTAAATTAATTTTGTTGTAAATTATTCATCATTTCAGTTTAAAATTAACTTCTTTGGTTAAAAATTTAACTATTTTGTTGAAAATTCGTTTTTTGGTTGAACATTAATTTTTTTAATTGAAAATTTACTATTTCATTTTTGGATAAAACGTTATCTGTTTGAAGTGAAATTTAACCTTTTTTTGTTGAAAATTCATTACATTTATGGTTGAAAATTAACTTTTTTTAACTGAAAATTTAACTATTCCATTTTTGGTTGAAAATATATCTTTTTTAATTAAAAATTCAACTATTTCATTAATAAAATTCATCTTATCTCGTAGAAAATTAATTTTGTTGGTTAAAAAATCAACTTCTTGGTTGAAAATTCCACTCTTTTGTTGAATATTTAACTTTTTTTTTTCAAATAATTTTGTTGTAAATTATTCATCATTGCAGTTGAAAATTAACTCATTTGTTTAAAAATTTAAGTTTTTTGATGAAAACTCGTTTTTTTGGTTTGAACATTAATTTTTTCAAGTGAAAATTTAACTATTCCATTTTTGGATAAAATGTTATCTTTTTTAGCTGAAATTTACCTTTTTTTTGTTGAAAATTCATTACATTTTTTGTTGAAAATTAGGTTTTTAACTGAAAATTTAACTATTCCATTTTTGGTTGATAATATATCTTTTTTAATTGAAAATTCAACTATTTTATTAATAATTCATCTTCTCTTGTAGAAATTTAATTTTCTTGGTTAAAAAATCAATTTCATGGTTGAAACTTCCACTCTCTTGTTGAATATTTAACTCTTTTTGGTTAAATTTATTTTGTTGTTGTAAATTATTCATCATTTCAGTTGCAAATTAACTTCTTTGGTTCAAAATTGAACTATTTTGTTGAAAATTCGTTTTTTTGACCTAATATTAATTTTTTTAATTGAAAACTTAACTATTCCATTTTTGAATAAAATTTTTTCTTCGTTAGCTGAAATTTGACCTTTTATTTGTTGAAAATTCATTACATTTTTGGTTGAAAATTAACTTTTTTAACTGAAAATTTAACTATTCCATTTTTGGTTCAAAATATATATTTTTTAATTGAAAATTCTACTATTTTATTAATAATTCATCTTTTCTTGTAGAAAATTAATTTTCTTGGTTAAAAAATCAACATCTTGGTTGAAAATTCCACTCTTTTGTTGAATATTTAACTTTGTTTTTTAAATTAATTTTGTTGTAAATTATTCATCATTTCAGTTGAAAATTAGCTTCTTTGGTTAAAAACTTAAATATCTTGTTAAAAATTCATTACATTTTTGGTTGAAAATTAACTTTTTTAAGTGAAAATTTAACTATTCCATTTTTGGTTGAAAATATATCTTTTTTAATTAAAAGTTCAACTATTTTATTAATAATTGATCTTTTCTTTCAGAAAATTAATTTTCTTGGTTAAAAAATCAACTTCTTGGTTGAAAATTCCACTCTTTTGTTGAATATTTAACTTTTTTATTAAATTAATAAATTAATTAATGATAAATTAATAATAAAGTTGTTGTGAATTATTCATCATTTCAGTTGAAAACTAACTTCTTAGGTTAAAAATTTTAATTTTTTTTTGAAAACTCGATTTTTTGGTTGAACATTAATTTTTATAATTAAAAATTTGACTATTTAATTTTTGGATAAAATTTTATCTTTTTTAGGTGAAATTTCACCTTTTTTTGTTGAAAATTCATTACAATTTTGGTTGAAAATTAACTTTTTTAACTGAAAATCTAACTATTCCATTCTTGGTTGAAAATATATCTTTTTTAATTAAAATTCAACTATTTTATTAATAATTCATCTTTTCTTGTAGAAAATTATCTTTCTTGGTTAAAAAATCAACTTCATGGTTGAAACTTCCACTCTTTTGTTGAATATTCAACTCTTTTTGTATAAATTAATTTTGTTGTTGTAAATTATTCATCATTTCAGTTGAAAATTAACTTCTCTGGTTGAAAATTCAACTTTTTGTTGAAAACTCGTTTTTTTGGTTTGAACATTAATTTTTTTAATGGAAAATTTAACTATTTCATTTTTGGATCAAATTTTATCTTTTTTAGCTGAAATTTAACCTTTTTTTTTGTTGAAAATTCATTACATTTTTGGTTGAAAATTATCTTTTATAACTGAAAATTTAACTATTTCATTCTTGGTTGAAAATATATATTTTTAATTGAAAATTCAACTATTTTATTAATAAATAATCTTTTCTTGTAGAAAATTAATTTTCTTGGTTAAAAAATCAACTTCATGGTTGAAACTTCCACTCTTTTGTTGAATATTCAACTCTTTTTAGTTAAATTTATTTTGTTGCTGTATATTGTTCATCATTTCAGTTGCAAATTAACTTCTTTGGTTAAAAATTTAACTATTTTGTTGAAAATTCGTTTTTTTTTTTGGTTGGACATTAATTTTTTTATTTGAAAACTTAACTATTCCATTTTTGGATAAAATTTTATCTTCGTTAGCTGAAATTTCACCTTTTTTTTTGTTGAAAATTCATTAGATTTTTGGTTGAAAATTAACTTTTTAAACTGAAAATTTAACTATTCCATTCTTGGTTGAAAATGTATCTGTTTTTATTGAAAAATTAACTATTTTATTAATAATTCATCTTTTCTTGTAGAAAATTAATTTTCTTGGTTAAAAAATCAACTTCTTGGTTCAAAATTCCACTCTTTTGTTGAATATTCAACTTTTTTTTAAAATTAATTTTATTGTCGTAAATTATTCATCAATTCAGCTGAAAATTAACTTCTTTGGTTAAAAATTTAACTATTTTTTTGAAAATTAATTTTTCAAGCTAAAAATGTAACACTTCAATGTTGTATTGTGAAATTATTTTTTCAGTTAAAAATTGAACTATTTGGTTCAAAATTCATATATGTTGTTGAAAATTATTCTTTTTTGTTGAAAATTCATCTTTGTAGGTTCAAAATTCAGTTATTTGATAAAAAATTCAAATAATGTTGAAATTTTAATTATTATGTCGAAAATTTATCTTTTTCGTTTAAAATTCGTCCTTTTGAATTGAAAATTCATCTTAAATGATTGAAAAGTCCTCTTTTTTGTTGAAAATAAACTTTCTTGTTAAAAATTCAATTTTCCTTATTAAAAATTTAATTTTTCTTGTTGAAAATTCAATTGTCTTCTAAAAAGTTAGTTTTTGAGACCACTTTTTTCAAGATTCAAAAATTCGATGTACGGCTATCTGCAGCACTTGAAAATTCAAACAATTCCTTTTCACGACTTTTTTCGATTAAAAGAAAATTATCAGTGTTTTAGCATTTTCCAAATTAAAAAAAAACGAAAATGAACATTTGAAGCCAAACAGCGCACGAATGAAAAAAATTCAGAAAAAGAAAAACGTTGCTTTTCGAAAGCTCTGCAAGATTATCAGAAAAACTTTTCGAATTTTCTTGAAGAATCAAAAATTCAAATTTTGATCGTACAAAAACTAATGAAAAATAAAAAATTCCATTTTGCGGTCAAACTATGCAAGACACGAATAAAAATCAATCAACGAAAATTGTGCACCCAAGAAATATCTACAAATGTTTCATCAACCACTTTTGTATAGAGCACGTAGTTTTTGTTTCATTCGTAAAAAACAACATTAAAAATGAAAAAATAAAATTTTTGGACAAACGACACAAGCTATGGAAAAAAATAATAAAACAAAATTTGTTCACCTAAAAAGAGTTGCAAATTTGTTATCAATCATTTTTTGATAGGATGCGTATTTTTTTTTATTCGTAAAAAACAACATTGAAAAAAAAAAAAATTTTTGGACAAACGGCACAAGCTATGAAAAAATTTAATCGACGAAAGTTGTGAAATGTAAATGTAAATGTAATTTAGGCGAAAAATTTTGTTAGATAAAATGTTATTGTAGCGTGTATCGTTTTTCCAAAAAGTTAATTTTTTTATTTTAAATGTATTTTTATAACAAAAGTTTATAACAAATTTGTAGATATTTTTTGGTTGAACAACTTTTGTCTATTCATCTTTTTTCGTACCTTGCGTCGTTTTTCCACAATTTTTTTTATTGTTAATGTTATTTTTCACGATTGAAAGAAAAATTACGCATCTTATCAAAAAATGATGAATAAAAAATGTGTAGCTCTTTTCTGAATTAACAACTTTTGTCTATTAATTTTATTCGTGGTTTGGGACGATTGTCCAAAAATTTAATTTATTTTATTTTTAAATAAAGTTTTTTACAAATGAAACGAAAACCACGCGTACCATCAAAAAGTGATCAACAACAAAGTTGTAGATCTTATTTAAGTGCACAATTTTTGTCTCTTCATCTTCTTTCGTATCTTGTATATTTTGACCGAAAAATTGAATTCTTGATTTTTCATTATTTTTTTGTGCGATAAAAATTTGAATTTTCGATTTTTCAAGAAAATTAAAAAAAGTCTTAAGACAATATTGTAGGGTGCTTGAAAAGAAACATTTCTATTTTCCTGACTTTTTTCATATCGTGCGTTGTTTGGCTTAGAATGTTAATTTTCGTTTGTTTTTTGGAATTTTGTAAATGCTATAACTCCAGTAATTTTTGGTTTATCGAAAAAGTAATTTTATTGCAACTTGTGTCGTTTTTCCATATATTTAATTTGTTTATTTTTAATTTTATTTTTTGCGATTTAAACTAAAAATACGCATCCTAGCGTAAAGTGGTACTGAGAAAATTTTTATAACAAAAGTTTATAAAAAATCTGTAGATCATTTTTGGCTACACAACTTTTGCCTATTAATTTTTTTTTCGTCTCTTGTGTGGTTTTTCCAAAAATTTAATTTTTTTATTTTTAATGCGATTTTTTATGAATAAAACAAAAACTGCGCTACTTTAAAAAGATTATTTATGACAAATTTTTATAGATCTTTTTTGTGTGAGCAACTTTTATCTATTAATTTTTTTCATCGCTTGTGTTGTTTATCCAAAAATTTAATTCTTTCATTTTTAATTTTATTTTCTAAGATTAAAACAAAAACTACGCATTCTATCAAAAAGAGATTGCTGACAATTTGTAGATCTTTTTTGAATGCACAATTTTTGTTTCTTCGTCTTTTTTCATATCTTGCATAGTTTGACCGTAAAATTTGAAAATTCAGCAGTTTGTTTTAAATTTGTTTTCTGTGTTGACTGAAAAGTATTTTTTTATTGAAAACGCAACTATTCTTGAAAAATTGTATTTTTTGGTTTAATTTAACTCTTTTTTATTTAAAATTAAAATCCTTTTTGGTTGAAATTTCAATGATATTACATTGTTCGTTGAGAATTCAAATTTTTTAGTTGAAAATTTAATTGAAGATTCATCATTTTAATTGAAAATTTCAATTTTTCGTCATTTTCATTTTTCGTTGAAAATTCTTCTCTATTTTTTCTTTTGTAAAAGTCAACTTTCGGTTAAAAATTCATCATTTTCGGTTGCAAATTCAAAAACTTGGTTGCAAATTCATATGTTATATTGCGTTGAAAATTTGTATTTTTTGTATAAAATTAATCTTCAAGGTTGAATATTCATCTTTTTGGTTGAAAATTCAACCAGTTAGGTTAAAGATTCATCATTTCAGTTGAAAATTTATCTGTTTGATCAAAATTTAATTATACCAGTTGAAGATTCATCATTTTATTTGAAAATTGATCACTTTGGTTGAAAATTCAACTATTTTGTTAAAATATTAGGCTAAGCACCCTTTTCGTTTTTATTTTATTTTATTGTACTTGATAATAACTTCCTGTGTTTTATTAAATATTTGTCCTTTTTGGTAGAAAATTAATCTTCTTTGTTGAAAATCCATATTTTTCCTTGAAAATTCAGCAGTTTGTTTAAAATTTTTTTATTGAAAACACAACT
>CAKNYM010052336.1:298906-320571 GCA_932195095.1 Andricus curvator | reverse complement strand
TCTTCAATTTTCATCAATTTTCATTAATTTCCATCAATTCTCTTCAATTTTGAACAATTTAATTATCATTTGTTTCAGATTAAATTGTTAATTTTTTTTTTAAATTTCAACATTTGAAAATTCCATTTTCATTTTTGTTCAATTTTCAACAGGTAGAAATTTAACTGTTGAAAATTCAATTGTTACAAATTTTAAAAATGGATAATTATATGGAAAAAAATCAAATGTTGAAAATTCGAATGTTAAAAATTAAATTTTTCATTTTCTTAAAATTTCAACAGTTGAAAATTCAATTTTGAAATTGTCTTCAGTTTTCTTTAATTATTATCAATATTCTTCATTTTCCAACATTTGAATTATTATGTTTCGAAAATTCAATGATTAATTTTCTTTCATTTTCAACAGTTCAAAATTCCATTTTCAATTTTCTTCAATTTTCCACACGTAAAAATTGAGCTGTCAAAAATTCAATTGTTGAAAATTGAAGAAAATTCAGAATTAAATTTTCAACGTCAAAAATTCAAAATTAAATTTTCAACTGTTGAAAATTAAAGAAAGTTGAAAATTTTATTTTCAGTTTTGAAAATGAAAGAAAATCGAGGACTGGATTTTTAACAATTGAATTTTCAAATGTTAAAAATTTAAAAACATTGATAACTGAATTTCAAATTTCCGAAAATTGAAGTTAATTCAATATTGCATTTTCAACAGTTGAAAATTCAATTTTCAACATTGAATTTTCAGCTGTTACAAATTCAACGATTAAAAATTGAAGGAAATTGACAATTCATTTTTCACCTGTTAATAATTGAAGAAATTCGAAAATTGAAGAAAATTGGATTGTATTTTCAACAGTTGAAAATGAAAGAAAATGAAATATTGAATTTTCAACTATTTGAAATTTAATTTTCAACTGTTTGAAATTTATTTGTTGAAAATTGAAGAAAATCAATAATTGAATTTTCAACTCTGGAAAACTGAAGAAAGCTGAAAATTTAATTTTCAACTGTTGAAAATTCAATCGGAAATTAATCAGAATAAAAAATCCTATATTGTTTGGTTTATTAATTAGTCTATTATTTTCTCGATTTTCAGGAGGCCCCAAAATCTTTCCTTTCTCTGGACACAGAAGGAAGGGTGATAAGATTAGATTCTTTTTCTAAAGTGTTGAGCAGTGGACTCAGAATAGGAGTCATAACAGCTGCAGCCCCATTGGTTGCTAGTGTTGAACTTCACATGCAAAGTAGTCATCTTCACGCAACTACTTTATCACAGGTATGTAAATCACCCCAATAATTAAAAAAGAATTCTAGAATTATTGTTAACTCAAAACAAATGATTTTTAAATAATTGTAAAAAATCTGCCTCAGCCAGGATTTGAACCGGGAACGCCACCATCCATGAGTGGAGCGTTTACCAATTACGCCACCGGGACCTCAGCAGACCTTTTTTTGTTTTTCATAAGAACTTTTCTCAATGCAGAATTCTATACACATTTCGCCACTGCGAAAAATGTACCAAAGGCTGAGAAAGATTTTTTCTTGTTTTTCAAAAATTATTTCTCCTTGGAAATGTATGTCCCTAAATGGTGATAACATCTTTAAAAAATGAATTAGAATAATATGATGTTCATTAAAAATGGTACATTTATCGCTGAGGCGATAGTGGCGTTTCGGGTTCGAATCCGGGCTGGGGCAGATTTTTTTTGTTCTTCAAAAACTACATGTTTTGAAGTTATCGGTTTAATATCAAAATTTGTAATAATTAAACATTTAAAAATTCGGATGTTAACATCTTTAAATGGTAATAACATCATCAAAAAATTAATTTGGAACAATGAAAAAAACTGATAATCTTTCAAAGTGTTGCATTAGCATCACGAGATAATTCTGCATGTCAATAAATTATGATGATGCCCATTTATCCAGTTTCAACAATAAGAAACGATAACCTAGCGCCACAGATGGGAGACGCCAGACTCGGATTTCTATCGATAAGACATAATCAAGAATTCACATTTTTTTTCTCATTAAATGCTTACATTCACTTTTATGTTATCTTGCTATTAATATGGGTTTTAATTGTGCGAAACTGATTAGGGAACGTTCATTAATTACGTAAGGATGATTTTTAAAATTTTATAACCCCTCCCCTTCTATTTTGAGGATTCGTAAGATTTTGACCCCCCCCCCCCAAAAAACTTTTCTAACGCAAGTTTTTATATTTTTTACTTAATACATAAAAAAATCAATTATTTTCACCGTAAACGTGATTTCAAAGGATTTCAAAAGATTTGAATGATTTTCAGTCATTTGAAAAGATTTCAAGGGATGAAAAAAGTTTTAGGGTTGGCTCTCGAATGATTTTTAAAAATTTGAGAAAATTTAAAATTTTTTAAGAGATTTTACCCGATTTTAAGGGATTTTGAGGTATGATAGTGGCTTTTAAAATATTTTAATGGACTTAATATATTGTGGGGAATTTCAAGAGATTCGGAAAGATTTCCACCATTTTTTAGAGATTTTGAGGGATTTCCCCGAATTTTATAGGGTTATAAGGGATTTTTATTCGATCTTTAAGACCTTGAGTGATTTGACAGATTTTCATAGTTTTTTGAGGTTTTTAAGAGATTTTAACAAATTGAAAAAGTGTCAAAGGTTTTAAGGTATTTCAAAAAAATTTAAAGGATCTTAAGATATTTTAAGGGGTTTCAATAATTTCAAGGGATTTTAAGGAAGTTCAAAAAATTTAAAAAGATTTCTGAATATGATGAAGGATTTTAAGGGATTTCAAGAAATGGTAATGGCTTTTAAAAGTTTTGAATGGATTGTAATGTAATGTATTTTAAAGGATTATAAGGGATTTTCATGGGATGTTACAAATTTAAGCGATTCAATGGATTTCCACAGTTTTTAAATGATTTAAAGGGATTTCAAGTGATTTAAGAGACTTAGAAAATTGCAAAGTTTTAAGGCATTTCAAAGTATTTTAAGGGATTTCAAGAAATTTAAAAGGGTTTCAATAAATTCATGGGATTTTAGAGGATTTCGTGGGATTTAAAAAGATTCTTAATGATTATGAAGGTTTTTAAGGGATTTCGAAGAATTTTAATGACTTTCAAAAGATGTTAATATATTTTAAAAAATTGTAAGGGATTTCAAAAAATTCGGAAAGATTCCTACAGAGTTTGAAGATTTCCAATATATTTAAGGGGGTTTCAAAGATTTCAAGCGATCCTGTAAGATTTCGTAATATTTCACGAAAATTTTATGGGATTTTAAAGATTTCAACCGATTTTAAAGATGTTCACTTTGTTCGAAGGGTTTTAAGCGATTTGAAGTGATTTGATAGATTAAAAAATATGTTTCTGGATTTTAAAGGATTTTTAAGTACACTGTTAGAAAAATCTCTACTGAATTTAGTATACATGTAATGGAAGCAAAAATGCACAACATGAAATTAAATTTAGTATACCAGCGCACAGTAAATTTAGTATATTTATACTGAATTTAGTACACGCGTATACTAAATTTCTTATACGTGTATACTAAATTCAGTATGAATATCCTAAATTTACTGTACGCTGGTATACTAAATTTAATTTCATGTTATGCATTCTTGCTTCCATTACATGTATACTAAATTTAGTAGAGATTTTTCTAAGAGTGTATTTTAGGAGATATAAATAAGTTTCGAAGGCTTCACGGAATTTCAAAGGATTTTAGGAGATTTTAAAAGATTCCAAAGTGTATCCACTGATTTAAAGAGTTTTGTAAAATTTCAAAAAAATTAACAGAATTTCAAGGGATTTCCGAATATTATAAAGGATTTTAAGACATTTCAAAAGATTTCAGGAGGTTTCAGAAGATTTGCAAAGATTCCAAAGAATTTTAAAGATTTTAATGAATTTCAAAGATTTCAAGGCATTTCTAAGGATTTGAATGGATTATAAAGGATTTTTGTGGGATTTTAAATATTTCAAGCTATTTCAAGTATTTTCACAGTTTCAAAGGGTTTAAGGGATTTTAAGCGATTTAAGATATGAAAAAATATGTTCAGGGATTTCAAAGGATTTTAAGAGATATCAATGGGTTAGAGCATTTTACGAGATTTCAAAGAATTTTAAGAGATTCCAAAAGATTTATAAATAATTTCAAAGGATTTCCAAATATTATAAAGGATTTTAAGATATTTAAAAATATTTCAGGAGGTTTCAGAAGATTTGCAAAGATTTCAAAGGATTTTAAGGGATTTTAGAGGTTTTAATGATTTTCAAAGGAATTTCAAAGATTTTAAGGGATTTCTAAGGATTTCAATGGATTGTAAAGGATTTTTGTGGGATTTTAAATATTTCAAGCGATTTGCAGTATTTTCACAGTTTTAAAGAGTTCTAAGGAATTTTAAGTGATTTAAGATATGAAAAAATATGTTCAGGGATTTGAAAGAATTTTAAGAGATTTCAAAAGATTTATAAAGAATTTCAAAGGATTTCCAAATATTATAAAGGATTTTAAGACATTTAAAATATTTCAGGAGGTTTCAGAAGATTTGCAAAGATTCCAAAGAATTTTAAGGGATTTTAGAGATTTTAATGAATTTCAAAGATTTTAAGGGATTTCTAAGGATTTCAATGGATTTTAAGGGATTTTTGTGGGATTTTAAATATTTCAAGCGATTTCAAGTGTTTTCACAGTTTTAAAGGGTTTAAGGGGTTTCAAGTGATTTAAGATATTAAAAAATATGTTCAATGATTTCAAAGGATTTTAAGAGATATAAATGGGTTTAAAACATTTTACTAGATTTCAAAGAATTTTAAGAGATTTCAAAAGATTCATAAAGAATTTCCGAATATTATAAAGGATTTTAAGACATTCAAAAAGATTTCAGAAGATTTGCAAAGATTTCATAGGATTTTAAGGGATTTTAGAGATTTTAATGAATTACAGAGGATTTTCGAATATTATAAGGGATTTTAAAGCAATTTGAAACGATTTCAGGCGGTTTCAGAAGATTTGCAAATATTTCAAAGGATTTTAAGGGATTTTAATGAATTTTAAAGGAATTCCAAAGATTTTAAGGGATTCCTAAGGATTTCAATGGATTGTAAGGGATTTTTGTGGGATTTTAAATATTTCAAGCGATTTAAAGTATTTTCATAGTTTTAAAGGGTTTTAAAGGATTTCAAGTGATTAAGATATTAAAAAATATGTTCAGGGATTTCAAAGAATTTTAAGAGATATAAATGGGTTTAGAACATTTTACGATATTTCAAAGAATTTAAAGAGGTTTCAAAAGATTTATAAAGAATTTCAAAGGATTTTCAAATATTATAAAGGATTTTAAGACATTTCAAAAGATTTCAGGAGGTTTCAGAAGATTTGCAAAGATTCCAAAGGATTCTAAGGGATTTTAGATATTTGAATGAATTTCAAAGGAATTTCAAAGATTTTAAGGGTATTCTAAGGATTTCAATGGATTATAAGGGATTTTTATTGGATTTTAAATACTTCAAGCGGTTTAAAGTGTTTTCACAGTTTTAAAGGGTTTAAGGGATTTTAAGAGATTTAAGATATTAAAAAATATGTTCAGGGATTTGAAAGGATTTTGAGAGATATAAATGGGTTTAGAACCTTTCACGAGATTTCAAAGTATCTTAAGAGATTTCAAAAGATTTATAAAGAATTTTCAGGGTTTTCCAGTAATTTTAATGCCTTTTAACAGATTTTAATGGATTTGAATATCTTGTAAGGGATATCGGGAGATTTGGAATGGACCCAGGGATTTTGAGAATTTCAAATAAAGATTTTAAGGGATTTCGTTCTGAGAATTCAAAGGATTTTAAGAGATATAAATGCGTTGCTGAGATTTCACGGGATTTCAGAGAATTTCTGAATATTATAAAGGATTTTAAGGCATTTTTAAGCATTCGAATGGCCTTTAAACGTTTTTAATGCAATTTAATATATTGTAAGGGATTTAAAAAGATTAAAAAAAATTCCCATGGATATTAAAGATTTTGAATTATTTTAAAGGGATTTCAAAGATCTGAATGGATTATAAGGAATTTTTATAGGATTTTAAAGGTTTCAAGGATTTCAAGCGATTTCACGGATTTTCACAGTTTTTAAAGGGGAGATTTTAAATTATTTAAGAGATTAAAAAGTAAGTTCAGGCATTTCAAAGGATTTTATGAGATTTCAAAAAATTCCAAAAAATATTCCCGAATTTAGAGGATTTTGTGAGATTTCAAGAGAATTAACGAAATTTAAAAGGATTTTCAATATCTTTAAGGGGTTTTTTAGGAATTTTAATGGCCTTTAATTTTTTGAAACATTTAAATGGATTTTGATATATTGTAAGGGATTTAAAGAATTTTAACCGATTTTTGAAGATTTTAAGTTATTTTGACGAATTTTAAAGGATTATAAGTGATTTTTCAAGGATTTTAAAGATTTTTAGCGATTTTTAACATATTCACAATTTTTTAATATTCCGAATATTATTAAGGATTTCAAAGAATTTCGAGAAATTTAAATGGCTTTTAAAAGATTTAAAAAGATTTAAAGGGATTTTGAAAGATTCTAAAACCTTTCCTCGGATTTTAAAGATTTCAAATAATTTTAGAAGGATTTAAACGATTTCAAGGGATATCCTAAGATTTCGAAATAGTTCACGAAATTTCACGAGTTTTAACCGATTTTTACAGATTTTCTCGGATTTTCGACTATAAGTAATTTTTATGGGATTTTAAGCGATTTCAAGGATATTTACAGTAATGAAAAAAAAGGATCTTAAAGGATTTTAAGAGATATATAAGGGTTTTCGGTGAATTCATGAGATTTTAAATGATTTTAAGAGATTTGAAAACATTCCAGAATATATACACGAATCTAGAGGATTTCGTAAGATTACAAAAGATTTAACTGAATTTCAAAGGATTTCCAAATATTATAAAGGATTTTAAAATATTTAAAAAAATCACGAGATATCTATATTATGTAAGGGATTTCATGTGTGCCGAAGTATTTTCATGAATTGTGAAGGATATGAGGATGTTTGAATGATTTTCCGAAGATTTGAAGCGATTCAAAGGAAATTAAATAAATTTCAGAGGATTTAAAAAGATTTGCATAGATTTCTAAGGATTTTGAGGGATTTTAAAGATTTTAATTAATTTTAAAGGGATTTCAAATTAAAAGATCCCGTAAAATTTCGAAATATTTAAGGTATTTGAAAGATTTCAACCCATTTTTAGAGATTTTAAGTGTTTTCCACGGATTTTAAACGATTATAAGAAAGTTGTATGGGATTTTACAGATTTCAAGGATTTTCATATTTTTAAAAGGGGTTTGAAGGATTTTCAAGAGAGCTATCAAATTCAAAGTATTTCAATCGATTTTCACATAATTGAAACAATTTTAAGAGATTTATGAACTTTTCGAAAGATTTCAGATTTCAAGAATGGCTTAATTCTTTGACTTTATATTTATAGGACATATTTAATCTTAAATGTAAGATGATGAAAATAAATTTAAAAAATAATTATATAATGTCTATGATACTATAAAATGTAATTTGAGCAGCCAAAACGTTAACGCCGTCATTCGCCGTGTCTCGAAGACGCAAACAAACACTTCAGAAACAGTACTGTAGTACTCCTAATATGAACAAAGTTTTTCTCGTATAAATAGAATACACCATTTTTTTTTAAACTTCATAAATCAGTACTGTTCTGTCATGGAAGGTTCACCAATAGGTCAATCGATGAGTCTCAAAGACGCGAACAAAAACTCTACATGTAATATTGTCGTGTTTTGAATATCAAAAAAGTTTTTTTCATAAATGGAATAAACCATTTTTTTGAAACTTCATAAATCGGTACTGGTGAGTTATAAAAAGTTCATCAATAGGTCAATCGATGCGTCTCAAGCACGCGAACAAATACTTGACATGTAATATGTCGTATTTTGAATAACAAACAATGTTTGCTCATATGAACAGAATAAACCATTTTTTGAAACTTCATAAATCGGTACTGGTGGGTTATGAAAAGTTCATCAATAGGTCAATCGATGCGTCTCAAGGACGCGACCAAATACTTTATATGTGATGTTGTCTTTTTTCGAATAACGAAAAATTTTTGCTCATATAAACAGAACAAAACATTTTTTGAAACTTCATAAATCGGTACTGGTGGATTATGAAAAGTTCATCAATAGGTCAATCGATGCGTCTCAAGGACGCGACCAAATACTTTATATGTGATATTGTCGTATTTCGAATAACGAAAAAATTTTGCTCAAATAAACAGAACAAACCATTTTTTGAAACTTCATAAATCGGTACTAGTAGGTCATAAAAGTTTCAACAATAGGTCGACCGATGCTTTTTAGAGACGCGAACAAATAAGTTAGATATCGCATTGTTGTATTTTGAATATCAAAAAAGTTTTTCTTATATAAACGAGGTAAAATTTTTTCTTTTTAAATCTCTAAACACAAAAAAAAATACTATTTCTAAATGGTCGATCTAGCTCAATATCCTATCAGACCTGGAAATCAATCCGAGCTACATTTCATCAAAATTTCATGATTATAGCTCTTTTACTTTTCGAGATACGGTGAACAGAAAAAAGTTACACACAGACGGACATTTTTTAAGAACTTCATTTTCGAGCTCCTGGGGTCGAATTATATCAAAATATGTCAAAAAAGTATATTTGAAAATTTAGGTCATTACAAACCTCCCTCTATGATGAAGCAATATTCAAAAAAATGTCATCTTCAATTTAAAAATTTTAAATTAAATTGTTAAAAATGTAATATTTTAGATTTAAACAATATTTGAATAGGATCTGGAATTAAATAAGATCGTTTAATTACGAATCTATTAATTTGAAATTATTTTAAAATTAAGAATAGTTTATAAAATTTCAATCAAACATTTACATTTTTGTAACTACTCAGGCTATCAAATTGAAAAATGTCTATTTTTAACGTTAAAATCTGTAACTTGCTCAATATTGAACAGATTCAGAATCGTATTGTAAAATCAATTATTGTTCAATTTTCAATAATAGAACTACAGTTCAATGTGATTTATTATAATAGCAAACATTCTTGGTAAAAGTGTATCATTTTTTCAAATTACAGTTTCTTGTAGATACTTACATATTACATATCTTACAAAAATTGACAGTAAAGTAGAAGTCGAAACGTTGATGCGGATTCTAGAAGTATTGTTTGTAAAAATTTATATTTTTTTTGTAATTTCTTAAATAATTTACGTAAAATTAAAAGTGTTTTTATGACGTTAAACACACAAATTAAAAAAATGTGAAATCCTGTAGTTTTCTGTAATACCTTGTAGATTTTTACAACTAATTAAAAAAAATTATTAAAAAGTTATAAAAATTTGTGAATTGTAGAAAATTATACTTTATTGTGAATTTCTTACATTTCTATAAGAAAATACAAGAAAAAAATCAGCTATTTTTTGTTTGTATTTGAAATTTATGTGAGAATTGCCTTGGATGCCTTTGGACACTGATTCAAATTTATATTCTGCTAATTGAAAACAAATCAGATTTAATCTTTTTCTTCATACACTCAGAAAACGATTTCAATGAACTGACAAAATTATTGTTGGTTGAGTCATAGAATATCGTTATTATATGAATAACAAAATATTTTGTTGACCCAACTAGATTTTTCGGTTGTTTTAACCAAATATTTTTTTTATGGAGTATTTGGTTGATTCAGCAAGAAGCTTTTCTTGTTTTAGTCAAATATTTTGTTGTGTCAACCAAAATTTATATGATTCAGCAAAATTTTGATGTGTATCCAAGAAAACAGTTTTCTTTGTTCAACAAAATTCTTTTTCTCGGTTTGTAATTTGTGCTTCCGTATCAGTTGATAATTAGTGAGGAGTGATGATAATTAAATTAAATTTATTGTTATCTTAATAGTTGTCTAGTATGCAATTTCTCAATCTATAAATATATGCAGCCCTGCATATAAAGTAAAAGTGCTTTCTCGGCGCGTGTCAGCTTATCTTTAGTGCAAGCGTGTGAAGATGTCATTAATTAATGATAATGAGGAATGTTATTGCAATGCTTTATAATTTCATACTTTTTAGGTGATACTGTATAAATTGCTCAAGATCTGGGGATATGAGAGGCTAATGGATCATTTCCGTAGTATAAGGTCCATCTATAAAGAACGTCGTGATGCCATGGTAGTTTTTGCAGAAAAACACTTACGAGGTTTGTAAATGTCATTTACTTTTTTTCTTGTTTTTTCGATTATTCTTTATCAAATCACTCCTAATTGTATCGTTTCTTAACTTTCAAGATTTGAAAGCACAACATTTGAAATCGTTCATTTATTGCGGTACGGCTGAAAAATCCAGTAAAATAAAATTCCCGACAATGTTTAATCCCAGAAAAAGAAAATTTTCGAAATACAAAATTCCGCAAGTGATTTAATTTCCGAAATATAATAATCCCGAATAATCGAATTCTCGAAAAGTTTATAATATTACCGAATTTGAAAATTCCCGAAACAAGAAAATTTCCGATTTAAAAAACTACCGAATTCAAACAATTTAAAGGGATGACTAAAATATCCCGAAAAATAAATATGACCACTTGACACTTTAAAATTCCCGCAAAAAATTCAAAATAAAAAATTGCCGAAATACAAAAAATCCTGATTTGGAAAATTCTCAAATAATAAAATTTCCGAACAATTTATGATATTTGAGAATTTGAAAATTTCCGAAAGTTTATAATATTACCGAAGTTGAAAATCGCCAAATAATGAATTTCCGATAGAAAATTGCCGAATTATAAAATATTCCACACACAAATCATATTTATTTATTTATTCAAAATATAATGATCAAATATTTTTATCAAACAAATTTTTTTTGGGTGTTCAATGCATTATTTAAAATTAAAATTTAAAAAAAAAATAATAAAACGAAAATATCTGTCAATGCGAAAGAAGAATACAAGAACAAGATTTTTATTACAAGAGCAATTATTTAAAAAAAACTACTATGCACATTTTCAGAAAAAAAACTTGCATTGAGAAATTTTGTTCAATCATTGTTTTTTTTTTCAAATTGAGTCAATAATTTCAAAAATACATAAAAAATTTAATAGATTTCTTTGATCAAGACATTCCATTATTGTATTTTGAATAAATAAATAATATTCATTAAAAAACCATTTTTTTAATTGTGTAGATTAATTAATTTTATAATTCGACAATATTATTAACTGTTTTGGAATTTATTGTATTATTCGGGAATTTTCTAATTTTTTTAATTTTCTATTCCGAATATTTTCTTCTTCGGGAATTTCACAGTGCTGGTACTTTGATTTTTTGGAATTTTTCAGTCGTCCCTTTTATAATTTTTCAATTCGGGACTTTTAGATTTCTGAAATTTTATTATTTCGGAAATATTCTAGTTCAAATATTTTCTTTTTCGGCATTTTGCCGTTTTGGGAATTTTATTTTGGGCATTTTCCAGTCGTCCCAAGTTCCCGAACATAAAATTTCTGAAATATCAAAATCACGAATTGAAAAATTTTCGAAAAGTTGATGATATTACCGAATTTGGAAATTCCCGGCAGAAAATTACTGAATTAGAAAATATTTGATACTGTAAAATTCCGGAAACTAGAAAATTTTCGAATTATAAAATTCTCTTATTAAAGGAATTTCACAAATTGTTTTTCAATAGATATTATTTATTTATTTAGAATACAATAATGAAATATTCTATCAATAATAAAAAATTTAATATTAAAAAAATTTGTAATTTTCTGTCGGAAATATTATTATTCGGTGATTTTCAAGTTCGGAAATATTACTAACTGTACGAGAATTTTATATTTCGGCAACTTTATAATTTTGGGAATTTTCTATTTTGAATATGGGGGGACTAACAAATTCCGGAAAATGAAATTCCCTACGCTGTAAAATTCCCAAAAAAAAACATTTGCCAAATAGAAAATTCCTGAAATAATAAAATTGCCGAATTTCAAAATTCCCGAATAATAATATTCCCCAATTTAAACAATTAAAAAAATAGTTTTCAATCATTATTATTTATTTATCAAAAATACATTAATGAAATTTTCAAACAATGAAAACAAAGCATTAAAAAAATATTCTTTGTTCTAAATGTTTTGTTATTGTATTTTTAACAAATAAATAATATTTATTTGAAAAAATATTATTTTAATTCAAATACTGGAATTTTCTAGTGTCAGGAAATTTATTGTCGGATATTTTATAATTCGGAATTTTTCTGTCGGGAATATTATTTTTCAGGAATTTTGAAATTCGATAGTATTATAAATAAAAAACTATAATTGAATTTTTTTTTAGGATTTTTTTTTAATTTAAAATCGGTCGAATAAAATTTATTCATTTTTTATTAGTTAGATTTGTCGAAATATAATATTAAAAAAGTAACAAAATATGCACTTTTGTTAATCTGTACATAAATTTGCAAACAAAAATATTTTCAATTTGTTATGCTCTGTTTAATAAACTAAAGAAACAAGAACATATTTTGAAATTTTAATCAAAAAATTTTGTCTTTTTAACGGATTTTGTGTAAGCGGATTTTTACGGATCTTGCATAAAAATGGCTTACGTTTCAGGACCCGTAAAAAAAAGGAAAAAAATTTTGTTCAAATTACCAAAATTAAAAAATTACATTTTTAATCATTTTTTGAAATATTATATCTGTATAAAAAAATTTTTTCTTTCTTTTTGCCATCTAAGATTATTTAGTTCCATAAACTTTACCCCTAAAAATGGAAAAGAAATTTTTTACATGCATCAAAAATTCAAAAAATGAGAAATTTGAAAATTTTCAATCGAGTTGCCCAATGGAGAGAAATTTTTTGAATTTTTGTTTTAAATTTGTTTGTAATGCCGCAAAGAAACTTTTCAGTGCTATTACCAATGAATCTAATCATTTTGAGTTTTTTTTGGCCGACCCTTATATATAAAAATAAACGGGGAAGTAGGGGAATTTGAAAAAAGGGAATCGCAGGGAAATAAGGAAAAGAGTTCGATCCCTGAAGTTTTTAATTTAAATTTTTTTAAATTTTAATTCCAGAAAAATTTTCGATTGAAAATGGTTCAAGTTTCAAATTATGCAATAATTTTATTTAAATAATTCTTTAATAATAAATTTTTTTTTCAGGTTTGGCAGATTTCAGTCAACCAAGTGCTGGATTTTTCTTGTGGATTAAAGTTCGAGGTGTTAATGACACCTGGAAAATGGTAATGCAGCGAGGAGTGACACATGGGGTTCTTTTGGCTCCAGGGGCTGCTTTTATGGCTGATCCTTCCAAGCCTTGCAACGCCATCAGGGCGAGTTTTGCCAAAGCTAGTTACAAAGAAATGAATTTGGTAAGTTTTATCATACAGCGGTAAATTCTAAAAAAAAAAGAATTACAATCTAAATTTTATTTTTAAAATTAAATTTAATCAGAAAAAAAGATCTTCTTTCGCTTCGCTGGGATTCGAACGCCAGGTCAACTGATTTCCGGGCAGGTGCTCTAACCACTGAGCTACTAGAGAGAAGATCTTTTTTCTGAATAAATTTAATTTGAATTTTTTTAAATTTATAGCTCCATCTAGTCTGTGATGACGTTAAAAATTTTCTGTATTAGAGGATATAACTTTGATCGATATTGTAGATTTCCACTTTCACAGTGTGTGTGAAAATATTTCCCTTTGATTGATCGTTACCATCTCCGATGATAATACAGATTCCTAGGCTAAATTTTATTTTTGCCGTTTTTCAAATTTGTTTAAATTATACTACAGTTTTATTATAAGAAAACCATTTTTTTATTGGTGGTTTAAATTTTTTGAAATACAATCAATTTATTTACAATTTTTTTTTTCTGAAAAATTTCTTCAATAATAATTTTTTCTTGATATTCATGTTCATTGTTGGCTTCAGTTTCAAGTAAATTAAAAACAATTATACACAATGGTGTCCCTTTAATGAATTTTATTTAATTTACAAAAATTATATACATTCTTATAAGGATGCAATTAACAATTAAAAATCGTATTCTCTGGTGGATATCGCAGTTGGAAAATCAAAGAATTTTATTTATTTTTTTCACAAATTAAAATTCAATGCATTCATTCGTATGATTAGAAGTTATTTTTGTGACAGTGGAATCGGTCTACATTCAGAATGTAGTAAAAATACAAAATTATAAAAAAATAATTGTAACTAAAGTATTCTTTAAAAAATTCGCAGAAATAATAGCGATGTAGATTTAATGAAAACATGGACATGGTAGTAATAATACTGAATTTAAAAAAAATTTCATTTGATGAAAACATTCTAATTCAATTTTTTGTATATTTTTGTATACATATTCTATATGTAACAAATTTGTTTTGTACTTTTACTACAGTGTAAACTTGGATAAATTCTATTTTTACAAAAATAATTTCTAATGATAACAACAAATTAATTAAATTTTAATTTAAAAAAAAAATAATAATGAATTTGTTATGTAATTTTCCTAGTACGATATTAAGTGAATGATAAAATTTTAAAATTTAAATTGCGCCCCTACAAGAAATGATATAATTTTTACATATTTAATAAAATTCACTAATAAGAGCCACCATGTATAATAGTCAAGAATAAGAAATTTGAAATTTTTGATTTTAATTGTTTTATGAAAAATTGGTTGGATTATATTTATAGTTAAAAATTTTATTGTTTTGTTGCAAATTCACAAATTTTGTTAAAAAGTACCTCCTTTTTGGTTGATTACATTTTCAAATATCAACATTTTTGTTGAAAATTCCTCTTTTTGAATAGAAAATTCAGGTAGTTGGGTAGAACTAACTAAATGGAATTAACTTTTTTGTTAAAAATTCATATTTTGGTGTTCAAAATTCCACTATATTTTTACATTCGTCTTTTTGGATCAAAATCAATCTCTTATAGTTATAAATTAATATTCTTTGGTTGATAATTCAACTATTTGGTTTTAAAATTCTTTTTGTATTGAATTCAACTGCTTTTTATTCAAAATTCAAAAAATTTCAAGTTCAAATATCTACCATTAAATTTTTCGTTGCGACTTCATATTTTTTGGTTGAAAATTCATTTTTTTTTTGGATGAAAATTACTTTTTTGAACTAAAAGCTTAACTATTCAAGAAGAAGATTTATCATTTTAGTTTAAAATTTATCTCGTTGGTTAAAAATCTAACTACGTTGTTAAAAAAATTTTTCTTTAAAAAATTTGTTTTTTTAACTGAAAATGTAACTATTGAATGTTTCGCTAAAATTGATTTTTCTACATTCAAAATTTAATTACTTGGGTAAAAGTTGTACCACTTTGTTGAAAATTTATTTTTTTGGTTGAAGTTTGAAAATATTAATTAGTTGGAAATGTAACTATTTTGTTGAAAGTTTATTTTTTTTAATTATTTTTACTTAAATGTAACTTTCCCATTTTCGGTTAAAAATTAATCTTTTTCAGATAAAAATTCGTCTTCTTTGGTAGAAAAATAATTTCTATTAATTTCTATAATTTTTTTTTTGGTTAAAAATAAAACTGTTTGGTAGAAAATTAAATTTTGTTGAAAATTCTTCTGTTTTACAGAAAATTCGTCTTTTGGCTTAAATGTTCAAAAATTTGGATAAACTTTTAGTCCTCACTAAACAATTTTTATTTGTCGAAAATTCGTCTTTTTGGTTAGAAAATTCAACGTCTGGGTGAAAGTTGAACTAATTTGTTCAAAATTCATTTTTTGTTAAAAATTCATCATTTTTATTGAAAATTCATCTTTTTGTTTAAGAATTAAACTATTTGTTGGAAATTCGTCATTTTGGTAGAAAATTAATATTTGCGGTTTGAAAATTCAACAGTTTTTTGTTATAAATCCGTCATTTTAAGTGAATCGATCTTTTTTGGTTAAAAGTTGAATTACTTTGATAAAAATTCCTTTTTGTTGTTGTAGATTCAGCATCGCAGTTTAAAGTTCATTTAATTCGTTGAAAATTTGACTATTTTCTTGAAAATTCGATTTTTTTTGTGTTGAAAATTAATTTTCTTAACTGAAAATTTCACTTTTGCATTTTTGGTTACAATATTAACTATTGTGTTCAAAATTCGTTTTTTTTTTTGGTTTAAAATTAATTTTCCTAACTGAAAATGTAACATCTTCCCTTTTGGTTGAAAAGTTATTATTTGCGTTGAAAATTGATCATTTTCGTTAAAAATTTGTCATTTCGGTAAAAAATTAATATTTGCGGGTTGAAAATCCAACAGATTTTTTTTTTTTAGAAAATCCGTAATTTTGGGTATAATGATCTTTTTTTGGTTAGAAGTTGAACTACTTTGTTAAAAATTCTTTTTTTTTAGTTACAGATTCAGCATTTCAGTAGAAAATTCATCTCTTTCGTTGCAAATTCGTTTTTTTTGCGTTGACAATTAATTTTTTTAAATTAAAATTTAACTTTTTCATCTTTTGTTAAAATATTAACTATTTTGTTCAAAATTAGTTTTTTTTTTGTTTGAAATTAATTTTATTAACTGAAAATGTAACTTTTTGGTTGAAAAATTATCATTTCCGTTGAAAAGTGATCATTTTCGTTGAAATCGATAATTTTCGTTGAAAATTCGTAGTTTTGGTAGTAAACTAATTTTCTTGGTTCAAATTTCCTCTTTTTTGGTTAAAATGTAACTTTTTGGTTTTAAATTAACTTTTTTGTTGAAAATTCATATTTTGGGGTTGAAGGTTCAACTGTTTTACAGTTTTGCTTAAATATTTATTCATTTTATTGGAAGTTTACTTTTTCATTTTTTGTTGAAAAATTATTATTTTTAGTTAAAAATTTAACTATTTGTTTGAAAATTCATGTATTTATTTGAAAATTTGTACTGTTTGATAGAAAATTAATCTTTTTTTTGAAAATTCGGCTTTTGGTTAAAAATTCTACTATTTTTCAAAAATCATTTCATTTTCGAAAATTCAACTCTTTAGTTGAAAATTTAATTTTTTGTTTGAAAGTTCCTTTTTTTAATATCAAATATTCTATTATTTTCTATGAGAATTAATCTTTTTGTTGAAAATTTGTAATTATGTAATTATTTGGTTGAAAATTGAAGTATTCTGTTGAAAGGTAATTTTTTTTTGTCACAAATTCAACTGCTGTGTTGGAAATTCGTTTAATTGGAAAATAATTTGTCCCTTGGATTGCAAATTTATTTATTTTTTTGAAAATTCGACTGTCTCCTAAAAAATTCAATTACTTGGTGGAAAATCTTAATGGTTGAAGTTTAATCTTTTTTCACTGAAAATTCGACCCATTGGTTGAAAATTCATCTATGTAGATTCAAAATTCAACTCTTTAGTTGAAAATTTAATTATTTTTTTGAAAATTCCTTTTTTTTAATATCAAATATTATATTATTTTCTATAAAAATTCATCTTTCTGTTGAAAATTTGTAATTATGTAATTATGTGGTTGAAAATTGAAGTATTTTGTTGAAAAGTAATTTTTTTGTAACAAATTCAACTGCTCAGTTGGAAATTCGTCTATTTGGAAAAAAATTCGTCCTTTGGATTGAAAATTAATTTTTTTTTGATGAAATTCAACTGTCTCCTAAAAAATTCAATTACTTGGTGGAAAATCTTTATGGTTGAAGTTTAATTTTTTTTCATTGCAAATTCGACCAATTGGTTGAAAATTCATCTTTTTATATTCAAAATTCAACAATTTCGTTGAAAGCTCAACTATTTTGTTTAAAATTTAATCAATTTGTTGCAAATTCACCAATTTTTTTTAATGTCATCCATTTTGGTTGGAAATTCGACTCTTTTATTGAAAATTTGTTCATCTGACTTGAAAATTCCTCTTTAAGGCCATGTGACGAGTGGGTCACGTGGCAGGATTCCTATCTTACCGACACTTTCTTTATTTGTAAACTTATTTTCACACGAATAGCCACATCGAGTTGAAAATTTGTGATGATAAATAAGAAGCGCTAAGAAAGGTTGTTCTGGTCCTAAATTTTAATAATCATGAAAAAAGCAAAAAAAAATTATTTACAAAAAAAACTTTTTTTTATAATTATAAAAATTTAGGACCATACCCACCTTTCTTAGTGCTTCTTATTTATTATTCCAAATTTTCAACTTGATGTGGCTGTTCGTGTGAAAATAAGTTTACAAATAAAAAAGTGTCGGTAAGGTAGGAATCCAGTCACGTGACCCACTCGTCACATGGCCTTAATGGTAGAAAAGTCATCTTTCACCCTTAAATAAATAAATAAATTTTCAATTTGAAATTGTTTTATTCCGTTTATGAAAGATTCTATCTTAAAAACGTTAAAAGATTAAGAATCTTATCTGATCAGGAAAAATAGAAAATTGATCAGAGAAAAAACAGAGAAAAATTAAAATTTATTAGTTTTAATGTTACCTTTAGTTCGAAGTTATTAAAAAAAAAAGTTTAAATACATTTCTTTTAATCAATAATTTTTTTATTTTCCAGGCATTGGAGCGGTTGGCATTGTTGATAAAAGAGGAATTGGCTGAAAATAAATTGATATTGGCTGGTAATACGTGAAAATTTATCATCTGAAACCTAATGATAAAATTACCGACCAGTTTCGGAAGAACTCGAAAGATAAAATTTCTTCTGAGGAAAAGCCCTTGGCGGTCGATAATCGCACTAGGGCGAGTTACCGTCGCACGTTTACCGAGTTACCGTCGCACGTTTACCGACGGTGAAGACGAGATGAGCTTTCTGCCTTGTTCAGCATCGGTAAATTATAATCGATCGAATAATGTAGTATCATCAAAACCAAAAAGTAGAAATAAAAAAAAATTTAGCCTTTTTTTGGGAACTACTGAAAAACAGCAGATTTTCAAAAGATCGAGGACGTAGCTTTATTTTTTATTTTTTAATAATACAATTATTGTGCAATATTTGCACGATAACTAATAAGTTCAGTTTCAGAATATATTTTATCGAATTTCCCGTAATTAGTAATTGTTATTATTTAAAAAAGTTTAAATTCAATTTGTAAATATTCCTTTCGGAATCAAATTTTTTTGACATTCAAGATAATGTTGAAGAATTATTATTATTGTACTTTAGATGCAATTGCTAATTCTTATTGTTTGTAGTACAAACATTAATAAGACATTCGATTGAGGGATGTTCCGAGAATATTTTTTATTATTATTTGACACGTGTCAAATAGACACACGCAGGACACCTGTTACTTATTGCCGTATCGTTATTTGCAAAAATTGTATTAATTAGGCAAGTTAGTGGGAAAAATTCCTCTGCTTTAGCATTTAATGTAGTATTTATAAGCTTATTTTCAATAATTTTATTTATATTCAAAATATTTTACTGCGAAATGATTTTATTTATATTTCTTAAGAAAGAATAAAGAATTGTTTACAAAATTGGTGATTTATTATGCCTTTGAAATTATATAAACTATAAGACATAATATCTATTTTTAATTTAGTTTGTAATTATTTATATTGTATTTACTAAAAAACTGTTTTTGATAAAAATGGAAAAAGGATTTCGAAAGATTTTAAAGGATTTGAAATATTTTGGGGTATTTTAGAAGATTCCAAGAAATTTTTTTATAGATTACAATAATTTGAAGGTATTCCAGAAAATTTAAAAGATATTAGGATGTCTTTAATATTTCCAATGAATTTTTAAGAGTTTAAAAATATTTTAAAGATTTTTGAAAACTTTCAAATAATTTCGAGAGATTTCAAAGGATTCGATATAGGTATTTCAATACCAAGGAATTTTGAAGATTTTCAAAAAATTTCAAAGGACTTCGAAAGATTTCAAAGGATTTGAAATATTTTTTGGTATTTTGAAAAATTCCAAGGAATCTTTAATCGATTGCAATAATTTGAAGGTATTCCAAAGAATTTAAGAGATATGAGGGTATTTTTAATATGCAAAAAGGATTTTAAAGCGCTTTAAAAAGTTTTACGGGATTTAAAAAAATGTCAAAGGGTTTGAAATATTTCAGGGTATTTTAAAAAATGCCAAAAAACTTTTAATAGACTTCAATAATTTGAAGGTATTCAAAACCAAGGAATAAATTTTTTTTGAAGGAATCTGTGTTATCATTAGAGAATAAAATAAATGTTTAACGTCTTTTCAGACTAGATGGAGCTACGAATTAAAAATGATTTTAATTAATTTTTTTTTTCTGAAAAAAGATCTTCTCCTTTCTTTTTTCTTTCTCCTTTCGCTCCCAGCGGAGCGAAATGAAAAGATCTTTTTTTCAGAAAAAAATAAATTAAAATCATAACAAATTTTGGTTAAAAACCCTCAAAGGATTTCGAAAGATTTCCAACGATTTGAAATATTTCGGGGTATTTTAAAAGATTCCAAGAAATTATTTCATAGATTGCAATAATTTGATGGTATTCCAAAGAATTAAAAAGATATTAGTGTGTATTTAATATTTCCAAAGAATTTTTAGGAGTTTAAAAATATTTTAAGGATTTTTAAAAACTTGAAAAGAAGTTCGACAGATTTCAAAAAATTTGAAATATTTTCAGTTATTTTCAAAGGTTCCAAGGATTTTGTTATGGATTGAAATAGTTTCAAAGTATTTTAATACCAAGGAATTTTTAAAGTCCTCAACTTTTTTGGAATATTTTAAAAGATTCCAAAGAATTTTTTCTAGATTGCAATATTTTGAAGGTATTCTAAAGAATTTTGAAGAGCTTTAAAATATTTCAAGGTATTTCAAATGATTCCAAAAAACATTCAATAGACTTCAATAATTTTATGGTATTCAAGACCAAGGAATTTAAAATTTTTGTTTAAAAAACCTCAAAGAATTTCGAAGATTTCAAACAATTTAAAATATTTTGGGGTATTTTAAAAGATTCCAAGAAATTTTTTATAGATTGCAATAATTTGAAGGTATTCAAAAGAATTGAAAAGATATTAGGATGTATTTAATATTTCCAAAGAATTTTTAAGAGTTTAAAAATATTTTTAAGATTTTTACAAACTTGAAAATAATTTCGACAGATTTCAAAATATTTGAAATATTTTTAGTTATCTTAAAAGGTTCCAAGGATTTTTTTATAGATTGAAATAATTTTAAACTATTTTAATACCGAGGAATTTTTAAGGTCTTCAAATATTTTGGAATATTTAAAAAAATTCCAAGGAATTTTTTCTAGATTGCAATATTTTGAAGATATTCCAAAGAATTTTAAAGAGTTTTGAAATATTTCAAAGTCTTTCAAAAAATTCCAAAGGATTTGAGATATATGAGGGTATTTTAAAAGATTCCAAGAATTTTTTTACAGATTGCAATAATTTGAAGGTATTCCGAAGAATAGGAGAGATTTTGGGGTGTATTTCATACTTTTAATGAATTTTTAAGAGTTTTAAAATATTTCAAGGGATTTTAAATATTTTTAAAATTTCTTAAAGGATTTCAAAAGATTTCAAACGATTTGAAATATGTTGGGGTATTTTAAAAGATTCCAAGAAATTCCTGATATACTTCCAAAATTTGAAGGTATTCCAATACCAAGGAATTTTAAATATTTTCAAAAACTCTCAATGGATTTT
>CAKNYM010052336.1:275311-292937 GCA_932195095.1 Andricus curvator | reverse complement strand
GTTGAAGAAGGAAACTTTTTATTTTGAATATATTTTTGTAATTGGAAAAGGGAACTTTTCTATTTTGAATATTTTTATAGAGTTGAGAGGTAACAAATTTTGGTTATTTATTTTTTACCTGAATTGGAAAAGCCATTTTGTTCTTTTTAACATTATTTATTGGATTTGAGGGAAGAGGTATATTTGGAAGAGGAATATTTTTTATTTTTAATATTTTCATGAAATTGGAGGGGAGGAAATTTTGGTTTTCAATTTTTTCTGAATTGGAAGAGGGAAATTTTGTTATTTTTAAAAAGATTTTTATAGAGTTGGAGGGGAGAAATTTCTGTTATCATTTTTTTCTGAATTGGAAGAGGGCAATTTTGCTATTTATAACATTTTTATAGAGTTGGAAGGGAGAAATTTTTGTTATCATTTTTTTCTGAATTGAAAGAGGGCAATTTTGCTATTTATAACATTTTTATAGAGTTGGAAGGGAAGAAATTTTGGTTATTTATTTATTTTTTCTGAACTCAAGGAAGTAATTATTAATTATTATTGGAATGGAGGGAAGAAATACTACTTTTCATTTTTTTTTCTGGATTGGAAGAGGAATATTTTTTATTTTTAATATTTTTATGGAGTTGGAAGGAAGGAAATTTTTGTTCTCAACTTTTTCTGAATTGGAAGAGGGAAATTTTGTTATTATTTAAAAGATTTTGATAGAGTTGGAAGGGACGACATTTTGGCTATTTATTCATTTTTTCTGAACTCAAGGAAGTAATTTTTTCTTTTTAGCATTTTTATTGAGTTGAAGAAGGAAACTTTTTATTTCGAATATATTTTTGTATTTGGAAGAGGGAACTTTTCTATTTTGAATATTTTGATAGAGTTGAAAGGTAAAAATTTTTGGTTATTTATTTTTTACCTGAATTGGAAAAGCCATTTTGTTCTTTTTAACATTATTTATTGGATTTGAGGGAAGAAATTTTACTTTTAATTTTTTTTCTGGATTGGAAGAGGAATATTTTTTATTTTTAATATTTTCATGGAATTGGAGGGCAGGAAATTTTGGTTTTCAATTTTTTCTGAATTGGAAGAGGGAAATTTTGTTATTTTTCAAAAGATTTTTATAGAGCTGGAAGGGGAAAATTTTTGTCATCAATTATTTCTGAATTGGAAGAAGGCAATTTTGCCATTTATAACATTTTTATAGAGTTGGAAGGAACGAAATTTTGGTTATTTATTTATTTTTTCTGAATTCAAGGAAGTCATTTTTTTTAGCAATTTTATTGAGTTGAAGAGAGAAACTTTTTATTTTGAATATATTTTTTTTAATTGGAAGAGGGAACTTTTCTATTTTGAATATTTTTATAGAGTTGAAAGGTAAAAAATTTTGGTTATTTATTTTTTTCCTGAATTGGAAAAGCCTTTTTGTTCTTTTTAACATTATTTATTGGATTGAAGGGAAGAAATTTTACTTTAAATTTTTTTCTGGTTTTGAAGAGGAATATTTTTTATTTTTAATATTTTCATGGAGTTGGAAGGGAGGAAATTTCGGTTCTTAATTTTTTCTGAATTGGAAGAGGGAAATTTTTTTATTATTTAAAAAAAATTTATAGAGTTGGAAGGGACGAAACTTTGGCTATTTATTTATTTTTTTCTGAGCTCAAAGAAGCCAATTTTTCTTTTTAGCATTTTTATTGAGTTGAAGAGGGAACTTTTTCTTTGGAATATTTTTTTTTAAGTGAAGAGGGTAATTTTTTTTTATTTTTCATATTTTTATAGAATTGGAAGGAAAAAAAGTTGGTTACTTATTTTTTTCCTGAATTCGACAAGCCATTTTTTTCTTTTTAACACTCGTATTTAGTTTCAGGGAAGAAATTTTACTTGTAATTTTTATCTGGATTTGAAAGAGGAATATTTGTTATTTTTAATATTTTTATGGAGTTGGAAGGGAGGAAATTTCGGTTCTTAATTTTTTCTGAATTGGAAAAGGGAAATTTTGTTATAATTTAAAACATTTTTATAGAGTTGGACGGAACAAAATTTTGGTTATTTATTTATTTTTTCTGAGCTCAAAGAAGGCATTATTTCTTTTTAGCATTTTTATTGAGTTGAAGAGGAAACTTTTTATTTGGAATATTTTTTTTAATTGGAAGAGGGTAATTTTTTTTATTCTTAAGATTTTTATAGAATTGGAAGGAAAAAAAAGATGGTTATTTATTTTTTTCCTGAATTGGAAAAGCCATTTCTTTCTTTCTAACACTCGTATTTAGTTTCAGGGAAGAAATTTTACTTGTAATTTTTTTCTGGATTGGAAGAGGAATATTTTTTATTTTTAATATTTGTATGGAGTTGGAAGGAAGGAAATTTCGGTTCCTAATTTTTTCTGAATTGGAAGAGGGAAATTTTGTTATTATTTAAAAAAATTTTATAGATTTGGAAGGGACAAAATTTTGGTTATTTATTTTTTCTGATCTCAAAGAAGCCAATTTTTCTTTTTAGCATTTTTATTGAGTTGAAGGGGAAACTCTCTATTTTGAATTTTTTTTTTTTAATAATAGAGGGTAATTGTTTTATTATTTTCAAGATTTTTATAGAATTGGAAGGAAAAAATTGATGGTTATTTATTTTTTTCCTGAATTGGAAAAGCCATTTTTTTCTTTTCAACACTCGTATTTAGTTTAAGGGAAGAAATTTTACTAGTAATTTTTTTTTGATTGAAAGAGGAATATCTTTTATTTTTATCATTTTTATTGATTAAGAAGGGAGGATATTTTAGTTCCAAATTTTTTCTTAATTAAGAGAGGGACATTATTTTCTTTTCGCGAATTTTATCGAGCTGAAGTGAAGAATTTTATTTTTCAATTTTTTCTGGATTGTAAGAGGGAAGTTTTTTATTATTAAAATTTTTATTAAGTCGTAAGGGAGCACATTTTGGTTTTTAATTTATTCAGAGATGGAAGAGGCAATTTTTTTCTTGTTCACATTATTAATTGAGTTTGAGGAAAGAATTTTCAATTTTTTATTTTCGCCTGAATTAGAAAAAGCAATGTTTTTATTTTCAATATTTATATTGAGTAGGAAAGGAGGGCATTTTGGTTTTTAATCTTTTTTGAAATAAAAGAGGAACATTTTTTTATTTTTTAAATTTTTATCGAGTTGAAATAGAGGAAACTTTAATTAAAAACAATGTTTATTTTTAACATTTTTATTATTCTTAGTTGAAAGGGAGGATTAGTTTTAATTTAGAGCATGAAAAATGATAGCTTGATTGATAGATTTGATTAATGTATTAAAATTATTATCTCCCTTATAACGGTTCACCTACGCTACTTTTTTAAAATAAGAAATGTAACAATTTTCAGTGGAATTCAATTTTTTTTTAAGTTCTGCCTTTTTCTTGGAATATTCTAGCAAATAAATTCTGTAAATTTTTTATTATTTTATTGCAGATTTAAGATTTACAATTCATCTTATTTGTTATTAGAGTTAGGTACATTTTTGGACATTGAGAGATAAAAGAAATGACTTTTTTTACTATTTTTCGCTGTTGGATTAATATTTTTTAACAAAAAATCTTTGAACTGTTCAATATATAAAATTTGAAGATTCAAAATTTTTTCAATATGTTACATTTTTAGACATTGAGAAAGGAATAAAGTTACTGTTTTTACTTTTTTTTCCAAGGGAGTAATAGTATCTTTTTTTTATCTTTTAATCTATCAGAAAATCAAAAAGAATTTTAAAAATCCAAAAGAATTAAAAGTAGCAAATACAATGATTCCAAAATAGTTGAAAATTCAACTATTTTGTTGAAATTTAACGTATTATGTTGAAAATTCGTCTTTTGGTAAAAAATTAATCTTTTTCGTTGAAAATTCAGATATTTGGTGAAAAATTTAACTATTTTGTTGAAAGTTCAATTTTTTTAAATTAATTATTTTTGCTTGAATGTAACTTTTCCATTTTTAATTAAAAATTGATCTTTTCTAGATAAAAATTCGTCTTCTTTGGTAGAAAAAATGATTTCTATTAATTTCTATAATATTCTTTTTTTCGTTAAAAATAAAACTGTTTGATTGAAAATTAAATTTTTTTGAAAATGCTTCTGTTTTAAAGAAAATTCGTTTCTTATCTTGAATGTTCAACAATTTGGATAAACTGTTTTTCCTCACTAAAAAATCTTTATTTGCCTGTGTTCAAAATTAATTTTTTTAACTGAAAATTTCACCTTTCCATTTTTGGTTACAATATTAACTATTGCGTTCAAAATTTGTTTTTTTTTTGTTTAAAATTAATTTTCTCAACTGAAAATGTAAAATCTTCCTTTTTGGCTAAAAAGTGATTATTTGCGTTGAAAATCGATGATTTTCGTTGAAAATTTGTCATTTTATTAGTAAACTAATCTTCTTTGTTCAAATTTCATCTTTTTTGGTTAAAATGTAACTGGTTGGTTTTAAATCAACTTTTTTGTTGAAAATTCATATTTTGGGGTTTAAGGTTCAACAGTTTTACAGTTTTGGTTAAATATTTATTTATTTGATTGAAAGTTTACTTTTTTCATTTTTTGTTAAAAAATTATTCTTTTTAGTTAAAAATTCAACTATTTAGTTGAAATTTTGTACTGTTGGGTAGAAAATTAATCTTCTTGTTTGAAAATTCGGCTTTTTGGTTGAAAAATCTACTATTTTCCATTAAAATTATTTTCGAAACTTCAACTCTTTAGTTGAAAATTCAAAAATTTTTTTGAAAATTCCTTTTTTTAATATCAAATATTATATTATTTTCTATGAGAATTCATTTTTTTGTTGAAAATTTGGAATTATGTAATTATGTGGTTGAAAATTGAAGTATTTTGTTGAAAAGTTAATTTTTTTGTCACAAATTCAACTGCTGTGTTGGAAATTCGTCCTTTGGATTGAAAATTCATCTTTTTTTGTTTAAAATTCGACTGTCTTTTAAAAAATCCAATTACTTGTTGAAAAATGTTTATGGTTAAATTTTAATAATTTTTTATTGAAAATTCGACCAATTGGTTGAAAATTCATCTTTGTAGATTCAAAATTCAACAATTTCGTTGAAAGCTAAACTATTTTGTTTAAATTTTAATCAATTTTTTGCTCTCTTTTATTGAAAATTTGTCCGTCTGGATTGAAAATTCCTCTCTAATGGTTTCAAATTAAACAATTAATTTTTTTTTTTTTAAATGTTATTCAATTAATTTTTTGACCTGCAAACGTAGCCATTCCATTTTTGGTTTTAAACTTATCTTTCTAAATTAAGAATTCAACTTTTGATAGAATATTATTCTTTTTGCTTGAACATTTTTTTTTGTAGATTTTTAGAAATTGAGAGGGGAATGAAATGACTTTTCTTTTACTATTTTTTGCTGTTGGTGACTTTTTGCACTGACGGATTTAATGTTATTATCGAAATTTTTGTCGAAGGGAAAAAGAGGGAATCCTAAGTCTCGTTGAAGATATAGTGTATATTAAAAGACGTTTCAGGGGTTCCTAGTGAAGAGGGTCGAACGCCACCGATCATACGAATGACCACATTTTCGCTCTAGGGATTTGGAGAGCAACTGCCAGTCCACTTTTTTTTTTAGGCATATACTGATACCAAGGTTCAGCAAATAACTATACTAATATGTTTGGAAAATATTATTAGTATGATTTTGAAAATATACAAAATTCAAAAAAGGGAAAAATGCTAAAGCACTCGAAAAATTCGCTGAACGTAAAGAATTCTGAAGAATTCGGCAGATGTGAATTATTCTGAAAAATCTAAGGAATCCAGAAGAATACAATGAATGCTAAATTATTCAGAGAATTCAAAGTAATATAGACTCCATGAGAATGAAAAGATTCCAAAATAATTTTAAAAATCACAGAGAATGCAAAGAATCTGAAATAATTAAAAAAATGCAAAGAATTCAAGGAATACAAAAGAACTCAAAGATTTTAAAATGATTTTAGAAATCTAGCCAAATTCAAAGAATCAAAGAAAAATCAGAGCATCCGAGAGAATTTAAAGAATCCAAAAGATTGCAAAGAATCTGAAAGAATTTAATGAATCTAAAGAATTGAAAGATTTCAAAATACTTTTAAAAATCAAAGAGAATGCAAAGAATCTGAAATAATTTGAAGAATGCAAAGAATTCAAGGAATACAAATGAATTCAAAGATTACACAATAATTTTAAAAATCTAGCGAAATTCAAAGAATCAAAGAAAAATCAAGGCATCCAAGAAAATTTAAAGAATCCGAAAGATTGCAAAGAATCTAAAAGAATTTAATGAATCCAAAGAATTCAAAGATTCCAAAATAATTTTAAAAATCCAGAAAAATTCAAAGAATGAAAGAAAAATCAAAGCATCCAAGAGAATTTAAAGAATCTAAAAGATTGCAAAGCATCTGAAAGAATGTAATGAATCTAAAGAATTCAATAACAATCCAAAAAGTCGGAAAGTATTTAAGCATTTAAAAAAGCCAAAGAATCCAAAACAAATCGGAGATTTCAAAAGAATGCAAAAAATTCGAAAGAATTAAAAGAATTCTAAGATTGAGAAAAATAATCCACGAGAATTAGAAGAATCCAAAGAAGTCAAGGATCTAAAAAGAATTCGAGGATTCCAAAATAATTTTAAGAATCCAGCAAAATTCAAAGAATCAAAGAAAAATCAAAGCATCCAAGAGAATTTAAAGAATCTAAAAGATTGCAAAGCATCTGAAAGAATGTAATGAATCTAAAGAATTCAAAGATTCCAAAATATATTAAAGAATGCAAACGAATTCAAAGAATTAAAAGAAACCAAAAGAATTAGAAGAACCCAAAAGAATGTCAAGATTCAATAACAATGCAAAAAGTCGGAAAGTATTTAAACATTAAAAAAATCCAAAGAATCCAAAACAAATAGAAGATTTAAAAAGAATGCAAGAAATTCGAAAGAATGAAAAGAATTCTAAGCTTGAAGAGAATAATCCGGGAGAATAAGAAGAATCTAAAGAAGTTAAGGATTTAAAGAGAATTCCGGGATTCCAAAATAATTTTAAAAATCCAGAAAATTCAAAGGATTAAAAAAACCAATAAAGGATCTAAATAAATTTAATGAATCCAAAGAATTCAAAAATTCCAAAATAGATTAAAGAATGCAAATGAATTCAAAGAATTAAAGGAATCTAAACGAATTCAAAGAATCAAAAAGAATTCAAAGAATGCAATAGAGCTCAAAGAGTTCCAAAGAATTAAAAGAATCCAAAAGAATTAGAAGAATCCAAAAGAATGTAAAGATTCAATAACAATCCAAGAAGTCGGAAAGTATTTAAACATTTAAAAAAAGCCAAAAAATCCAAAACAATTTGAGGATTTCAAAATAATTTTTAAAATCCAGCAAAATTCAAAGGATTGAAAAAACCAAAGGATCCAAAAGAATTCAGAGAATCTAAACGAATTTAAGAATTCCAAAGAATTAAAAGAATCTAAAAGAATTAGAAGAATCCAATAGAATGTAAAGATTCAATAACAATCCAAAAAGTCAGAAAATATTCAAACATTTAAAAAAAGCCAAAGAATCCAAAATAATTCAAAGATTCCAAAATAATTAAAAAAATCCAGCAAAATTCAAAGAATCAAAAAAAAAAATAATCAAAGCCTCCAAAAGAATTTGAAGAATCCAAAAGAATTAAAGAATGCAAAAGAGATCAAAGAATTCCAAAGAATTAAAAGAATCCAAAAGAATTAGAAGAATTCAAAAGAATGTAAAGATTCAATTACAATCCAAAAAGTCAGAAAGTATTTAAACATTTTAAAAAAGCCCAAGAATCCAAAGCAATTCGAAGATTTCAAAAAAATGCCAAAAATTCGGAATAATTAAAAGAATTATTAGATTGAAAAAAATAATCCGGGAGATTTAGCAGAATCCGAAGAAGTCAAGGATCTAAAAAGAATTCGAGGATTCCAAAATAATTTTAAAAATACAGAAAAATTCAAAGGATTAAAAAAAACTAAAGGATCCAAAAGAATTCAAAGAATCTGAATGAATTTAATGAATCCAAAGAATTCAAAGATTCCAAAATATAATAAAGAATGCAAATGAATTTAAATAATTGAAGGCATCTAAACGAATTCAAAGAATAAAAAAAAAATGCAAAGAATGCAATGGAGCTCAAAGAATTCCAAAGAATTAAATGAATCCAAAAGAATGTAAAGATTCAATAACAATTCAAAAAGTCAGAAAGTATTCAAACATTAAAAAAAAGCCAAAGAATCCAAAACAATTCGAAGATTTCAAAAGAATGCAAGAAATTCGAAAGAATTAAAAGAATTCTGAGATTGAAAAAAATAATCCGGGAGAATTAGTAGAATCCAAAAAAACAAGGATCTAAAAAGAATTCGAGAATTCCAAAATAATTTTAAAAATCCAGCAAAATTCAAAGGATTAAAAAACCCAAAGGATCCAAAAGAATTCAAAGAATCTAAATGAATTTAATAAATCCAAGGAATTCCAAGATTCCAAAATATATTGAAGAATGCAACTTAATTCAAGGTATCCTAACATATTCAAAGAATCAGAATGAATTCAAAGAATGCAATAGAGCTCAAAGAATTCCAAAGAATTAAAAGAATCCAAAAGAATTAGAAAAATCCAACAGAATGTAAAGATTCAATAACAATCTAAAAAGTCAGAAAGTATTTAAACATTTCAAAAAAGCCAAAGAATCCAAAACAATTCGAAGATTTCAAAAGAATGCAAAAAATTCGAAAGAATTCTGAGATTGAAAAAATAATCCGGGAGAATTAGCAGAATCCAAAGAAGTCAAGGATATGAAAAAAATTCGAGGATTCAAAAATAATTTTAAAAATCCAGAAAAATTCAAAGGATTAAAAAAACCAAAGGATCTAAAAGAATTCAAAGAATCTGAATGAATTTAATGAATCCAAAGAATTCAAAGATTCCAAAATATTTCAAAGAATGCAAAATAATTATACAATCCAAAACAATTCAAGGAACCAAACAGAATTCAACAAATCCAACACAATCAAAAGAATGCAAAAGAGTTCGAAGAATTTACCAAATCCAAAAGAACTAAAGAATTCAAAAGAATTCAAAGATTCCAAAATAATTTCAAAAATCCAGCAAAATTCAAAGGATTAAAAAAATCAAAGGATCCAAAAGAATTCGAAGAATCTAAATGAATTTCAGAATTCCAAAGAATTAAAAGAATCCAAAATAATGTAAAGATTCAATTACAATCTAAAAAGTCAGAAAGTATTTAAACATTTGAAAAAAAAAACAAAGAATCCAAAACAATTCGAAGATTTCAAAAGAATGCCAAAGATCTGAAAGAATTCAAATAATTCAAAGATTAAAAAAAATAATCTGGAGGAATTTGAAGAATCCAAAAAAAATTGAAAGGTCCAAAAATAATACAAAGAATCCAAAAGAATTCAAAGATTCAAAAGCATAAAAAAATCTAAAAGAATGTAGAGAATCCAAGGAATTCAAAGATTGCAAAATAATTTGAAAAATCAAAAAGAATGCAGAGAATCTGAAATAACATATAGAATCCAAAGAATTTAAGAATTCCAAAAGAATTCAAAGATTTCAAAATAATTTTAAAAATCCAACAAAATTCCAAGAATAAAAAAATCAAAGCATCCAAAACAATTCAAAGAATCCAAAAGAAAACAAAGGATCTGAAATAATTTAATGAATTCAAAGAATTTAAAGATTCCAAAATATATTAAAGAATACAAATAAATTCAAAGAATTCATGGAATCCAAACGGATTCGAAGAATCAAAAAGAATTCGAAGAATGAAAAAGAGCTCAAATAATTCCAAAGAATTAAAATAATCCAAAAGAATTAGAAGAATCCAAAAGATTTGAAAGATTCAAAAACGATCCAAGAAGTCAAGAAGTATTTAAAAATTCAAAAAATCCTAAGAATCTAAAATCCGGAAGAATTAGAAGAATCCAAAGAATTCAAGAATCCAAAAAGAATTAAAAAATAATACAAAGAATCCAAGAGAATTTGAAGATTCTAAAAGAATGAAAGAATCTGAAAGAATTGAGAGAATCCAAAGAATGCAAGGATTCCAAAATATTTCAAAGAATGCAAAATAATTATAGAATCCAAAACAATTCAAGGAACCAAAAAGAATTCAAAAAATCCAACACAATCAAAAGAATGCAAAAGGGTTTGAAGAATTTACCAAATCCAAAAGAATTAAAAGATTCCAATATGATGCAAAGAATCTTTAAAAAATGAACGAATCCAAAGAATTCAGGGATTTCAAAAGAATTCAAAGATTCTAAAATATTTTAAAGACGAATGCAAAAGAATCTGAAGGATCGAAAGGATTCAAAGAGTTCAGAAGAGATAAAAGAATTCAGAAGAATCCAAAAGAATTCGAAGAATGCAAAAGGATTCAAAGAATTCAAAAGAATTCAAAGAATTCAAAAGAATTTAGAGAATTCAAAAGAGCTCAAAGAAATCAAAAGGATCCAATAGAATACAAAGATTTCAAGAGAATGCAAAAGATCAAAGATTATAAAAGATTGAAAAGAATCCGAAATGAATGATAGAATTTAACTAAGGATTCAAAAAAAATATAAAAAAAATTCAAAGAATGCAAAAGATTCAAGAAATTTAAACAAAATAAAGTAAAATCAAAAAGATTTGAAGGATTGAAAAGATTCCAAAGAATTAAAAAAAATCCAAAAGAATTCAAGGTTTTCAAAAGAATGCAAAGAGTCCAACAGAATTAAAAGAATGCAGAGAATTCAAAGATTCCAAAAGATTGCGAAGAATCTGAAAGAATTTAAAGAATCCAACGAATATATGGATTCCAAAAGAATTGAAAGATTCCAAAATATTGCAAAAAACCCAAAAGAGTTCAAAGAATCCAAAAGAATCCAAAAGAATTCAAAGAATGCAAAAGGGTACAAAAAATTCAAAAGAATTAAAATAATTCATAATAATTAAAGGAATCCAAAACAATTCAAAGATTTTTAATGAATGCAAAGAATCCGAAAAAATTAAAATAATTCAAAGATTCCAAAATAATTCAAAGGATCTGACAGAATGCAAAGAATAAACAAAATTTAAAGAATCCGAAAGAATTCAAAGATTCTAAAAGATTGTACAGAATGTAAAGAATCGAAAAGAATTCGAAAATTCCATAATGATTGAAAGAATCCAAAGAATTCAAGGATTTTTTCAGAAATTTTGATTTTAGCAGGTGTGACCGGCACCCATAATTTTATAAACGACTATTTTTGTTACCATGCCTTAATTATTACCTTACTAAGTGAAAAGTGGAAAAAAAGTTAAAAATTTCAGAAAAACAGCAACTGTCTGGCATTAATATAGATAAAGATAGTTAGAAACAAGAATAATTTGTTTAAACAATTATTTTTGCTAAATTTAATTACTTATTAAGTCACTCCAAGTGAAAAATAGACAAATAGTTAAAAAGTTAAAAAAAAAATCGCAACTTTCTACCATTAAGCAAAGAGAATATTAATTTAACAATGATAATTAATTGTTTAAACGACTTTTTTATAACTTAAATTAATTATTACTTTACTCTAATTGAAAAGTGGACAAAAAGTCAAAAATGTCAGGAAAAACAGCAATTTTTAGCATTATTCGAAGAAAATATTATTAACAATAATGATAAATTATTTTTTTAAATATTAATCAACCTTCACCTCACTTTAATTGGAAATCAGACAAAAAGTGGAATTTTTTTAGAAAAACCGTGACTTTCTATCTCTATTCTAAGAGAAAATTGCTAAAAACAATAATAAATTGTTTAAAAAATTTATGTGAACATCTAATTATCAGTATAAAAACTTGCAAAACCCAATTTTTCACTTATGGGATTTTTTTGAAGCCATACAAAATAAACTTACGGGCGCGATATTTAAAAAGAAATATTTCATTCGTAATTAAAAAAAAAAAGAAAAAAAAAGAAAAAAAAATTGATTTATGTTTGTGTGGATTTAAACAAATTTCCAGGTGATATGTATAAAAATTCGAAAAAAAGTTTTCTTATGCATTTTTGGACCACCATATTGAGGATTCAACTATTTTGCTACAAATTCATATTTTTTGGTTACACTATATTGTTTTTTATTTAAAATTAAAATCTTTTGTTTTCAAATATCACTATTATTTTTTTGGTTGAAGATTCATAATTTTAGTAGAAAATTCATATCTTTGGTTGAAAACTGAACTACTTTCTTGCACTTTCCAATTTTTGGGGATGAAAATGAATTTTTCAAGCTGAAAATTTAACTATTTCGTTGAAAATGAAGTTTTTTATTGAAAATTAATTTTTTTCATATTTCATATTTTTGGGTTGAAAATTTAACTGTTTTGTATAGAAAATTCGTCTTTTTGTCTCAGAAATTCAACAATCAGATAGAAAATTCAACTATGTCGTAGAAAATTTAACTATTTTGTAGAAGATTCGTTTTTAAAAATTTTAAATTAATTTTTTCAAGTAGAAATTCAACTATTTGGTTCAAAATTTCTGTAATTTGTTGAAAATTCGTCTTTTTTGGTAGAAAAATAATCTTCTGTGTTGAAAATTCAACTTTTTGGTTAAAAATTTATGTATTTTATTGAAAATTTCTTTTTCGGGTTAAAAACTAATTTTTTAACTAAAAATAAAACTATTTCATTGCGAGTGAACTTTTTTGTTGAAACTTCATATTTTTATGTTGAAAATTAAACTGTTTTGTATAGAAAATTCATCTTTTTGTCTTGACAGATCAATAGTTTGGTGAAAAATTCAACTATTTTGTAGATGATTCGTTTTTTTATATTAAAAATTAATTTTTTTAAATTATAATGCAGCTTATTTTTAATTTTATTATTATTTACCATTATTGGTTAAAAGTTGATTTTTTATTTCAAAAAATAAACAATTCGGTTGAAAATTCACGGAATTTGTTCAAAATTCTTCTTTTTGGTTGGAAATTTATCTTTCTTTACTTGAAAATTTTACATTCTTGATGAAATTTTTTTTCTTCAATGACTTCGAAATCTTTCTTTGATAATGTGTGATAATTAGGGGGCCGGAATTTTGTAAAGGTTAATTTTTTATTTGAAAAATTAATTTTTAACCAAGAAACAACGATTTCTCAACAAAATCGTTTAATTTTCAACCAAAGAGATGAATTTTCATCTAAAACGATAAATCTATAATAAAATTAATAACTTTATCAAAAAATATTGCATTTTCTACAAAGTAGATTAATTTTTAGCCAAGAGGGGTGAATTCTCAATGAGAAAGTTGATATTTTAAACAAAACATATAAATTTTGAATCAAAAACAGTTAAATTCACCAAAAAAAGACGAATTTTCAACTTCAAATTAATTTTCTACCGAAAAAAATGAACTTTTAAGTAAATGCATGAATTTTCAACCAAATAGTTGAATTTTCAACAAAATAGTTCAGTTTTCTACCGAAAATATAAATTTTGAAGCAAGAATCTTATTAAAAACCAAAATTTAACAAAATACATCAAAAATGAATTTTTAACAACAAAAACCCCAAATTTTCAACAGAGATATTTGAATTTTTAATCAAAGAGATGATTTTCAACTAAAATGGTAAATCTTCAAAAAAAAAAATTACTTTTCAAAAAAAATGTTAAATTTCCTGAAAAGCAGATTAATTTTTAACGAAAAGAGGTGAATTCTTAATGAAAAATTTGATGGTTGATATACAAATTTTTCAAATTTTATATTTAGTGTTCTAAATCTCGAGTGGGGGGGGGGGGAGATCGCTCTAATAAAATAGATCAAATTTTAAACAAATAGTTGAATTTTTAACCAAAAACATGAACTTTCAAAGGAGAAGATTAATTTTTTACTGTAAAACAAAATACATGAGTTTTCAAGATAGTAGTTGAATTTTCAAGTAAAAAAAGATGAATTTTCAATCAAGTGATTGAATTTTCAATTGAAAACGATCAATTTTCCACAAAAATGAAGTGAGTAATTTTTCAGATAAAAAATTAATTTTCAACCAAAAAGACAAACAAATTTTCAAAAAAAGGGTTAAGTTTTCAACCGAAGAGATGAATTTTCAAATAAAATGATGAATCTTCAAAGAGAAAACTCAAATTTTCAGTTAAAATCGAATTAAAAAAAAAACGATTTTCCATAAAAATAGTTAAATTTTCAACTAAAGAGATTAATTATCTAATGAAATGGTGAATCTTCAAAGGGGAGAAATCAAATTTTCAGTTAAAAAGTTAATTTAAAAAAAAGGTTTTTCTATCAAAAAACTTAAATTTTCAACCAGAGATGAATTTTCAAATAAAATGGTGAATCTTCAGAGGGATGAATCAAATTTTTAGTTAAAAAGTGAATTTTCAAACAAAAACAAAACAATTTCCCATCAGTTAGAAAGTGAATTTAAAAAAAAAACAATTTTCCATCAAAATAGTTAAATTTTCAATCAAAAAAGTAAATTTTCAAATAAAATGATGAATCTTCAAAGGGAAGAATCAAATTTTCAGTTGAAAAGTGAATTTTCAGAACAAAAAAAAACGATTTTCCATCAAAATCGTTAAATTTTCAACCAAAGAGATGAATTTTCAAATAAAATGATGAATCTTCAAAGGGAAGAATCAAATTTTCAGTCAAAAAGTGAATTTAAAAAAAAAACGATTTTCTATCAAAATAGTTAAATTCACAACCAATGTCATGTATTTTCAAATGAGCCGATGAATCTTCAAAGGGCAGAATCAAATTTTCAGTTAAAAAGTGACTTTTCAAAAAAAAAAAACGATTTTTCATAAAGATAGTTAAATTTATAACCAAAGAGATGAATTTTCAAATAAAATGATGAATCTTCAAAGGGAAGAATCAAATTGTCAGTTAAAAAATGAATTTGAAAAAAAAAAGATTTTCCATCAAAATAGTTAAATTTTCAACCAAAGAGATGAATTTTCAAATAAAATGGTGAATTTTCAGAGAAAAGAATCAAATTTTTAGTTAAGAAATGAATTTTCAAAAAAAAAAAAAAAAAACGATTTTCCATTAAAATAGTTTAATGTTCAACCAAAGAGATGAATTTTCAAATAAAATTATAAATCTTCAAAGGGAAGAATCAAATTTTCAGTTAAAAAGTGAATTTTCAAACAAAAACAAAAAAATTTTCCAGCAAAATAGTTCAATTTTCAACCAAAGAGATGAATTTTCAACTAAAATAATAAACTTTCAACCAAAAAAATGACTTTCTAACAACATTTTAAATTATCTCCAAAGTACATTAATCCACCAAGCAAAATCAAATAGTTGATATTCTAAACAAAACAGATTTTAATTTTATATAAAAAAAAACAGTTCAATTCAACCAAAAGAGACGAATTTTCATAAAAATAGTTGAATTTTCAAGAAAATAGTTCAGTTTTAAAAATAAATATATAAATTTTGAAACATGAATCTTAATGTTCGAAACCAAATAAAATAAAATTTCAACAAAATACATAAATTTTCAACTGAAAAACACAAATTTTCACTTATAATGAAATAGTTGGCCATTCAGTCGAAAAATGAATTTTTAACAACAACAAAAAAACAAATTTTTAACAAAATAGTTCAATTTTCAAGCAAAGCGATGAATGTTCAACTGAAATGACGAATTTTGAAATGGAATTGTTCAATCTTCCTTCAAAAAATTAATTTTTAACCAAAAGAGGTGAATTTTCAACGAAAAATCCGAAAGTTGATATTTTGTTGAGAATTCATCTTTTACAATAGAAAATTAATCTTCTTAGTTGAAAATTGATCTTTTTTGACTTGAAAATTCTACATTATGGATTTAAAATGAAAATCTTCCCTTGGTTAAAATATCAACTACTTTGTTAATTTATAGGAAACAGTAAGAGTTTACGAAATTGGCTTATGTAATTTTTTGATGATCCCTAAATAAATTCACGAACAAGATTTAGTTAGCAAAAATTGCGTTAGATAGTTTTAAATTTCAGAAAAAAAATACTGAAAATAAGATCTGATAATTAGAGAGCTGAAATTTTGCAAGGGAATTAAGAGGCCTTAAGTACTTTATGTACCTGATATAAAATTTTTTTTAAATTTAAATTTAGTGTAATAAATTGGGGGGGGGGTAGTCCTAATCGCCCCCTCCCCCTGGATCCGCTCCTAGTGGACACCACCAAAATATGTTTTTTTATCTGAATAGGAAAATGTGATGCGTTTGTGGATACTGGATAGATATCACACTATCACAGCAGTGTGCGATCCTCTGTCTCAGGCGGACTATCTGTGTAGTGTAGTGTGTAGGTAGGTTGAAAAGGGGGATGGTTATTCCCCGGGGTGGGTGAGATCGGTAGTAGGTGGCGGAGAAACGTCGAGGTGGGACGAAGGGTGGTGTGTAGGGTAGCTCGAAGGGTTCATGGGGTGGGTGGGTGGGGTGGGGTTGGCACAGGGGCGAGGGGTAGTGCAGTTTCGTGTTGGCATTACTCTTGATTTCCGTGGTGACGCCATTACCTCGCCACCGTACTATCTCGCTACCCCGTGTCTTGTGTTTTGCCCGCTTCCACCCGAGTCCACATTTTCGTGTGTATGTTTCTACATGTGCACATTTACACACCCACCCTCGCGTCTACCAAGTTCCCAATACACGTGACCGCTCTTTCCGGCACTATCGCAAGAGTTTCTGTATCTTTCTGTATCTCTTTTTTTTTCTTTTTTTTGCATCCCCTTTCTTCCACCCTTTCTCCATTTTCGCTTTTGCAACCAACGGAAAGAGAATTACGGCCATTACGTTTCCCGCGTAAAAATTTTACTCTCTTCATTATAGGATAATGAATGATTAGCGCTTTCTGGTCGCCGAATTACCTTTCGTTGTTCGCTAGAGGGAAACAAGTTCTTGAAATTCGGTCCAGCGGAGGTGGATTAATTAATAATAATAATTGTTGAATTTTTAATAAAATATATCAACTTTTGAACAAATAGTTGAATTTTTAACCAAAAACATAAACTATCAAAGGTGAAGATTAATTTTTTACTGAAAAACAAAATGCATGAGTTTTCAAGGAAGTAGTTGAATTTTCAAGTGAAGAAAGATAAATTTTCAATCAAGTAGTTGAATTTCCAATTGAAAACGATCAATTTTCCACAAAAATGAAGTGTGTAATTTTTCAGTTGAAAAATTAATTTTCAACCAAAAAGACAAAAAAATTTTCAAAGAAATACTTAAATTTTCAACCAAAGAGAGGAATTTTCGAATAAAATGATGAATCTTCAAAGGGAAGAATCAAATTTTCAGTCAAAAACTGAATTTTCAAAACAAAACAAAAAAGATTTTCCATCAAAATACTTAAATTTTCAACCAAAGAGATGAATTTTCAAAGAGAATGCTGAAACTTCAAAGGGAAGAATCAAATTTTCAGTTAAAACGTGAATTAAAAAAAAAAAATTTCTATCAAAAAAGTTAAATTTTCAACCAAAAAGATGAATTTTCAAATAAAATGGTGAATCTTCAAAGGGAAGAATCAAATTTTCAATTAAAATGTGAATTTTCAACCAAAGAGATGAATTCTTAAATAAAATGATGAATCTTCAAAGGGAAGAATCAAATTTTCAGTTAA
>CAKNYM010052336.1:252969-265686 GCA_932195095.1 Andricus curvator | reverse complement strand
TCCCATCCCATCCCATCCCATCCCATCCCATCCCATCCCATCCCATCGTATCCAATCCCATCCCATCCCACCTTCTCCCATCCCATCCCACCATATGCCATCCCATCCCATCCCATGCCATCCCATCTCATATTTTAAACAAAATAGTGGAATCTTCAAGCAAATAATTTAATTTTTGACATAGAAAGATAAATTGTCAATGAAATTATTAAATTTTCAACAAAATAGTTTATTTTTCAACCAAAATAAAGGATTATTAACAACAACATATTTAAACAAAGAATCTCTACTTTCAAGCGAGAAATTCTATTCACTCTCAACAAATTTTAAATTAGGCAAATTTTTTTTTTTAATTTTTAAAATTTTAAATTGTAAATTTAAAAGAGAGAACAGAAGATATTAACCGATTTCAAATTTGTTTCCTCTACTTGTTTTGGATGTCGATCAACAAAAGACGAATTTTCAACATCTTTCAAAAAGATTAATTTTCTAGGAAACAGTTGAATCTTCAACCCCAAAATATTATTTCTCATAAAAAAGTTATTTTTCAACCAAATAGTTCAACTTGAAACTTAAAACGATCAATTTTTTAGTCAAAAATGGAAAAGTCAAATTTACAGAATCATTTTGCAGATTTCAAGGGATATAAAAAGATTGTCGAGTTCCCCAGAAATTTTTACGAGTATCTGAACAGATTTTAGGTGATCTAAAAGATTTCAACGAATTTCATAGCTTTGAGGGTATTTTAAATGATATGATAGGTATCCCGCGATTTTGTGTGAGATGTACATTTTACACTAGATTAAAAAGATAGTTCTTCTTTATTCATAATGTTTCCCCTAAGGGTTTACTTGACCACTTCCTTTATCTTAAATTTCTCTCCTACATCCTTCCAAAACGTACTCTGAAGTTACCTCTTCACAGTCGCAGATTCTGCACTTTTCATTCTCTTTCTTTACCCAATGTCCCTTCCCTTACCTCGTTTCTCAATCCAAATCTTGCTATTCTGGTCCATCTTCCCTCTACCCATTTCTTTCCTAAATACTTTTATACTCCTTATTTATCATTTTATACCATTTATTATATTTTGTTTCCTCAACTATCCCCAATTTTTCTATAAATTGCCTTACCCTTTCTCTTTTCTCCGATTCTTTATAGCTTACTCCCAGTACCCTCTGCAATATCTCCATCCGTTAAGAACTTCCTTCCTTCTTCCCACCTCATTATTTTTATCGCCCTTCTTTTCCTTTCTTCTACTTCCTTCAAAACCGTTGTCGCTAACTCCCCTCCCTTTCCCTTCCTTAGCTTCGCCTCAAACTTCCAGATCCTCCAGACTACCCCTATCCTCCACCTTTTATACCTTTCTTCCAACCTCTCAATCTTCTCCTTTGCCTTCTATCCCCATATCTCTGCTCCGTATGCCATACCAGCCATTCCAGCGTATCAAATAACCACATTCTTCAATCTTTTTTTAAACCTTTTCTTATTCCCCATATTTGTTTCATTAGTCCTTCCGCTTTTTTATCCCTCTTCTTATATGAGCATGATCTCCATTTATTTGCAAGGTATGCCAAAGATTTAAACTCCTTTTCTTTACTTCAGGCCCTCCATCCCTTCTTCATCATCTAACATCAACATTATATCGTCCGCATATGCCAGTGTATATATCTTTCTCTCTCCCCTCCTAACTCCTCTTTATCTCTTTCTCTTCATTTCTTCTCCCAATACTGAGATTAATATATTTAATGAAGGTTGGCCTCAGAGGACAATCTTGTTACATTCCTCTGATAAATATTTTTTCTTCACTCATTCTAACTTTACTCCCTTCCATCTCCCAGTCCATTCTTTCTTTCTTCCCCCTCCTGTTCTCAACCTCATTAGCTTTGTCTTTTCTACATTTAAATTCAACTTTTTGCCATCTAAGTATTTCTCTAATCCTGTTATTAAGCCCATCATCCCTTCTTCATCCTCTGCCATCAACACTATATCATCCGCATATGCCAAGTGTATTATATCTTTTCCTCGCTTATCCTAACTCCTCCCCATCCCTTTCTCTTAATTTCTTCTTCTAAGTGTGAGATAAAAATAATAAATAAAAGTGGGCTCAGAGGACATCCTTGCCTTACTCCTCTCACTAACCTCACCAACCAGAAAATATCTCCTACTTCCTCCGCTACCTTTACCCTGCTTTTTTACCACTGTTAAAATTGCCAATACTCTGATTATCAAACCCTCTCGGATCCCCTTTTGCACCCTAACTTTTTTTCATCTCGACCAGGTCCAATGAGTCAAACGCCGCCTTCAAGTCCATGAACATTGCTATCATTCCCCCTTCTTCATTCTCTTTTTTAATCCTTTTATTTGTCAGATAATTGAAAGCATATATGTTGTTCATCATTCCTATTCCTTTCCTAAACCCTACCGATTTGGTTGCTCTATCTGTTTCGCATCATCTTTCTTTAACCACTCCGATAAAACAGTTACATATACCTTATACCATGTTAGCATTAGGGTCACTCCCTCATAATCTTAACCTCCTCTACCTTGTCTTTTTTTAATACGGATACCACTACCCAGCGCTCCCAACGATGAGCCGTCGCACTACTGAACATGCATCAAGCAGAGCCTTGTCATTGGTGGAGAATTCAGAAAAGAGTTCTAAGAGAATAGCTGATTTCCAGAATTCCTTTGGGATCACATCTATAACACGTGCCTTTCCATCTTTCATTATTCCTATCAACTTGACTATTTCTTCCCTTGTTATGTCCACTTCCTCGTCTCATTCCCTATCATCTTTTCCTCCTTCTCTAACTTTCTATTCTATCCCTTCTAACAAATCGATAATATATTTTTTCCCTTCCACCATCTCAATATCCAAGTTTACACTTTTCCTTCTTTTTCTCCCTCCATTGACTACCTTCCAAACCCCTTCTTTCGTCCTAGCCTTCTCCTCCTCTTCTTTAAACCTTTTATCTTCCTCCTCTTTTTTTATCACACATCTCAGTATACTCCTTTTTATCTCCTATATTCTTCTCTGCTACGTCATCCTATACTTAATTTTTTAATTAATTTATGACTTACTTCTTCTTCTCTTTACATTCCTCGTCCTATCCACTTCTACCTCCTCCTTCAGTCTTCACTAACTTCTTTTTTACTTGTGCCCTCTAATTCTTCTTTTATTTCTTCTTTTATTATATACATCTCTTTGTTTACATTCCCATCTCCCATATTGATATTCTCAACCTTTTCCTTAAACTGTTCTTTTCCTTCTATTCACGAATCCACTCTTCCTTCTCCTTGTATCTTTACTTCCTTGTTATCCTTATTGTTATTACTCCTTTCTCCCGCTAATGCCACTATTATGAGAAAGTGATCCGAATCAATATGGGATATCTGCATTGGATATATCAGCCAATTTTTCACCGATTTGTGTCAAACCTTTTGAAATCAATCAAAAATCGTAAAAAATAACCTTTGCTTTTTAAAATAAATCTATGTTTTTGGTTAGGATAGTATTTTTGGGGTAATATGGGATAACAAAAAATACCGTTGTATCGAATGAGGTAACATAGCATATGTGAGAATATCGCACATAGTGCAAGATGTCACATGAGGTAATATGGTACATAGGGTAACGTGACACATCGGATCGATGTTTTTAGTTAATGTAGTATATTTGGGGTAATATTGAACACAGGGTATAATATAGCACACGGTGAAATGTGGCTCCCGGGGTAAGGTGGTACACGGGATAACTTGGTACATAGGTTGATACTGCTAGTTGATACTGATGATTAGATGTTTACATAAATTTTCTTAACAATTTATTATTGTTTATAGCAATTTTCTCTTAGAATAGAGGTAGAAAGTCGCAGTTTTTTCAAAAATTTTCGACTTTTTGTCCAGTTTGCAATTATAGAGAGGTAAATAGTTCATTATTGTTAACAAACATAATTTTGCAAACAATTTCTTATTATTATGAATAACATTAGATTTGAATAATGCTAGAAATTGCGTTTTTTTTTTGAAATTTTCAACTTTTTGTTCACTTTTTACTAGAAGTGAGTTAATATTTAAATTAATATAGCAAAAATAATTGTTTAAACAAATGATTATTGTCTATAGCTATCTTCTCCTATATTAATACTAGATAGTTGAGGTTTTTTCCCAGATTTTTTAACTTTTGTCCATTTGTCCATTAGACTGAAGACATAATTATTTTGAATTAACAAAAATAATTGTTTGAACGTTTTATTATTATTGATAATAATACTCTCTTTGCTTAATGGCATAAAGTTGCGGTTTTTTCTAAAATTTTTAACTATTTGTCTATTTTTCACTTGACGTGACTTATTAATTATTTAGTTTGAGCAAAAATGATTGCTCAAACAAAATACTATTGTTAATAACTATCTTCATTTATATTATTGCCAGATAGTTGCGGTTTTTTCTGAAATTTTCAACTTTTTGTCCACTTTTCACTTAGTGAGGTAATAATTAATGCAAGTTAATAAAAATAGTTTTTCAAACAATTTATTATTGTTTATAATTATTTCCCTAATTATTTCATTATTTGTTTTTGTCTCTTGTGTAAGATAGCTTTTTTGTTTAAATTAATTTTTTTTAATATTGGGAAAAGAGCAAAAATAATTCACTTAAAAAAGTGAAATACTATTGAAAAAATGATTCCTATTGAGGCTCACTTATTATTTGTTCATAACTAAAAAGCCAGAGCAAAACTAAAGATTTAAGAAAAAAGCAACTTTCTAGCATTACTCTAAGATAATATAGTTATGAACATTAATCAATTGTTTGAATAAGCATGCTTGTTGACTTGCATTATTTATCACCTCACTCAGGAAAAATTGGATAAAAAGTTAAACATTGCAGAAGAAACCGCAAATATATTGCATTAATAAAGAATAAGATAGTTATAAACAATAATCATTTATTTAAATAATTATTTCTGCTAAATTAAATTAATTATTAACTCACCCTATATGGAAAGTAGACAAATAGTTGTAAATTTCAGAAAAAACCGCAACTTTCTAGCATTACTCAAATTGAATATTATTATTAATAATAATAAATTATTTAAACAAATAATGTTGTGAACCTTCATGAAATATTTAACTCTCGTCAAGTGAAAAGTGAAGAAAAAGTTGAACATTTCAGAAAAAACTGCTATTTTCTAGCATTATTGTTAAAGAATATTATTAACAATAATAATAAATTGTTAAAAAAATTATGTTTAACCCTCTAATTGAAAATTGGACAAAAAGTGGAAAATTAAAAGAAAAACTCAACTTTCTATCTCTACTCGAAAATAAAATTGCTGAAAATAATAATAAATTGTTTAAACAATTCATTTTAAAATGTATATATCAGTGTAAAGTAGTGTATTATGCGTTAGAAACAATTTGCATTCAAAAAAACGCAAAAAAAAATCATAATTAGCGCCAAAAACTCTCAAAACCCATTTTTTCACTTATGGGGTTTTTGGGACCCTATAAAACAGACTTATGGGGGTGATATTTGGAAAGTAATATTTTAATCGTCTCCTTAAAATTTTTCAAAAGACCGTAAAAGATTTTAAGACGAAATTTTGCAATTTTGCCATATTACCTAATTCTAGAAAAAATTTGAGTAAGTTTAAGAGATATTCAGAAGTTTTGAAACAATTAAAAAAAAATTAAAACTTGTAAAGATTTTCTAAGAATTTTGTAAGGTTTCACGGAAATGAAAAAAAAATTAGGTTCCTAATAGGCAAAATTAAAATGGATTTTTGTCTTGAAAAATTAATTTTAAAAGATTATTTGAGAAGATTTCAAAACTTTTGAAAAGGTTTCTAAAATTGTCAAAGAAGAATCTGAAAGTTGTTGAGGCAATTTTTTGAATTTTACAGAATTAAAAAAAATCAGGAAAAATTTTAATATTTTGTAAAGATTACAAGTTTTATAAGGTCTGCAAAGATTAAGAAAATAATTATTTTCAGATTCGAGTGCAAATTTTTTATGATTTTTTATTTTGAAAACTGAGCTTTAAGAGAAAATTAAGAAAAAGTTTTCAAACATTTCAAACGATTTCCTAAAATTTCGAAAAATTGTGTAGAAGATTTTAAAGCAAAATGTAACAATTTGGTAAGATTAAAAAATAAAATTCGAGTCAATTCAAGAAATATTTATAAGAATTAAAGAGGTTCAAAAAGAACTTTGAACTTCAAAAGATTTTTAGAAATACAGATTTTTAAAGATTAAAAAAAAAACATCAAAAGCTTCAAAAGAATTTCGAAAGGTTTCAAGTGAATAAACGATTTTCCTTAAAATTCCCAGGAAAATTTGGAAGATTATAAGGCAATTTTTTTACATTTCGAATGATTTTTCACAATTTTAAGAAAAATACGAGTCAGTCAAAGGATCTTCTAGATTCTTTTTTCAAAAATCTGAAATATTCAAAATTCTTTTCTAATTTTCTCAAGAATCTTATAAAAATTGAATTTATATAAATTTAAAAACAAACTGATAATTTTCATTTCTTGGCATGACTAAAAAAAAATATTGAAAAATCATTCAGTGTTACATCAAAATATTGTTTTATTTATTTCTAGACAATAATTCATCTTAAAAAGCCTTTTTTTTATTTAGAAAACGTCTATTATGTTTTTAAACAAAATACAAAAAATTTCAAATATAATATTACGTAATATCCCTGATGGAAGTAAACGGATTCAAACAAATAGGAATTAGCGGATTCAAACGGATATAAATTTTGTATCCGTCTGAATGAGCACTTTGCATCCTTTTCAATCATGCTCTATCCTTTGCTCTATTCTTAAATCTTTATCCGTTTGAATAATTTGCAATATGTGAAGTGGAATTTAATCCGCCCCTATCTGTTTCATTCTGAACTTTTTTATCCTCATCTATCCGTGAGATGGTATCCTATTTATCCGTTTTAATCCGCCTTCAAAGAAAAATATTCTATCCTTATGTATCCTTTTTATTCCATCTTCAACTAAAAATAATCTATCCATATCCATCCGTTTAAATCCGTCTTCAAGTAAAAATATGCAATCCATATCTATCCGTTTCAATCAGTCTTCACCTAGTAATACTCTATCCGCGTCTATCCTTTTGAATCTGTATTGCACTAATAATATTCTATCCTCGCGTATCAGTTTGAATTAAAAAAATTCTATCCGTATGTATCTGCAGTGAAAACTATAATGCTAATCCGTATTTGATAAAAACTCACAAGGTATAACGGATACTCAATAAGTTTTTTGAAGAAAGTATGGAAGAAGGATAAGTAATTATTGGAATGGATTAATATTCTATCCGTGTTACATAATGATAAAAATCATAGTAGTTCGCGGATAGAGAAGGATTAGGTGACGGATAGAAGGATTGAAGAGTATAATCATTGATTGTCACGGATACCTTTTCAATCCGTGATAGGTGAGATAAAATCGAAGTAGTATGCGGATAGAAAAGAATACGGTGGTCGGATAGAAAATTATGGATTTGAACAGATAGGCAAAATATTTCATGGTGAAAGGATTGAATATGATAAGAAATTATTGGCACAGATCAAGATTCTATCCGTGTTGCCTAACGAGAACAATCAAAGTAGATCGCGGATAGACAAAGATAGGGTGAGGGATAGAAAATTAGGGATTGGAACGGATAGCCGATTCTTTCTGTGTTGAAAGGTTTAAAGAGAATAAGTTATGATTGGCACGGATAAGTATTCAATCTGTGATACTTAACAAGAAATGTCAAAGTAGGACGCGGATAGAAAAGGATAGGGTGATGGATAAAAAATTACGGATTGAAACGGATAAGGAATATGTTTTGTGGAGAACGGATTAAAGAGGATAGGTAATGATTGGCACGAATGAGTATCCTATCCATGATAGATATTAAGGAATGTCAAAGTAGGTCTCGGATAGACGAGGATAGGGTTGCGGATAGAGATTCTTGGATTAGAATGGTAAGAAAATATTTTTTAGAGAAAGGATTGAAGAGGATAAGCATTGATTGAAACGGATAAATTTTTAATCCGTGATAGGTGACGAGATCAAATCTAAGTAGTTGGCGGATAGATAAGGATTGAGTCGCGGATAAAAAATAAAGGATTGAAACGTATAAGTATAAAAACGGATGGAAATACACAAAAACGGATACAGAGGGATTAAAATTGATAGTTACACCGGATAAGATTATTATTCAAACAGATAGATGGATATCCAACGGATACACACGGATTGAAGAGTATATAAAAGTATTCAAACGGATAATTGTGGATAGATGACGTATTAAAACGAATAAGCGTTCAATCCGTTCACTTCGAACAAACCGGGCGTTCTTTATAAAAATTTGAAGAAAAAAAAATGTTGGACCACCCTAGGCCGCAGCCTGTAAATGGTGCGAAAGCTTTATCTACCCTGGTGGAAAAATTTTTATAAAAAAGTACAGAAAACTAAAGCTATTTTTACAGAAATCTATAAATAAATACAATAAATTACAAGCAAAATTACAGGAAAGTACAACATTTTTCTATTATTGAGACGAATTTTGTACTTTTTTGTATTTTTATGTAAATTGTTGTATTTTATTGCAGTTTTAATTTTCTGCAAGAATTTACAAAAAATTACATACACATTTTTTATTCATTCCAAATTTTTTAAATTGCCTAAAAAGCTTATAGATTTTGTGTTCAAAATTTTCAAAAATCTACATTATGTATTAAATGGTTTGAAATCTTTACACGTTTTAAATTATTTTGGAATCTTTTCAAAACTTCTAAATATATTTAAAATTTGCTCGATTAATTTCCGAAATAATAATTGTTCAATTGTCATTTATTAATTAAAAAAGTTTCTTTTAAATCTTTTTAAATATTATCTTAAAATTGATTTTTCAAAATAAAAAATCATTTTAAATTTTCCCAGAAAAATTAAAAATTTATTTTTATTTTCTTAAAACCTTTAAAGATCCTTGAAAAGCTGCAAAATTTTATTTCGAAACCTTCAGAAATCTGAATTTAGTTTTTCATTTTTCAAAATATTTTCCAGTTTTAAATTAAGTTTGGATTTTCTCAAAACTTGTAAATATCTCTTAAACTAACTCAAATTTTTTCCAACCTGATAATTGTTCAATTGTTATTTATGCATCAAAATTCAATAATTTCACTTAAATTTATCAAAAATTTGTTAAATAGAACAATTAAAATTGTAATGTTCAAAGTTTAAATTTAAGTATAAAGTTTTTAATATTTGATTCATAATTGCTCATTTTGAATACAAATGAAAAATATTACTAAATATTCAAAAAAATGTCATCCTTGAGGCCATATGATGAGTGGGTCACGTGACCAGATTCCTACCTTACCGGCAATTTTTTTTATTTCCTAACTTACGAAGCGCCACATCGAGTTGAAAATTTGGGATACTAAATAAGAAGCACTCAGAAAGGTGGGTCTCGTCCTGAATTTGTATAATTATAAAAAAAAAATTTTTGTAAATAATTTTTTTTTGCTTTTTTCATGATTATTAAAATTCAGGACCAGACCCACCTTTCTTAGTGCTTCTTATTTATTATCCCAAATTTTCAACTAGATGTGGCTATACGTGTGATAATAAGTTGGGAAATAAAAAAAGTGTCGGTAAGGTAGGAATTCGGTCACGTGACCCACTCGTCACATGGCCTTAATTAAAAAATTTCAAATTAAATGGTGAAAAATGTAATATTTCAGATTGAAACAATATTTGAATAGGATTTGGAATTGAATAAGAGCGTTTAATTATGAATCTATTAATTTGAAAATATTTTAAAATTAAGAATGGTTTATAAAGTTTCAATCGAACTTTTACATTTGTTCAACTACTTAGGCTTACAAATTGAAAATTTTCTATTTTTAATTTTCAAATCTGTAACTTGCTTAATTTTGAACAGATTCAGAATCGTCCTGTAAAATAAATTATTGTTCAATTTTCAATAATGGAACTACAGTTCCATGAGATTTATAATAATAGCAAAAATTCTTGGTAAAAGTTTTTTTTTTTTTAATTTTAGTTTCTTGTAGAAACTCATATATTACATATCTTACAAAAATTTATAGTAAAGTACAAGTCAAAATGTTGATGCAGATTCTAGAAGTATTGTTTGTAATAATTTCTATTTTTTTCTAATTTTCCACAATCACGAATACGAATTTTTGAATTCTAGAAACTTCTACTTTATTGTTAATTTTTGTATTTTTATAAATATTAAATTAACTGTCCACGAAGAACACAGCTTTTCACTATTCTCACGTCAATACTTGACAGTTTGAGATTCAAAACACTGCAGTGGGACTCCGATGCCTGAAGTCGATCGAATCTCTCTTTCTACCATGTGAGATAGACAACGAGATGCGATCGAATTCGAAACGATGTTTCCGAGTTCATATTCTCTCTCTCTCTCTCTATCTACAAGAAAATACAAGAAAAAAATTAGCTATTCGTATTTAACTGTATTTTGTTGTTAAATTTTGTACATTTTTGTACAAAAAAGTACAGATTTTAACAAAAAATTTCAGTTGTAGGAAGGTTTTACTTCCTTGTAAAAATTTTTTCCACCAGGGTTATAACAAAAAATAAACAAGTCTGTTGTAATAATTTAAAATTTAATGACACAGTCCACTGTGTTGTGTATCGGCGGCCCCAATAGAGCAATACTTACTTTGTTGCCGTATTTGCGTTTGAATTACGCCCATGGACAGGGGTTGGCGTGCAATAGGCCACGTGGCGGCACGTGTCTAAAAACTAATTGAGATATGAAATTTACTTGGCACCGAGCTGTCAGCACCGATATTCGTCTTCCTAGTTGAAATTCTTTCTGGAAGCTGACATCGCCGTACCGAGTACCGTTTGAGCCGTAAGTTATGCCATTCCAAAATTAAATAGAAATTCTCGATCTGGATAAAGTGACAGGCACATATCCAGTATTAATATATGAGGCACAATGATATATTCCAATGAGCATTTTATTTTTTAGTTTCTTCGGGGCAAATACGTATTTATCAGTTTTAATGCAGTTATAATTAACCCATTATTAGAACTGTCACTACGAAGAAGTGTGGGTTTGGAGACCGGGCAAATTGATATCATTAGCATGGTTAAGATACTATTTTTAACGGACTTGATGATACTATAAATGTTCATATCCACCTTTAGGGATGCGGTACAATGTAAATAATATTGTCGAATAGATCAAATTATTTCGTGATATCTGATTTTAGTTTGCAGCGATGAGAAATAAATACAATTAGTTTCTTTCAACTAAGGGGCCGTGCATAAATTACCGAAAACGATAAATTTTCAACCAAGTAGTTGGGCTTTTCACTGAAAAAGATCAATTACCAGCATTAGTTATTTTTTTCAAAAATAGACAAACCAAAGTCTTCATTTTGATGAATTGAAAATAGAAATTTACAAAAAATACAAAATTAGAAAATAATACAAACAAAATTTTAAATACAAAGACAAATCAGACAAATAAAATTTTGTATTCGAAATTATAATTTTTCGAGCTGGAAAAGGGAAGGGAAAAATCCTGTCGCACCCTATCCCTTTTTTTTATTTACAAAAATTGTCAGCATTATACTATTTGAAAATTTATGATCAAAAAGTCTTTTCTATTAATGCGCCAACTTTGAATTATGTCGATGAAAAAAGTTCTTCTATTTGAAGCAGATGATTCAAATATTATAAATGAGCATAACTTCCTTAATTTTCAATGAAGTGTATTAATATTATAGATCAATTGATTTGCCTCGAATCATGGAATTTTTCCCGTTCTTGCATCAATTTTGAATTATGTTAGTGAAAAAAGTTGTACTATAAAAAATCGTGTTTTTAAATATTATGCATTACCATAGCTTCCTTACTCTTCAATAAAATGTATCAATGTTATAGCTCAATCGATTCTTTTCGAATCAACACAACTTTTTTTTTCCTGGCATCAACTTTAAATTATGAGAATAAGAAAATTTTTACTGTAAAAATCGATTTTAAAAATATCTAAATTACCATAACTTCCCTACTCTTTGATAAAATGTATTAATATTGTAGATTAATCGATTCGTTTCGAACCAAGGAATCTTTTATATTGTTGCATCAACTTTGAATTATATTAATGAAAAAAGTTTTACCATAAAAAACCCTTTTTAAAAATATATAAATTACCATAACTTCCCTACTCTTTAATGAAATGAATTAATACTAGGTCAATCGATTCGTCTCGAACCAAGGAATGTTTTATATTCTTGCATCAACTTTGAATTATGCCGATGAAAAAAGTTTTACTATAAAAAACCGTATTTTCAAATATTATGCATTACCATAGCTTCCTTACTCTTCAATTAAATGTATTAATATTATAAGTCAATCGATTCGTCTCGAATAAAAACATACTTTCTGTTCTTGCATCAACTTTGAATTATATTAATGAAAAAAGTTTTACTATAAAAAACCGATTTTCAAAATATATAAATTACCATAACTTCCCTACTCTTTAATGAAATGAATTAATATCAAGTCAATCGATTCGTCTTGAACCAAGGTATCTTTAATATTGCTGCATCAACTTTGAATAATGCTAATAAAAAAAGTTTTACTATAAAAAAACGATTTTTAAAATATATAAATTACCATAACTTCCCTACTCTTCAATA
>CAKNYM010052336.1:226510-236939 GCA_932195095.1 Andricus curvator | reverse complement strand
CAAAACATAGAATATTTTACTTTTCAATCAGAAAAATTAATTTTCATCCAAAGAAATTAATTTTTAACTAAAACGATGAATCTTCAACTAAAAAAATTAATTTTTAACATAATAGTTAAATTTTTAACCAAAGATATGAATTTTCAACCATAAAAGATAAATTTTCAACCGAAAATGGAATATTTCACTTTTTCAATAAAAAAATTAATTTTCAAACTCAAAAAATAGGAATTTTCAACAAAACACATGAATTTTCAACTACTAAAAAAGACAAATTTTTAACAGAAAATAGAATATTTCACTTTCTAGTTGAATAAAATAAATTTTCAACAACAAAAAACTAATTTTCAACAAAACAGTTAAATTTTTAATAAAAGAAATAATAATTAAATTTTTAACCAAATTAATTTTCAACCAAAATACTAAAAAAGACAAATTTCCAACCGAAAATAGAACATTTTACTTTTCAATTAGAAAAAATAAATTTTCAATGACAAAAAAACTAATTTTAACTAAATAGTTAAATTTTTAATAAAAGAAATAAATTTTTATCTAAAATGATGAATCTTTGACAACAAAAAATTAATTTTTAACCAAGCCGTTAAATTTTGAACCAAAGAGATGAGTTTTTAATCAAAAAAGATAAATTTGCAATAGAAAATATAATATTTTACTTTTCAATCAGAAAAATAAATTTTCAAACAAAAAAAAAAAGGAATTTTTAACAAAAGACATGAATTTGCAACTACTAAAAAAGACATATTTTAACAGAAAATAGAATATTTTACTTTTCAGTTAAATAAAATAAATTTTCAACAACAAAAAACGAATTTTCAACAAAACAGTTAAATTTTTAATAAAATAAATGAAATATTATTTAAAACGATGAGACCTCAATCAAAAAACTAAATCTTTTTCTCATCAAACTTTTTTGTTCCTTATTCATAAAAACTACTTTTTTAATTAAAATTAAAATGCCTTTAGTGATAGATTAAAGACTGGCAGAGAATCAAGTTCAAAATTAAAAGATGTTAAGGGTCAATAAGTTAACCGCAAGACCCTTTTTCGTCCTAAGCGCGTTGGTGTAAGATTATAAGAACATATGTTTGAACATTATAGTAATATATACATAGTTTCTCGGTCGTCTCGTCGTACAACATATTAACAGCTTAGCCTATAAGCCTTTTATATTACATTTTTCCCTCTATGGGGTCTTCTAATCCAATGGGGCGGCCGACCCATGATACAAAGGGGCAGCGATATCGATACCTCAATTTATTCTTCTGTTTCTATTTTATCCAGCAAAAAAAAATACTTGCAACTAATCAAAATGTCTTAAAAATTTAATTCAAAAACAATAATAAATTATATGTAATAATAAAAACATTTAAAAAATACCATAGGGGCTTTGCATATATTACGTAATTTTTGCCGACTATTTTTTTTTCCTGAATTTATATAGGGGCTATCCAAAAATTATTTAAGACGCTTTGGTAACATCTTTTTGTTTATTATTCATTAACAAAGTGGTTCAAATTTCAACTGAGTAATTAAACTTTAAATAAAAACATGAATGCAGAGCAAAGATTGTAATAGTTGATATTTTAAGAATTGATCTAAAAAGATGAATTTTCAATAAAATAGTTGAATTCTCAACGGAAACAGGTTATTTTATAAACAAAAGGTTGCATTTTTAACACAAAAAACAAATTCTACCAAAAAAGATAAATTATCAAATAAAACAAAAAATTGTTGAAGAATTTAATTTTCAACCAAGGAAGATCTTTACGTCAGTAAGGAAAAAAATTTTCATTTAAAATGTTGAATTTTCCAGGTGAAAGGACAAGCTTTCTACAAAACAGTTACAGTTTCAACTAAATAGTTGAATTTTCAACCAAAAAGATGAACTTTTAACCAAAAACATTAATTTTCTACCAAAAAAGAAAACGAATTTTCAACAAAATTAATAAATCTTTAACTGAATAGTTGAATTTTCAACGAACTAGATTAATTTTCTACCAAAAAGATGAATTTTCAACATAATAAATAAATTTATAAAAGAATAGTTGAATTTTCAACCAAATAGATTAATTTTCTACCAAAAAAGACGAATTTTCAACATAATAAATAAATTTGTAACTGAATAGTTGATTTTTCTATCAACTAGATTAATTTTCTACCAAAAATGACCAATTTTCAACAAATTACATAAATTTTCAACGAAACAATTGAATTTGAAACTAGAAAAGATAAATTTTTAACCAAAAATGCAATAGGTAAATTATATTAAAAAAATTAATTAGAAAAAGAAGGCATTTTTTTCTACTAAATTGTTGAATTTTCCAGTCAACAATTCGAGTTTCCTACAAAACAGTTTTTTTCTTAAAAATTAAGGGTTTTAACTGAAAATGTAACTTTTCCATTTTTTGAAAACTAATTTTATAGATTTGAAAATTTCTCTTTTTTTGTTGTTAAAAATGCAACTGTTTGATTGAAAATAAACTTTTTTGTTGAAAATTCTAATTTTCGTTTCGAAAATTAAACTCTTTTACAGAATTCGTCTTTGGCTAGAAAATTCAACAATTTGGGTGAAGTTTCTTTTCTGGATTGAAAAATCTTTATTTTATTAAAATATGAATTTTCAACAAAAAGTTAATTTTAAACACAATTCTTAAATTTTTGGTTAGACAAATTAATTTTTAATAACAAAAAATCGAGTTTTCAACAAAGTAGTTAAAGTTTCAAGATAAAAAAATGAATTTTTAATGAAAAATGTATTAGTTAATATTTAAACTCAAACCCATTTTTATTTTGAATCAGAAACAGTTTTTATTTTCAATCAAGCAGTTTCATTTTCAACCAACAAAATTGATTTTTTATAACAAAAAAATAAATGTTGCAAAATATCTAAATTATCAACCAATCAATTGAATTTTCAACCGAGAGGATTAATTTTCTACCAAAAAAAAAAAAAAAAAAAAATACATCAATTTTCAACCAAATAGTTGAAGTTTGAGCTGGAAAAGATAAATTTTTCTACCAAAAATGGAATAGTTACATTTTAAGTTGAAAAAATTAATATTCAACCAAAAATATGAATTTTTAAGGAAAAATGTAATAGTTGATATTTCAAAAAAAAAAATTTTAATTTTTTATTTCGAACAGTTGATGGGAATAAAAAATGACGCATTTTCAAAAATTCGGTTCAATCCTGAACTAAAAAAAAAAGTTTTCAACGAGTTGCATTTTTAAGCAAAAAGATTAAATTTCTACCAAAAAAAGACGAATTTTCAACAAAAAACATGCATTTCCAACCAAATAGTTCAATTTTGTACCAAGGGGATTAACTTTTTATTTGATAAAAAAAAATTTGGAACGAATAGTTGAATTTTCAACTAAAAAAGATAAATTTGCTATCAAAAATAATATACTTAAATTTTCAACCAAGAAAAAAACAACAAATTTTGTATAAAATAGTTCAATTATTGACTAAAGAAATGACTTTTCAACTAAAATGATGAAACTTCAACAAAAGAAAACTGACTTTTTAACAAAGTAGTTCATCTGCCGACTGAGAATTCCTGTATTTTATCAAAAATTCGTCTTCTTTGTTAGAAAATTAATCTTGGGTAAAATTTTCATTTTTTGGTTTAATATTCAACATTTTAGTAAAAAGAAATAATTTCTTTGGTTGAAAATTTAGCCATTTTTTTTAATTCCGTTTTTTGTTGAAGATTAATTATTCAAACTGAATATTAAACTATTCTATTTCTTGTTGATAATTGAACTTTTTTAATGGAAGGCTCAACAATTTAGTTGAAAATTCATCTTTTTGGGTAAAATAAAATAAATTTAATTTGAATTATATAAAATAATATTATACCAATACATTAGTTCAGATATATCAAATCGAAATTTCAACAAAATAAAAAAAATTGAATTTCAACCAAATAGTTGAATCTTCAACCAAATACATGAATTTTCTACCAAGAAGATTAATTTTCTTATAAAAATTGTTGAATCCTCAATAAAACAGATTATTTTCCAAAGAAAAAGATGAGTTTTTAACCAAGAAGATCGATTTCTTGTAAAAAATACGAATTCTGAATAAAATATATAAATTTTCAACAAATTGGTGAAAAGTGATCTATTTATTAAGAAGGTTAACTAGTTTGTTGAAAATTTAATTCTTTTGTTGAAAATTTAACTATTTTGCTAAGTCATCTTTTTTTGTCGAAAATTCAACTGTTTTGTTGAAAAGTCGTCTCTTAGGATAAAAATTAATCTTTTATTGTAAAAAGATCATCCATTTCGGTTGAAAATTAAGTTGTTGGTTAAATATTCACCATTTCGGGTTGAAAATTTAAGTTTTTTTGCTTGAAAATATCACCGTTTTTTCGAAAATGCATCATTTTTAGGTTGAGAATCAAACTATTTGGTTAAAAATGTTCACTTTCTTGTTAAAAAATGAATTTTTGTTTTGAAAGATCAATTATTTTTTTGAAAAATCAATTATTTTCTTAAGGTCATTTTTCTTGATCAAGAATTCAACACCTTTGTTAAAAATTCGTCCTCCAGGGTTGAAAATTCATCTTTTATGGTAGAAAAGTAATCTTTCTTGGTTGAAAATTCATCTCTCTTAGTTTAAAATAAACCTCATTCTAATTTCAGATTTGAAAAAAAATTCTCTTTTTGGGTTAAAAATGTAACTTCTTGTTTGAAATTTCAACTATTTTTCTGAAAATTCGTCCCTTGTGCTTGAAAGTTTATCTGCTTGGTTCATTGTGCAACTTTTTGTTTAAAATAAATTTTTTTGCTGCTGAAAATTTATCTTTTTAGGTAGAAATTATTTTTTGGTTAATTTGGTCAATTAAATATGTTACCTATACCGTGGTGGAAAATTAATCTTTCTTGTTTGAAAATTCATCCCTCTTGGCTAAAAATGAACCTTATTCTAGTCAAAAATACAACTGTCTTCAAAAAGTTTCGCCTTTCTGGTTTTAAAATGTAACCATTTGGTTGAAAGTTAAACTATTTTATTGAAAAATAAGTCTCTTATGCTTGAAAATTCAACTACTTGGTTCATAGTTCAACCGGTTGGTTAAAAATTAATTTTGTTGTTCTTGAATATTCATCTCCTTTGGTAGAAAATATTGTTTGAATAATTTCGGCCAATTTAATATGCTACCTATACAACTCAACTCACTAGAAAGTCAAAAAATGCAAAATTAAAAAGTTACTTTCGTGGTGGCAAATTATTCTTTCTTGGTTGAAAATGCATCCCTTTTGGCTGAAAATGAACCTTATTCTAGTCAAAAATACAACTGTCTTTAAAAAGTTTCGCCTTTTTGGTTTGAAAATGTAACTATTCGGTTAAAAGTTAAACTATCCTATCTTTGAAAGTTGGTATTCGTCGTTTAGTTACCGTTACCGTTACTTAGTTAACCATAAGGCGATCTCACCGACGATGGGCGATCTGTGTTTATTTGAACTCGAGATGTTTGTTTTCATAAGAAGCTTAGTGGAAGTATATGCATTTATACTTCGGTATATATACGATTCCTTTCACGCATTTTTTAAAAATAAGGCTTTTAATTAACATTTTAAATATTTTATTCGTATTTTGAAAGATTCATTTTCGATTTAACGTTTTAGTCACAGTTCATTTATATTTCAAAATGTTTGAAACTTTCGAAATTTTGAGTACCATTTATTTTTTAATTGTGTTTGGATTTTTTATAATAAATTTTGTTAATTTTTTTTATTTAAAAACCAACTTTACATTTTTGTTTAACTTTTCAGAAGGACCTTGGCCTTTTTTCAATGAATAGGATAAATTAGTTTAGGGTATCAAGAAAGAATGTATTTCCAATAATTCGTTTCTACGATAGCTTGCAAATATATAATAATTATTAATTATTTTAACAATTTTCATAAACATATTTAGAGTTTGGTTATTTTTCAAGGAATAGGTACAGTTTGTTTACAAAGTCAACTACGAATATCTTTCTGATGAAACTTTTCTATGTTGCTTCGTAAATTTACAATAATTGTTAATAATTGAAACAATTTGCATAAACAAAGTGTTTGGCTATTTTTCAACGAATACGGTAAATTTCTTTTACAGAATTCACAAAGAATATCCTTCCGATGACTCTTTTCTATGAAGCTTTGCAAACTTACAAGAATTATCAATTATTTCAACAAATTAAGAGTTTGGCCACTTTCCATCAAATAAGCCCAATTTGTTTACGGAATCACCAATAATGTGTTGCCAATAACTCTTTTCTACGATACAGTTACAATAATTATTAATTATTTAAACAGTCTTCATAAACATATTCAGAGTTTGGGTATTTTTCAAGGAATAGGCACAATTTGTTTACGGAGTCAACTAAGAATATCTTTCCGATTACTCTTTTCTATGTTGCTTTATAAATTTACAAGAATTATTAATTATTTAAACAATTTTGATTAAAAAATTAAGAGTTTGGCTATTTCTCAACGAATAGGCTCAATTTTTTTACAGAATTAAGTAAGAATATCTTTCAGATTACTTTTTTCTATAATGATTTGCAAATTATCAAGAATTATTAATTATTTAAAGAATTTTCAGAAACAAATTAAGCGCCCAGTCATTTTTCAACGAATAGGAACAATTAGTTTAGGGAATCAAGAAAAAATGTATTCCCAATAAATCTTTTCTACGATACTTTGCAAATATACAATAATTATTAATTATTTTAACAATTTTTCTAAAAATATTCAGAGTTGGTCTATTTTTCAAGGAATAGGCAGAATTTATTTACGGAGTCAACTAGGAATGTCTTTTCGCTGACTATTTTATATGCTGCTTTGTAAATTTACAAGAATTATTATTTGTAATATCATTATTTTTAACGAATTGGCTCAATTGGTTTACAGAACCAAAAAGAATGTATTAAAAATAAGTCTTTCCTATGTTACTTTGCAAATTTACAATAATAGTTAATTATTTTAACAATTTTCATACACATATTCAGAGTTTGGCTGTTTTTCAACAAATAGGCTCATTTTGTTTACGAATTCAACTAAGAATATCTTTTCGATGACTGTTATCTATGTTGCTTTCTAAACTTACAATAATTTTCAATTATTCAAACAATTTTAATTTAAAAACTGAGAGTTTGGCTATTTTTTAACGAATAGGCTCCATTTTTTATAGAATTAAGTAATTAATTTTTTTTGTATTTTTAAATTTAAAAAAAATGACGAAAATTTGGTCCTAGAGCCAAAATTTAGAGTCATACCACGCTGGAAACACCAGTTCCCGTTAGATCACTGAAGTTAAGCAGTGTTGGGCGCGGTTAGTACTTGGATGGGTGACCGTCTGATACTACTGCGTTGCTGTTGGCGGTGGTGGGTGTGGTGAGCCCACACTTGTAGTTATTTACTACAAGAAACTATCCACCTAGAAACACTACCCGAATCGGGTAGTGTCACGCTTACCCCTTGAGGCTCGCCGAAAGGGAAATGGCTTAATGGTATATAATATAATAAGTAAGAATATCTTTGCAGTGACTTTTTGCTATAATGCTCTGCAAATTTCAAAGAATGAATAATTATTTAAACAATTTTGATAAACAAATCAAGAGTTTGGCTATTTTTTAAAGAATAGGCTCAATTTCTTTACGGACTCAATAAAGAATGTTTTTCAAATACCTCTTTCCTATGATACTTTGAAAATTTACAATAATTATTAATTATTTAAACAATTTTCATGAACACATTCAGAACAATTTGTTTGCGTAGTCAACTAAGATTATCTTTCCGGTGACTCTTTACTATGTTTTGTAAATTTACAAGAATTATTAATTATTCAAACAATTTCGATTACAAAATTTAGAGTCTGGCTATTTTTCAACGAATAGGCTCAATTTTTACAGAATGATTTATTCTGCATCGTGAGATGGTATCCATGCGAAGCCGTCTACAAATCAAAATTATTGAAGTAAAAGTTTAATTAATAATAATAATTTCATGGTATTTTATTGAAATTCATTTCCAAATAAAATAAATACATGTAAAGAAATTGGTAGCGCGCGGAGCGCGCGTATGAGGCTCTAGTTTTGTTGAAAATTCGTCTCTTATGCTTGAAAATTCGCCTACTTAGTTCATAGTTCAACTGGTTGGTTAAAAATTAATTTTTTTGCTCTTGAATATTCATCTCCTTTGGTAGAAAATATTTTCTGAATAATTTTGTTTAATTCAATATAGTACCTATACAACTATAAACTCACTAGAAAGTCAAAAAATGCAAAATTAAAAAGTTACTTTCGTGGTGGAAAACTAATCTTTCTTGGTTGAAAATTCATCCCTCTTGGCTCAAAATGAACCTATTCTAGTTAAAAATACAACTGTATTTAAAAAATTTCGCCTTTTTGGTTTGAAAATGTAACTATTTAGTTAAAGTTGAACTAATTTGTTGAAAATGCGGCTCTTGCTTGAAAATTCAACTACTTGCTTCATACTTCAACTGGTTGGTTAAAAATTAATTTTGTTGCTCTTGAACATTCATCTCCTTTCGTAGAAAATATTTGTTGAATAATTTCGGTCAATGCCATATTTTACCTATACAACTAAACTCACTAGAAACTCAAAAAATTAAAAAGTCACTTTCAGACTAAGGAGGTTAAGACAAAAATACCGTCGTCAACCAGGGTTTATGGGGGTGGGTCAAAAATAGCCCCTTTGGCTATTTCGTGACTCGCTAAATTCATTGTGTGGTTTAGCAACAAAAGGGGTTGAAAGGCAGAGGAGGGATGAAACCAAAATACTTTTTTTCAGGCACACTCTTTTGACTCGGGAACATCTCTGATCGAAGTCTCCAATTAAGAGCCATGACTTACCGACCAACATGCGGTACATGAAATGACCCGGCTTTCTCGTAAACTCGTATTATCGATTTGGACATAACTTTCCCTGGAAGGAAAGTTAGCAGGGCGCACCCGTCCTGCAGGGGGTTGGTCTGTTGTTTGCCCGGAAACACACGCAATGTGAAGTCATCCTTCAACGCGTGACTTACGCGCCCATAAGCCGAACGTTACACCCTGCTGTATATATCCTACATATATTATCGCAGAAAGATCAACGATATTTACTAACGTGTTAGTGTGCGATCGATGCGACCTTCCTACGAAATGATAATTGACGATGAAGCTCACTTCACACTATATAATCTCGGTTTTGGACTACCAGATTTTAATAAGAATCAAAAGATGCGTGTTGATGCAAGACAGATTTATGTGAAAAGATCTTGGATGAATGTTACTTAAACTCAAATTTTATGGGATATGAGGCATTTACAGCTCTGATAAAGGCTTTACCCTCCATATTGCGGCCTAAGATGTTTGTATATAAAGCGGTAAACAATTAGCACATAAGCTTTACCCTCCATATCGCGGCCTATGATGTTTACAAATCAAACTGTAGTCAGTGATCACACAGGCTTTACCCTCCATATTTCCGTCTGAGATATTTACCCATGATGTGGTAGTCAATTAGCACAGAGGTTTTAACCACCATATTGTAGTCAAATAAACACACATTCTTTACCCTCCATATTGCGGTCGTAGGTATTTGCACATTAAGTGGTAGTAAACTGGCACAAGGGGCTTACTCTCCATATTAGTCTAAGATCAAGATGTAGTCAATGATCACACAGGCTTTACCCTCCATATCACGGTCAAAGATGTTTAAACATCAAGCTGTAATAAATTACTACGTAGACTTTAGCATCCATATCGTGGTCTAACATGTTTACACATCAAGCTGTAGTCAAAGAATGACCGAAAAATTCGCCCAGTTGTGCCCTTCAAAATACGAGGAACCAAAGTTTTCTCTTTGCTTTACCTGTCAGTAGATTATCACAGACCGACCAGATTTTCAACCCAGAAACCAGGCAATACTTATCTGAAGGTTTGTGGTGCGCTGAATCCGAATCCGACCTCAGAATTGCTCGATCACCTCAGGTTTTTGAGATATCCTAACCTAAACGTGCAAGAAACCCAGTTTTTTGCTATTTTCGGGGTTAAATTACATCGCGAATTAATTTTTTTCTAAAAACTCGTTACTTCATCTAAAAGTACCTCTCTCACTCTTCAAAAACATTTTTGAATTTTTCATATACCTTTTTTTTTCTTCGAGATATCGTTCAATGGAGTTCAAAACTGTGCCGTTTTCGTGAATACAACCTTACGGAAAAAAAGTTTCTCCAGATAGCAGAAATAATGTGCTTCTCCACCTACTCCAACTCCTCCACTTTCTCCAGCTTCTATACCCACTCAAGCATCTCCACCTCCTCCACCTCCTCCACCTACTACAGGTCCTCCAACTTCTCCAGCTTTTACACCTCCTCCAACTCCTCCACCTACTTTAGCTTCACCATCTA
>CAKNYM010052336.1:200934-218132 GCA_932195095.1 Andricus curvator | reverse complement strand
TTTTGAAAATTAATTTTTTTGACTGTGAATTCAACTATTTTGTTAGATATTCGTATTCTTCGGTTCAGTTGAACTGGTAGAAAAAAAATTTTTTTGTTGAAACTTAATTTTTTAATTTGAAAATGTGAATATTCCATTTATGGTTGAAAACTCATTTTTTTTTTTTTTAGTTAAACATTCAACAATTTTTGTAGAGAATTGAACTATTTGGTAGAAAATTCAATTTTTTGTTGGAAAATCAACTATTTGGTTGAAGATTCAACAATTTGGTAGAAAATTGAACCAGTTGGTAGAAAATTAACATTTTTGTTGAATATTCATAGTGTTCAGTGGAAAATTCAACTGCTTTGTGGAAAATTTGTCTTTTTCAGTAGAAAATTAATCTTATTTTTTGAAAATTCCTTTTTTTGGCTATGAATTCAACTATTTTGTTGAAAATTCGTATACTTCGGTTCAGTTCTAATGGTAGAAAATTAGTTTTTTTTTTGTTGAAAATTAATATTTTTAACTAAAAATGTAACTATTCCATTTATGACTAAAAACTTTTTGTTTTAGTTAAACATTCAACAATTTTGGTAGAAAATTGAACTATGTGGTCGAAAATTCACTTTTTCATTGAAAATTCAACAATTCCGTAGAAAATTTAACTATTGGGTGGAAACTTAATCTTTTTAGTTGAAAATTCGTAGTGTCAGGTGAAAAATTTAACTGTTTGGTGGAAAATTCATGTATTTTGTTGAAAATTGGTCTTTTTGGGTATAAACTTAATCTTCTTTTTTGAAAATTCATCTTTTTGGCAGTGGATTCAACTATTTTGTTAAAAATTCGTATTCTTCAGTTCAGTTTAACTGGTAGACATTTTTTTTTAAACTTAGTTTTTTAAACTGAAAATGCAACTATTTCATTTATGGTTGAAAACTTTTTTTTTCAGTTGAAAATTCAACAATTTTGGCAGAGAATTAAACTAGTTGGTAGAAAATTCCCTTTTTCGTTGGAAAATCAACTATTTGGTTGAAGATTTAACAATTTGGTAGAAAATTGAACTATTTGGTAGAAAATTAATTTTTTTGTTGAAAATTCATAATGTTGGGTGGAAAATTCAACTTCTTTGTGGAAAACTTGTCTTTTTCGGTAGAAAATTATTCTTACTTTTTGAAAATTCATCTTTTTTGGCGGTGAATTCAACTATTTTGTTAAAAATTCGTATTCTTCGGTTCAGTTTAATTGGTAGAAAATTGTTTTTTTTTTTTTTGGTTTGAAACTTAATTTTTTAAACTGAAAATGTAACTATTTCATTTATGGTTGAAAACTTATTTTTTTTTTAGTTGACAATTCAACAATTTTGGTAGAGAATTAAACTAGTTGGTAGAAAATTCACTTTTTCATTGGAAAATTAACTATTTGGTTGAAGATTCAACAATTTGGTAGAAAATTAAACTATTTGGTAGAAAATTAACTCTTTTGTTAAAAATGCATATTGTTCAGTGGAAAATTCAACTGCTTTGTGAAAATTTGGTCTTTTTCGGAAGAAAATTATTATTTTTTGAAAATTCATCTTTTTGGCTGTGAATTAAACTATATTGTTAAAAATTCGTATTCTTCGGTTTAGTTTTAATGGTAGAAAATTCGTTTTTTTTTTGTTGGAAATTAAGCTTTTAAACTGAAAACGTAACTATTCCATTTATAGTTAAAAACTTTTTGTTTAGTTAAACATTCAACAATTTTGTTAAAAAATGGAACTATTTGGTAAAAAATTCACTTTTTCGTTGAAAATTCAACAATTGGGTAGAAAATTAAACTATTGGGTAGAAACTTAATCTTTTTAGTTGAAAATTCGTAGTGTCAGGTGAAAAATTTAACTGTTTGGTGGAAAATTCATGTATTTTGTTGAAAATTGGTCTTTTGGGTATGAACTTAATCTTCTTTTTTGAAAATTCATCTTTTTGGCTGTGAATTAAACTATTTTGTTAAAGATGCGTATTCTTCGGTTCAGTTCTAATGGTAGAAAATTATATTTTTTTGTTGAAATATAATTTTTGAATCTAAAAATGTAACTATTCCATTTATGGTTGAAAACTAATTTTTTTTAGTTGTCAATTCAACAATTTTGGTAGAGAATTAAAATATTTGGTAGAAAATTTTTTTTTTCGGTGGAAAATCAACTATTTGGTTGAAGATTCAACAAGTTGGTAGAAAATTAACTTTTTTGTTGAAAATTCATAGTGCTGGGTGGAAAATTCAACTGCTTTGTGGGAAATTTATCTTTTTCGGTAGAAAATTAATATCATTTTTAAAAAATTCATCTTTTTGTTGAAAAACCTTTTTAATTTAAAATTCGTAGTGTCAGGTGAAAAATTCAACTGTTTTGTGGAAAATTCATGTATTTTGTTGAAAATTGGTCTTTTTGGGTATAAGCTTAATCTTCTTTTTTGAAAATTCATTTTTTTTGGCAGTGGATTCAACTATTTTGTTAAAAATTCGTATTCTTCAGTTCAGTTTAACTGGTAGAAAATTGTTTTTTTTTGTTGTTGTTGAAAATTAATTTTTTTAAACTAAATATGTAACTATTCCATTTATAGTTAAAAACTTTTTGTTTAGTTAGACATTCAACAATTTTGTAGAAAATTGAACTATGTGGTAAAAAATGCACTTTTTTGTTGAAAATTCAACAACTTGGTAGAAAATGAAACTATTGGGTAGGAAATTAACCTTTTTAGTTGAAACTGCGTAGTGTCAGGTGAAAAATTCAACTGTTTTGTGGAAAATTCATGTATTTTGTTGAAAATTTGTCTTTTTGGGTATAAACTTAATCTTCTTTTTTGAAAATTCTTTTATTTGGCAGTGGATCCCACTATTTTGTTAAAAAATCGTATTCTTCGGTTCAGTTTAACTGGTAGAAATTTTTTTTTTTTTTAAACTTAATTTTTTAAACTGAAAATGTAGCTATTCCATTTATGGTTGGAAACTTATTTTTTTTAGTTGACAATTCAACGAGTTTGGTAGAGAATTAAACTATTTGGTAGAAAACTCACTTTTTCTTTGGAAAATCAAATAGTTGGCTGAAGATTCCACAATTTGGTAGAAAATTGAACTATTTGGTAGAAAATTAACTGTTTTGTTGAAAATTCATAGTGTTCAGTGAAAAATTCAACTGCTTTGTGGCAAATTGGTCTTTTTCAGTAGAAAATTAATCTTATTTTTTGAAAATTCATCTCTTCAGCTGTGAATTAAACTATTTTGTTAGAAATGCGTATTATTCGGTTCAGTTTTAATGGTAGTAAATTGTATTTTTTTGTTGGAAATTAATTTTTGAAACTAAAAATGTAACTATTCCATTTATGGTTAAAAACCTTTTTTTTAGTTAAACATTCGACAATTTTGGTAAAAAATTGAACTATTTGGCAGAAAATTCACTTTTTCGTTGACAATTCAACAATTTGGTAGAAAATTAAACTATTGGGTAGAAAATTAAACTTTTTAGTTGAAAATTCGTAGTGTCAGGTGAAAAATTTAACTGTTTGGTGGAAAATTCATGTATTTTGTTGAAAATTGGATTTTCTGGGTATAAACTTAATCTTATTTTTTGAAAATTCATCTTTTTGGCAGTGGATTCAACTATTTTGTTAAAAAATTTTGGTAGAAAATTGAACTATTTGGTAGAAAATTAACTTTTTTATTAAAAATGCACAGTGTTAGGTGGAAAATTCAACTGCTTTGCGTAAAATTTGTCTTTTTCGGCAGAAAATTAATCTTACTTTTTGAAAATTCATCTTTTTGGCTGTGAATTCAACTATTTTGTTAAAAATTCGTATTCTTCGGTTTAGTTTTAATGGTAGAAAATTCGTTTTTTTCGTTGAAAATTAATTTTTCAAACTGAAAATATAACTCTACCATTTATGGTTGAAAACTTTTTTTTTTAGTTGACAATTCAACAATTTATGTAGAGAATTAGAATATTTGGTAGAAAATTCTCTTTTTCGTTGGAAAATCAACTATTTGGTTGAAGATTCAACAATTTGGTAGAAAATTGAACTATTTGGTAGAAAATTAACTTTTTTGTTGAAAATTCATATTATTCAGTGGAAAATCCAACTGTTTTGTGAAAAATTCGTAATTTTGGGTAGAAAATTAATCTTCTTTTTTGGAAATTTATATTTTTAGTTACGGATTTAACTATTTTGTTAAGAATTCATATTCTTCGGTACAATTTATCTGGCATAAAATTTGATTTTTTTTGTTGAAAAGTAATTTTTTAAACTGAAAATATAAGTATTCCATTTGTAGTTGAAAATTTTTCTTTTTTAGTTGAAAATTGAACTATTTGGTGAAAAATTCACTTTTTCGTTGACAATTCAACAATTTGGTAGAAAAATTAACTATTTGGTAGAAAATTAACTTTTTTATTGGAAATTCATAGTGTTGGGTGGAAACTTCAGCTGTTTTGTTTTGTCTTTTTGGGTACAAAATTATCTTCTTTTTTGAAAATTTATCTTTTTGGCTGTGAATTTGACTAATTTCTTAAAAATTTGTATTCTTCGGTTCACTTTAACTGGTAGAAAATTGTTTTTTTTTTGTTGAAAATTAATTTTATGAACTGAAAATGTAACTATTCCATTTATGGTTGAAAACATTTTTTTTTTTTTAATGGAAAATTCAACAATTTTGATTGAAAATTGAACTATTTTTTAGGAAATTGACTTTTTCGTTAGAAATTTAACTATTTGGTTGAAGATTCAACAATTTGGTAGAAAACTGAACTATTTGGTAGAAAATTAACTTTTTTGTTGAATTTTGGTTAGAAAATTAATCTTCTTTTTTGGAAACTTATGTTTTTAATTATGGATTCAACTATTTTGTTAAGAATTTGTCGTTTTTGGTAATCAAAAATCTAGATTTTAAGGGAAAACCATTTTTCTCCCTATGGGAATTATTTGAATTTAAGCGCCGTGAATTATCGATCCATCATTTTTCCCAGCCTCTTGTAGGTCTTCATCTAATTATAAATGAAAATTCGAATGACGCGTTTTGCGTAGTTGCCAATGGGCGTCAACGAACGTCGCGAATTCGTATACGAGGGACAATTATTTGACAATCAAAATTCTTGTGTTTATCTATTCGCTTGAGTGAACATTTATTTTTTTAGCATCATGTTTTAAATCTTAATTACAGAGCGGCGTCGAATTTCAATCGTTCTTTGAACTGTAAAGTCTTATCAAAATCTTGAGAGAGAAAATGGCCAACGGCTCGAAACCATCTTGAATCTGCGGAGTTGAAAAATCCAGTTGAATGATGAAAAATCCACCAATTTCGATTTAGTTCTTATTCCAAGTGCATTTTTCCAATTTAACCTGATGCCACAATATCGCCAGGTTCCAAGCACGCTACTCAACGATTCCTCTTCTGGTCTGTTAGGCTCAACCTAAATAAGTATTCTTTTAATTTAATTTATTTAATCAACATTATTTGTATTTTATTGTCAATTTTCGTCTCATCCATATGCCTAATTTTCATTTTCGCTATTCTCATATTTTAATTACTCGTTTTATATTATTTATGTCTATGTTATTAATCGATAGTTGCGCGCATCATGATGCGTCATAATTTCGCCTTTACAATTAGCCTTTTCAATTAGCCTTTACAATTATCCCTTACGATTTTCACGACTTCTCTCATTATTTTGAATAAAAAGATTTGATGTATTAATGGTCTAATTATATAATATTATTATTTTCAATTTGACTTGTTCAATTATTTATTTATCAAATTAAGCATCTATTTGCTAAAAAATGTGTACATCATAGTAAATTATTATTTGTGAACCAGTTTTCATTCTCTTAAATTCAAAAGAATGTTAAAAGATTTAATAAATTATTAATTTCAATTAACTGAAATTATTTTCAAAAAGACAAACAACACTTATTTTTCATACTTTGAAAATATTTTTTCGAAATTTTTTTACATTTTCATCAGAGAAGGTATTAGATTTGTGTAAAATGTGACCCCCCCCCCCTCACGTTTTTGTCAAACGTCTACGTTTTGAGACCCCCTAAAAACCCGAAAAACAGGTTTTCTCGAATATCCTGTCTGTCTGTGTGTCTGCCGATGTGTCTGTTTGTGTGTGTATAGATTTTTAGTCTGTCAGCACGATGACGAAAAAAATTGCAATTTCGAAAAAATTGACTACTTTTTTCAGATTTGAAAATTCTATGTTCAGTTATTCATAGTAAATAAAAAGACAAACAATTTATCCTGATGAATTTTTTGATAAAAAACAAAATACCAGAGTTATTGCATTTACAAAATTTAAAAAAAAAACGAAAATGAAGAGGTGGCTTTTTGAACACCTTACAATATTGTCGTAAGAACCTTTCAAATTTTTTTGAAAAATCGAAAATTCAAATTTTGAACGCACCAAAAAACAATGAAAAATCAAAAATTCCATTTTGCGGTCAAACTATGCCAGATACGGAAAAAGATGAATCAAGAAAAATTGTGCATTCAGGAAAGATTTACAAATTTGTTACAAATCATTTTTTGATAGGACGCGTAGTTTTTGTTTTATTCGTAGAAAACTGCATTTTTAACAGAAAAATTAAATTTTTAGACAAATGAAACAAGCTACGAAAAAAATTAAAAAACGAAATTTGTTCACACAAAAAAGAGCTACAAATTTGTTATTACTCATTTATTGATAGATTGCGCAGTTTTTGTTTTAATCGTAAAAATAACATTAACAATAACAAAAATTAAATGTTTGGAAAAACAACACAAGGTACGAAAAAAGATGAATCGACGAAAATTTTGCACTCAAAAATGAACTACAAATTTCTTATTACTTATTTTTTGATAGGTTGCTTAGTTTTTGTTTTAATCGTGCAAAATTACATTAACAATAAAAAAAATTAATTTTTTGGAAAAACAACGCAAGGAACGAGAAAAGATGAATCGGCGAAAATTGTGCACTCAAAAAAGATCTACAAATTTGTTAGCGAACACTTTTTGATCAGTCGCGCCTTTTTTGTTTCAATCGTAAAAAATAAAATGAAAAATAAAAGAATTAAATTTTTAGACAAACGAAACAAGTTATGAAAAAAATAATGGACAAAAGTTGCTCACTCAAAAAATAACTACAAATTTTTCATCAATAATTTTTTGATCGGACGCATAGTTTTTGTTTTACTCATAAAAAATATAATTAAAAATTAAAAAATTAAATTTGTAGAAAAACCATACAAAAGGTGAAAAAAAAATTAAACGAAAAAAGTTGTTTGACCAAAAAAGGTCTACAAATTTGTTGTAAACATTTGTTATAAAAATACATTTGGAATACAAAAATTGACTTTTTGGAAAAACGACACAAGCTACAATAACATTTTATTTCAAAAGTTCGCATTTTGAAAAAAATTGAGTGTGAATCGAGAATGATGAATCGAGAAAAATTGTGTTTTCAGGAAATATTTACAAATTTGTTACAAATCATTTTTTGATAGGACGAGCAGTTTTGGTTTTATTCGACAAAAACAGCATTTTTAACAGAAAAATTAAATTTTTAGACAAATGAAACGAGCTACGAAAAAAATTAAAAAACGAAATTTGTTCACACAAAAAAGAGCTAAAAATTTGTTATTACTCATTTATTGTTAGGTTGCGCAGTTTTTGTTTTAATCGTGAAAAATAACATTAACAATAACAAAAATTAAATGTTTGGAAAAACAACACAAGGTACGAAAAAAGATGAATCGACGAAAATTTTGCACTCAAAAATGAACTACAAATTTCTTATTACTTATTTTTTGATAGGTTGCTTAGTTTTTGTTTTAATCGTGCAAAATTACATTAACAATAAAAAAATTAAATTTTTGGAAAAACAACGCAAGGTACGAAAAAAGATACATCAACGAAAATTGTGCAATCAAAAAATATCTACAAATTTGTTAGCGATCACTTTTTGATAGGTCGCGCCTTTTTTTTTAATCGTAAAAAATAAAATGAAAAATAAAAGAATTCAATTTTTGGACAAACGAAACAAGTTATGAAAAAAATTATGGACAAAAGTTGCTCACTCAAAAAAGAACTACAACTTTTTCATCAATAATTTTTTGATAGGACGCGTAGTTTTTGTTTTACTCATAAAAAATAGAATTAAAAATAGAAAAATTAAATTTTTGGAAAAACCATACAAAAGGCAAAAAAAAAATTAAAAGAAAAAAGTTGTTTAAGCAAAAAAGGACTGAAAATTTGTTGTAAACATTTGTTATAAAAATACATTCGGAATAAAAAAATTGACTTTTTGGAAAAACGACACAAGCTACAATAACATTTTATTTCAAAAGTTCGCATTTTGAAAAAAATTGAGTGTGAATCATGAGATTAATATTGATTTATTTATTAATATTACTAAAATTATAAATATAATAATAATTTTGATGAATATAATTACTTTTAATAAATATGATAATAATTAATTCAATTCATTATATTATTATTATTGATATTAATATTATTGATAATTTCGGGTTGAAAATTCAACTACTTTGTAGAAAATTCGTCTTTTTTGTCAATAACTTGTCTTTTTTAGTTGAAAGTTTAACTAATTTGTTAAATTTATGGTTGAAAATAAATGTATTCACTGAGAATTTAACTTTTTAATTTATCAATTATTTTTTATGTTAAATATTGTTGATTTATTTTGTTTGATGAATTTATTGTTGAAAATTTATCTTTTTCAGTAAAGAATTCAACTATTTGTTTCAAAATCCATGTATTCTATTAAAAATTCATCTCTTTTTTTTTTTTTTTTGAAATTCATTTTTTTGGTTAAAAATTAATCTTTGCGGTTGAAAATTTGTCTTTCTGCTTGACAATTTGTCTTTTTTTGTTAAAAACTGAACTGCATTGTTAAATTTTGTGTTGAAAAATGATTTTTTTATTGAAAATTTAAATCTTTCATTCGTTGTTGAGAATTTATCTTTTTTAGTAGAAAATTTAACTATTTGTTTTAGAATTCATGTATTTAATTGAAAATTCATATTTTTTCGTAAAAAATTCATCTTTTATGGTCAAAAATTAATCTTCGTGTTTAAAAATTCGTCTTTTTTGTTAATTCATCTTTGTAGGTTGAAAATTTTACTATTTGGTTAAAAAATCCACAATTTTGTGGAAAATTTAATTATTTTGTTGAGAATCAAACTTATGTGTTGGAAATTTGTCCCTTTGAATTTAAAATTAATCTTTTATGGTAAAAAGTCATCTTTTCCTGTTTGAAATAAATTTTATATTTTCAAATTTTCATTTGAAATAGTTTTATTCCATTTCTATTATTATTATTATTATTATTATTATAGATTAGCAGTTCGAACTCGAAAGTTCATTGCCTCATCTACCCGAGACCGCCACACATCTCTATCTTGTGCATTCTCCATCCAGTTTAAGTAATCATGTCCTAGTTCTTTTAGATCATCCCTTACATTTTTCTCCCATCTGTTTCTCGGTCTGCCTAGGGGTCTCTTACCAGTCGGTCTCCCTCTTAAAACTTGCGCCACTGTTCTTTCATTGCCCATTCTTGCTACATGCCCCGCCCATCTTAATTTACGCGCTTTCATTACTCTATTAATATTTGCTGACCCGTAGAGAGCGTGCAGCTCATTATTATGCAGTTTTCTCCACTCGCCGGTCTCTTCGTCCCTTTTTGGACCATAGATTTTTCTAAGTACTTTATTCTCGAAAACTCTAAACCTATTCTCTTCTCCTTTCGTCAGCGCCCACGTTTCACACCCGTACATGACGACCGGCATTATTATCGTTTTGTAAATTCTTACTTTGATGTTTCTAGATAGCGATCGCGATTTTAGTAGCGTGTTTGCTGCATAATAGCACCTATTGCCAGCATGTAGCCGCGCATTGATTTCCGTTTTAATCTTATTTTCGCTAGTTATAATAGACCCGAGGTATTTAAACTCGTTAACCCTTTCGAATTTCATATTTCCGGCCATTAGATCCCCGTCTTGATTACTTTGTCCGGACCTGACGACGGTCATATATTTTGTCTTCGATTCGCTAACTTCCAAGCCAATCTCTTTGGCTTTTGCGATCAAGATTTCTGCATTTTTAGCTACCGTTTCTTTATCATCCCCTAGTACGTCGAGATCATCCGCATATCCAAGAATTTGTATTACCCCATTGAGGGTAGCACCGGTCGGATTCGCCTGCACTTGCCTAACCACGTATTCTAAAACTAAGTTAAAAAGGACGCACGAAAGTGCATCGCCCTGTTTCAGGCCATCGCGGATCGAAAACTCTTCAGATAAACTACCGTTTACGCGTATTCTACCCTTACTGCCGCTTAAGCAAATTTCGATAAGTCTAACCAATTTTCTTGGCACACCCAAGGACTCTAGGATCCAGTACATTCGCGCGCGTATAATAGAGTCGTAAGCTTTTTTAAAATCGATAAATAGCTGATGTACTGCTTCTTTAAATTCCCATTTCTTTTCTAACAGTTGTCTAATTGTAAACATTTGATCGCTTGTAGATCGGTTTCGGCGGAATCCACACTGGTAATCCCCAATGATTTCCTCGGCAAAAGGAGTTAGTCTACTTAGGATAACATTAGACAGGATCTTGTAGCACGAAGGCACAAGTGAAATTCCCCGATAGTTGTTACAGTTAGTTTTATCGCCTTTTTTAAAGATGGGAATAATGATAGAGGTATTCCATTCTTCCGGCATGCGTTCTGTTTTCCAAACTGCGCGTATCAATTTACAAATTTGCCTTGTGAGGCAAGGGCCTCCATTTTTTATCAGTTCTGACGGTAGGTCATCGATGCCCGCGGCTTTGTTATTTTTCAACTTCTTGATGGCCATTTCTATTTCTATATCAGTAGGATCGTTAATTAATAGATCAGCAGTGTGGATTTCGCCGAGATTACCTTCAACGGGGGCTTCACGTACATTTAATAGTTTATCGAAATAATCTTTCCATAAATTCAGTCTCTCTGTCGCATCGGCTACTAGATTGCCATTTTCGTCCCTCATTACTTCCGTTCTACTTTGAAAGCCTTTCCTTATAAAATTGATTCCCCTGTACATCTCACGCGGGTTATTTTGTTTATTATGCGCTTCTATTGCTAGTATTTTATTCTTTTCCCACTACCTTTTCTTGGATCTATAGAGCCTATTTGTACTTTTGCTAATCTCGAGATATTTCTTATGTGTTTGATCGCACTTATTTTGTAAACTACTTAGTCTGGCCTTCCGACGTTTCTCAAACCAGAGTTTGCACTCTTCGTCAAACCATGGTTTGCTTTTGGTTACTTTCTTAAAACCTATCGAAAGTTTCGCGGCTGCCTTTATCGCCTTTTTCGTATTGCTCCACAGGGTTTCCGGGTCCTCCTCGCGATTATTGTTATCGTCTCTCTGTTCTTGGAGAGCGTCGAAACTATTAGAAATCTCAACTTGGTAATTTAATGTTTCTGTTGCTGTTTTGAACTTATCTATATTGAAACGAACTGTTGGCTCTGTGCGGCTTGTTTTCTTACTTAGCGCTAGCCTAGATCTTAGTTTTACTATCACGAGAAAATGGTCTGAATTTAAATCCGCTCCCCTATACGATCTTATATCGAGAATGTTTGTATGACGTCTTCTGTCTATTAGAACGTGATCAATCTGATTGTGAGTTTTACCATCTGGTGATGTCCAGGTGGCCTTATGTATATTTTTATGCTTGAAATATGTGCTTTTGACAACGAGGTTCTTTGAAGCTGCAAAGTTTATTACTCTGGTTCCATTATCATTACTGACGTCATGCAAACTTTCTGATCCTATTGTAGGCCTATACATTGGTTCTTTTCCAATTTTCGCGTTGAAGTCCCCCAATACTATTTTTGCGTCAAACGTTGAGAACTTGTCAAAAACCTGCTCGATTGTTTCATAAAAAAGATCTTTAGTGTCTTCGTCTTTGTCCTCGGTGGGGCAGTGCACATTGATTAATACGTGTTTGCTGAAATTACCCTTTAGTACAATGTATGATAACCGGTCATTAATGAATTGCATGTCGATAAGTGCTTGCGAAATTCGTTTATTAATAAGAAAACCAGTCCCCAGTCTTTGCCCCTTAGCTCCCCCATAGTGAAAAGTATAGTCATCCTTAGAAATTGACGCGAAATCGCCCGACCAGCAGGTTTCTTGAAGTGCTATTAAGTCAGTTTTGTATTCAATTGCTATCTTAATGAGTTCGCTAAGTCGGCCAGTTTTTAGACTACGCGCGTTTAGAGTTCCCACCCTTAGATCTTTAACTGTAGTTTTTTGTTTTTGTAAGTTAGCCATGGTAGTTTCAAGATAATCCGCACGTTAGGATCCTATTCCGATCGTAGGTGAGTCCACTGTCCCAGGAGTGATAACCCCCATACCTCCCTAGGTCTAAGTATGGGAGCTTTCCGACTCTGACAAGGACCATGTCAACTTGTCGTCAGACACATTACAGTTTCATCCTCGTACCCTAACGTCCCCCTGCAAGGCAGCGCGCCTACTGGCATCAATACCCCTTTGGCCCTATGCAGGCGAATCATTCCACACATCCCTTGCGGGCAGTGTCATCGCTGCAGTGTCCAATGGGCAGCAGGATTTTTCCCTTACAAGATTTTTAGTTTTGGTTCGGGTATAGTTTCTAGGTGGATACACGCTGCACCTCGGCTTGCCAGAACCCACCCACTGCGTATGAACGCGAATGGGTGGGTCCTCCCAAGCCATGGTTGTCGTGTACCTATTTTCTACCAGTGCTGAATTCACCACAGACACGACTGGTTCCTATCGGCTGTCCGCGACTGCTTATTCTTGTATTCGCAGCTAACCTTAGGGGCTGTTCAGCCTCACGGGCCGTTCCTCTATCCGCAACCTGAGGACGCGCTACGTAGTGGTTCTATAAATTTTAAAATTAAATTTCAGTTGTTTCGCATTGAAAATTATTAAAATTAAAAAATTTTTACTTTTAAGTCATTCAATTTTAAACGGTTTTGATTAGAAATAATACAATTTCAATTCCTTTGAATTTCAAATCATCCAATTTTCTAAGTTCTAATCTGCAAATATTCGACTTTTTAGGTTTTAAAATTTTCCTTTTTTCGAAATTTTAATCTGAAATCATTTAATTCTAAATAAAATTGTTTAATTTTGAACGCTTTGAATAATAAATAATACAATTTTCACTTCATTTTAATGAAATTGTCCAATTTTAAAAATTCAAATTATTCGTCTAAAATTTTTCAAATTTGAGAGCTTCTGATTAAAAGTTTTTCAATTTCAAACACTATCAATTTAAAATTATTCAATTTTAGAAACTCTTATTCAAAAATGATACAAGTTCAATTCCTTTTTATTCCATTCGAAATATTGTCCTTTTTCCAAAATTTTACCTAATCTACAATTTTTTGATTTAAAAAGTTTTTAATTAAAAATCCTTCCAAAATTTTTTTAAAATTGCAAACGCTTTCAATTCTAAATTATTAATTATTGATAATTGTTTAAAACAATTTTCAAGCTTAAAATATGAAAACTTGTTTAATAATGGATTACTAAATTGTTTCTATTTTTAATTTTAGGTAATCAAAATGCTGAAGCTAAATTTTTATTTCAAAAACTTCATTTTCAACCAAAAACAAAACGACCTTTTGACCAAAAAGATTAATCTTTAACAACAAAAAAATAATTTTTTAACAAAGTGGTACAACGTTTAACCAAATAATCAAATTTTCAATCTAAAAATATAAATTCTCCACGAATAATGTAATTTTAGGTATTACAAAAAAAAAAGATTTTATTTTGAAATAAAATTGAGTTGAATTAATCGAAAAAAGACGCATTTTCAACAAAAAAAGTTAAATCCTTAACCAAAGAGAATTATTTTCAACCAGACAGTTGCATTTTTAACCAATAAAGAATAATATTCTACTAAAAGAGATAAATTTTTAAACCGAAAAGACACATTACAAAAAAAATTGTTGAATTTTGAAACAAAAAAGATTTCAGTTGAATTTTCATCACAAAAAGAGAAATTTTCACCAAAAAAGTTGAATTTTCAATCAATTAATAAAATTTCAAACTAAAAATATAATCTCTAATTAAAAGCCTTCGGAATTGAATAATTTACAATTACAAACTCTTGAATTTGAATAATTTTCAGTTTGAAGCGATCAAAAATTTACATTTTGAAATTAAAAACTAAATTGAACGTTTCAGAGGCAAAGCTTCTGAAATTGTAGAATTTAAAATTGGTAGTACATTTAAAATATTATAATTTATTAATAAAATTTATTCGACAAATTCTTCGAAGATCACAACATAAATTCACATTCATTTTGGTTCGTTTTAAAGTAAAAAATTCTCAATTATAAATCTTTAAAATTAAATTATTCTAAAAAAAGTTCAAAATGAAAAGTAATTTTAAATTCCCCCTATTTATCTCTTTTATGAAGAATTCATCTTTTTGTTTAAAAATACAACTATTTTGTTGAAAATTAACTTTTTTGTCGAAAATTAATATTTTTAGGTTGACAATTCAAGTGTTATGCAGAAAGATCGTCTTTTCGCTCGAAAATTCAACAATATGGTTGGAAGTTTTTTCTTTCTGGGTTGAAAAATATTTCTTGGTTGAAATTTCAACTATTTTATTGAGGATTCAATTATTTTGCAGAAAAATATTTTTTTTTTTAATTAAACTGTTTTTGATTTAAAATTGAAAAATCTTCTCTTTTGGTAGAAAAGTAATCTTTCTTCGTTCAAAGTTAATTCTTTTAAATTAAAAAGACTGCTATTATACACTCAACTCCCAATATAAGACCGGTTTCGGGCATGGTCTTATATCGGGAGTTGAGTGTGTTTTTAATTCAGAATTAATTTCTCTTTGTTGAAAAATTAATTATTTTAATAAAAATTTAACTATTTTGTTAAAAATTCGTATTTTTGGGTGGAAAATTCAACCACGTGATAAAAAATTCTACTGTTCAGTTGAAACATTTTCAATTCGTCTTTTTCGCAAAATAGTATTTACCTCTGAACATTTCATTCAAAACATTTCCAGGGAGAGTCATTCCCGATTGAACTCGTATGTTAGGATCGAAGGTAACGTATTGTTGCCTCTGAAATTGTTCTGTCGGATAGGCTTTCGTATTTATTTAATGTTTTTCACAGAATCGTAAAGATGAGCAAAGGCAGAGAGGAAAGAAAGTAGAGAAAGTCAATGGACAAAAAGAGAAGGCAATAGGGTTGAGAGAAGTGGAGAAAGCGTACAACATGATTTAGATATCGCCTCTTTGTGGTAATCAATTTCCATTAGGAGAGTCTGGGTGCAGCGCGAGAGAGAACCAAAAGAGAGGAGGAGAGGAGAGAGAAATAATACTCTGAGTGAGAAGAAGCTTTAAGGGACTAAAAGTAAGAGAGAGACGCACGAAAGGGAAATTCACAGAGGGAGTACCTTAATGAAGTCCTGCAGATTCGCATCTCCGAAAGTCGGAAGGAATTAAAGGTTCAAAATTAATGAGAATTTTTTACGACAGTGTATTTTTTATATAAAGTACACCCGCTTTTATTGGCAATATAATTTCTTTTGTTATGCAAAAAATTCGACATTTTAGATTCAATCTAATATAGAAAAGTTAAGCTAAGTAGGCGCCCTATTTTCCAACTTCTTCCTCCTCCACTTCCCCCTCTCCTCGCTTCCACAGTTGACACTTCCCTTTCCCTACTTTCCTTCCACAACTCTTACTTCCCCTCCCCTACTCAACCTCATTTCGAATCATTTCTTCTACTTCCCCTCATTTCACCTAACACCTCTTTATGTCGACTCCCTTCTTCTACTTTCCCTCCCCTTATTTTCCCTAATTCACCGACTCCCACTCCGCTCATTTCGTTTCACTCCCCCCCCCCTTATTTCCCACTATTTCTTACTACTTTCCCTGATTCCTGCTCATTTCTCCTTACTTTTTTTACTCCCGTCCCTCAACACCCTATTTCTTCTCACCCCATTTCCTCATCACTTTTCCTACTCCCCCTTCACTCATTTCTCCTCACTTCTTTTATTTCTTTGCCTCTAATTTCTCCTCATTTATTTCCACATTTCCCCTCACTTCATCTTCCCTTATTGCTTTTTTCTTCCACTCGGCCTTCCTCATTTCTCATACTTCACCTACTTCCTCTCCCCTAAGTTTCCCTCACTTCCTCTACGCTACTCATTCTCCCTCTTCAACCTCCCTCATCTTCCCTTATCACCCCTACTCCCCCTACTCCTTCTGATTTCCCCTCCTTATACAGTTCATACTTCCCTGACCTACTTTTCTTCCACAACCCTTACTTCCCCTCCCCTACTCACCCTCGTTTCCTATCGTTTCTTCTACTTTTCCTCATTTCACCTAACAGCCCCTCATATCGACACGCTTTTTCTACTTTCCCTCCCCTCATTTTCTCTAATTCACCGACTCCCACTCCGCTCATTTCTTTTTACTCCCCCTTCCCTAATTTCCCACTATTTCTTACTACTTTTCCGATTCCTGCTCATTTCTCCTTACTTTTTCTACTCCCGTTCCTGACTACCCTATTTTTTCTCACCTCATTTCCCCTCATTGCCATACCTCTTCCCACCACTCATTTCTTCTCACTTTTCTTATTCCTTTGCGCCTGATTTCTCCTCATTTCACTTTGCAGATTTCCCCTCGCTTCACCTTCCCTTATTGCTTTTCACTTCCGATCCGCCTTTCTCATTTCCCATACTTCACCTACTGCCTCTCCCTTAAGTTCCCCTCACTTCTTCTACGCTACTCATTCTCCCTCCTCAACCTCCCTCACCTTCCCTTCCCCCCCCCCTACTCCCCCTGATTTCCCCTACTTACACAGTTCACACTTCCCTTTCCCTACTTTCCTTCTTCTACTTTCCCTCCCCTCATCTCCCCTAATTCACCGACTCCCACTCTGCTCATTTCCTTTCCCCCAACCCTAATTTCCCACTATTTCCTACTACTTCCCCGATTCCTGCTCATTTCTCTTTACTTTTTCTACTATCGTCCCTTACTACCCTATTTCTTCTCATCTCACTTCTCCTCATTGCCCTACCTCTTCCCACCTCTTCTCACCTCATTTCTCATCACTTTCCCCATTCCCCTCCACTCATTTCTTCTCACTTCTCTTAGTCCTTTGCCCCTAATTTCTCCTCAT
>CAKNYM010052336.1:188907-200924 GCA_932195095.1 Andricus curvator | reverse complement strand
TCTCTTTCCACATTTCCCCTCACTTCACCTTCCCTTATTGCTTTTTACTTCCGCTCCGCCTTCCTCATTTCCCATACTTCACCTACTTCCTCTCCCTTAAGTTCCCCTCACTTCCTCTACACTCCTCATTCTCCCTCCTCAACCTCCATCGTCCCCCTTCTCCCCCTGATTTTCTCTCCTTACCTTACATATATTTTCCCTCATTTCTTCTCCCCTAATTTATCTACACTTCCCCTCCACTTACATCCCCTACTTCAAATTACGCGAAAATAGGGGAATATATTAATGTTGAGAAAAGCAATGTAGGTAGCATGTTGCTAAGATTTTAAATTGAAATATATTCCATTTTTAAAAAAAAGTTCAATTTTCAACAAAAATGATGAATCTTCAAACCAAAAAGACTAATTTTCAACAAAAAAGTTGATTTTTCAAGATAAAAAGTCAAATTTTTTAGAAAATACTTGATTTTTAAACCAGAAAAGATCAATTTTTCACAAAAATGTTCATTTTCAAAAAAGATAGTTTAATTTTCAACCAAGTAGTTGAATTTTCTACCAAAGAAAATTAATTTTCAACCTAACAGTATTTACAACCAGATTTTTAAACCCAACAGTTAAATTTTGAATCTACAAAGATGAATTTTCAAACCAAAAAGACAAATTTCAAACAAAATAGTTGATTTGGTAATCAAAAAGTTTAACGTTCTACCTAACCAAGAAGATTAACTTTCTACCAAAAAGACAAATTTTCAGTATAATACATGAATTTTCAACCAAAAAGTTGAATTTTCAACTGAATAGTTATATTTTCAACTAAATAAGATAACTCTTCAACCAAAAATAGAAAAGTTTAACTAAAAATAAAAATAAAATCCAAACAAAATTGGAAGAGTTTAATTTTCAATTAAGAAATTAATTTCTAAAAACAACAAAAATAATTTCGAACAAAATAGTTGATTATTGTACCAAAAAAGATAGTAATTTAAAATAAAAAACCGTTAAATCAAACCAAAAAAGAAAAACTTGCAAACATAATTTTAAATCTTAACTAAACAAGATAAATATTCAATCAAATAGTTGCATTTTCAACCAAAAATTATTTTTCACCCCAGAAAGAAAAAAAATGTCAACCATACCGTTGAAGTTTCAAGCGAAAAAGACTAATTTTCTGCAAAACACTTAAATTTTTAATTTTAAAATATGAATTTTCAACAAAAAAGTTATTTTTTAACCAAATAGTTGAATTTCATACCAAACTAAGAAGATCAACCAATAATAGAAAATTTTAATTTTTAGTTCGAAACATTAATTTTTAACCAGAGAAAACTAATTTCAATCAAAAAGATGAAATTTCGACAAAATAGATGAATTTTCAACCAAAATAATTTTCAACAAAGAAAGATTTTTCAGTCAAAAAAGAAAAAAAAACTCGAACAAATTGTTGGATTTTCAATTTAAAAAGATAAATTTCCTGAAATACAGTTGAATTATTAATCAAAAAATATGATTTTCAACAAAGAAGTTAATTTTCTTTAAAATAGTTAAAGTATCTGTAAAATTGTGAAATTTCAACGAAATAATTGAATGTTTCCAAAACTGTTTAAAAAAATTTCAACAAAGAAGTTAATTTTCAAAAAAATAGTTGAAGTATGAAATTGTTGAATTTTCAAACAACTAGTTAAATTTTCCACAAAACTGGTAAAAAAATGAATTTTCAACAAAGATGTTAATTTTCAAAAAAATAGTTAAAATATCTATAACATTGTTATATAAATATAAATTTTCTGTTGGAAACATTAAGATTCAACCAAATAAAACGAAATTTCAACCTATAATATGATTTTCAAACAAAATAGATGAATTTTTGACCATATAGTTTGATTTTCAAACAAAAAGATGAAATTTCAACAAAATAGATGAATTTTCAACCAAAAAGTTAAATTTTCAAACAAAATAATAGAATTTTTAATCCAAAATAGACGATTTCTTAACCAAATAGTTGATTTTTCAACAAAGAATGTTTTTTCAGTAAAGAACAAACAATTTTACCAAATTGTTGAATTTTCATTCCAAAAAGATAAATTTTTTACGATACAGTTGAATTATCAACCCCAAAATATGAATTTTCAACAAAGAAGTTAACTTTTTTCTAATAGTTAAAGTATCTATAAAATTATGGAATTTTCAAAATAGAAATATTTTTCAATAAAGAAGGAAAAAAATTTGATGAAATTGTTGAATTTTTAATTCAAAAAGATAAATCTCCTATGATACAGTTGATTTATCAACCCCAAAATATAAATTTTCAACACAAATTAATTTTTTTTTAAATAGATAAAGTGTCTATAAAATTTTGGAATTTGCAACGAAATAGTTACATTCCCAACTAGAAAAGATAATTTTTCAACCAAACATATAAAATTTAAATTTTTGAGTTGAAAACATTAATTTTCAACCAAAGAAAACGAATTTTGATACAAAAAGATAAATTTGCAACAAAATAGATGAATTTTTGATCAAATAGTTATATTTTCAATCAAAACTATGAATTTTCAACAAAATAGATGAATTTTTAACCGAATAGTTGATTGTTCAAACAAAAAGACGCATTTTCAACAAAATAGTTGAATTTTCAACAAAGAAAGATTTTTCACTCAAGAAAGAAAAAAAGTTCGATCAGATTGTTGAATTTTCAAACCAGAAAGATCAATTTTCTACGATACAGTTGAATTATAAACACCAAAATATGAATTTCCAGCAAAAAGGTAATTTTTGAAAAAATCGTTAAAGTATCTACAAAATTGTTAAATTTTCAACCAAATTGTTGAATTTTCAACCAAATGGTGGAATTTTCAATCTAAAAGATGAATTTTCAACCAAAAAGGTGAAATTTCTACTAGAATAATTTTAATCTTCAATCCATCATAGATTTTCAACCAAAAGAAAACAAACTTTTAACCGAAAAGATGATTTTTCAACAAAATAGATTAAATTTTAGCCAAATAGTTACATTCTAAATTAAAAAGATGAAATTTCAACAAAATAGATGAATTTTCAACCAAAAAGATGAATTTTCAATCCAGAATAGATTTTCAATCAAAAGAAAACGAACGTTCAACCAAAAGATGAATTTTCAACAAAATAGATGAATTTTTAACCAAATAGTTACATTTAAAAAAAAAAGATGAAATTTTAACAAAATAGATAAATATTCAACTAAAAAGATGATTTTTATAACAAAATAATTGAATTTTTAATCCAGAATAGATGAACTTTTAACTAGATGGTTAAATTTGTAACCTAAAAGATGAATTTTCAACCAAAAAAATGAATTTTCTACCAAAATAATTGAATTTTCAATCCAGAATAGATTTTCAATCAAAAGAAAACGAACGTTCAACCGGCAAGATGAATTTTCAACAAAATAGTTACATTTAAAAAAAAAAGATGAAATTTTAACAAAATAGATTCAACCAGATAGATGCTTTTTATACAAAAATAATTGAATTTTTAATCCAGAATAGATGAACTTTTAACCAGATGGTTGAGTTTTTAACCTAAAAGATGAATTTTCAATTAAAAAAATGAAATTTCAACAAAATAGATGGATTTTTAAACAAAAAGTTTAATTTTCTACCAAAATAATTGAATTTTCAATCCATCATAGATTTTCAACCAAAAGAAAACGAATTTTTAACCGAAAAGATTATTTTTCAACAAAATAGATGAAATTTTAGCTAAATAATTACATTCTCAATCAAAAAGATGAAATTACGACAAAATAGATGAATTTTCAACCAAAAAATGAATTTTCTACCAAAATAGTTACATTTTCAAAAAAAAAAAAGATGAAATTTTAATAAAATAGATTCAACCAAAAAGATGATATTTATACAAAAATAATTGAATTATTAATCCAGAATAGATGAACTTTTAACCAGATGGTTGATTTTTTAACCTAAAAGATGAATTTTCAATTAAAAAAATGAAATTTTAACAAAATAGATGGATTTTTAAACAAAAAGTTGAATTTTCTACCAAAATGATTGAATCTTCAATCCATCATAGATTTTCAACCAAAAGAAAAAGAATTTCTAACTGCAAAGATGATTTTTCAACAAAATAGATGAAATTTTAGCTAAATAATTACATTTCCAATGAAAAAAATGAAATTACGACAAAATAGATGAATTTTCAACCAAAAAATCAATTTTCAACCAAAATAATTGAATTTGCAATCAAAAGAAAACGAGCGTTCAACCGAAAAGATGAATTTTCAACAAAATAGTTAAATTTTCAACAAAAAAAAAGATGAAATTTTAACGAAATAGATTCAACCAAAAAGATAATTTTTATACAAAAATAATTGAATTTTTAATCCAAAATAGATCAACTTTTAACTAGATGGTTAAATTTGTAACCTAAAAGATGAATTTTCCACCAAAAAGATGAATTTTCTACCAAAATAATTGAATTTTCAATCCAGAATAGATTTTCAATAAAAAGAAAACGATCGTTCAACCGAAAAGATGAATTTTCAACAAAATAGTTACATTTTCAAAAAAAAAGATGAAATTTTAACAAAATAGATTCAACCAGACAGATGCTTTTTATACAAAAATAATTGAATTTTTAATATAGAATAGATGAACTTTTAACCAGATGGTTGAATTTTTAACCGAAGAGATGAATTTTCAACAAAATAGTTATATTTTCAAAAAAAAAAAAAAAGATGAAATTTTAACAAAATAGATTCAACCAAAAAGATGATTCTTATACAAAAATAATTGAATGTTTAATCCAAAATAGATGAACTTTTAACTAGATGGTTAAATTTTTAACCTAAAAGATGAATTTACAATCAAAAAGATGAAATTTCAACAAAATAGATGAATTTTGAACCAAATAGTTGAATTTTCTACCAAAATAATTGAATCTTCAATCAATCATAGATTTTGAACCTAAAGAAAACGATTTTTTGACCGAAAAGATGATTTTTCAACAAAATATATGAATTTTTAACCAAATAGTTACATTTTCAAAAAAAGATGAAATTTTAACAAAATACATAAATATTTAACCAAAAAGATGATTTTTATGACAAAATAATTGAATTTTTAATCCAGAATAGATGAATTTTTAACTAGATGGTTAAATTTGTAACCTAAAAATGAATTTTCAACCCAAAAATGAATTTTCTACCAAAATAATTCAATCTTCAATCCATCATAGATTTTCAACCAAAAGAAAATGAATTTTTAACCGAGAAGATGATTTTTCAACAAAAGAGATGAAATTTTAGCCAGAATAATTAAATTTTCAATCCACAATAGATTTTCAATCAAAAGAAAACGAACGTTCAACCGAAAAGATGAATTTTCAACGAAATAGATAAATTGTTAACCAAATAGCTACATTTTCAAAAAAGGAGATGAAATTTTAATATGATGATTTTTATACAAAAATAATTGAATTTTTAATCCAGTATAGATGAACTTTTAACCAGATGGTTGAATTTTCAACCCAAAAGATGAATGTTTAACCAAGAATATAAATTATCTATTCCCAAAAAGGAAACTTCGTTCAAAATTGACCTTTTTCGAATACAAGGGCGAGGCTTTTACAATAACTATAAACAAATCTGCAAGGATAACGACAGGAGAATCGGGAGAGTCGTGAGCTTTTCACTGTGAGCCGGGTAAGCCAAGAAAATTGAAAAACTTCCAGGTTGAAATTGTCCCAAGACTACAACTTGCACTAAACTTAACTGAGGTGCTATCTCGCTTGCACCCTTCTTCTCCCTAAGAATTTTCCTTCCACTTCCTTCCTCTCCTATACATTCTAAAAACTAATTAAACTTTCGAAGTGTACCTACACAGACGGGTACGAATGCACACATGTATCGGACCGACCAGAAGTTTATTCTTCGAGTACTCTGTCGACTCGGGTGGAATTAACTTGCAAAGAAAAAGAATTACGAAAAGTGGAAGGAAAAAGGGATTTCTAAAAGGTACTTTCTCAGAAAATGTTTACCATTTGGAAATTCGAAAGTCGTTTGTCTTTTCACTTGTTATAAACAATTTATTATTTATTTTTTATTTAGGGGTCTTCCCCAGATGATAATTATAAAAATTATTCGAAGTAGGCGCGACGCGCCTAGAAAAACGGGACTTACGTCGTAAAAACCTTCCCTTTACATACCCTTCCCCTACTATCCCTATATTCTCCCACTTGCCCTCCCATCACCCTCCCCCTCACATAACTTCTTCTCTACTTCCTCCTCTGCTTCCCCCTCTTTTCGCTTCCCTAGCCAACACCATTCCTCTACTTCTCTACCTCATCACTCACTTCCGCTCTTCTACTCACCCTCATTTCTAATCATTTCCTTTACTACCAGTCACTTATGCTCACTTATCCTACTTTCCGTTTCTAATTTCCCCTTACATTCTCTAATTTTCTTCCCTTATTACCCCTACCTTCCCCTAGTTCCCCAACCATCACTTCACCTAATTTTCCTCCACACATTTCACCTAATTCTCCTCCACACATTTCGCCTAATTCTCTTCCACTTATTTTCCATCAGTTCCCCTACTTCCTGCCTTCTCATTTCCCCTACTTCCTCTCCACCTTAAATTCGCCGCACTTCCCCGACTACCCCTCCCATGATTTCCCCTTACTTCCTCTACTTGGAAAAATAAGGGTGTATTGCCCGGAGCTACGAAATCCTAAGAATTTTAAGAAATAGGCGCCTAGAAAAACGGGACTTAAGTCGCAAAAAACTTCCCTTCACACACCCTTCCTCTACTATCCCTATATACCCCCAGTTTGCCTCCCATCACTTTACCCTCCCCCTAACATAACTTCTTCCTTCTTTGATTCCCTCTCTTTTCACTTCCCTAGCTAACACCTTTCCCCTGCTTCTCTACCTTCTACCTTTCTCTTCTTCTCTCTACACTTCCGCTCCTCTACTCACCCTCATTTCTAATCATTTCCTTTACTACCCGTCACTTATGCGCACTTCTCTTACTTACCGTTTCTAATTTTTCCTTACTTTCCTTCCCTTATTACCCCTAACTTTCCCTAGTTACCCAACCATCCCTTCACCTAATTTTCCTCCACACATTTCACTTAATTCTCCTCCACTCATTTCCCATCGCTTCCTCTACTTTTCGCCTTCTTATTTCTTCTCATTTCCCCTAACTCCACTCCATTCTAAATTCTTCGCACTTTCCCGACTACCCCTCCCATAATTTCCCCTTACTTATAAGAGTCTTTAACGTCCGAGAATTCAAAATAGGAGAAAAAAGAACAAAGTTGTATCAACTCTATCGGAAAAATTTATTAAAATCTTAAAAACCCAACTTTTCGGAAAAACACCATTTTCATCACCAGGGGAACCAATTTATATATTGATATGAACAATTTCAAAAAAGGTGTAAATAACCCACTTACGAAATAGTTACGAAAGTCCTAGTCATCTTTTCGGAGTAGAGTTCAATAATTGAGATCAATTTAAAAAGTCATTAGTGAATTTAAAAATATATGTCAATAGATTTCAATTAAAATATAATGTATAAAATTTCTGTAAAGGAAATTATAATTTGCTTAGCAAATAATATCATAATAAATATAGAGGTTAAGTTCGAAACAATAAATAATTATAGTTACCATATTTCAATTCAAAAAAGACTTCAAAAAATTTATGTGGTGAATAAAATTAAAATAATTTATAACAGACTGTCAACTAAAAAAATTTATAAATTTAAAAAATATATTTTTTTATTATGAGAGCAGGATGGAAAGGCATCCTGCTCCCATAAAGATAACTCCAAAAGTGACTGTCAAGGAAAAGCAACTAACCTAACGTACAGTAGAAGTGATAAGAAAGAGGCGCCAAAATTTGAAAAGTAATATAACAGCTGAAGTGTTAAAAACGGTTATTTAAGAAGTAGAAACAAGCAATATAAGTTAATTTTTGTATTCAATATTGTAAGAAAATTCAAGAGAAGAACTTTATTGTTAGGAATTTGTTATAAATTTTATAAAAATAATTCTAGAATAGAATTGTAAGATTCATTAAGATGGTCAGGAAAAAATGATAAATATTATCATTAATCATTCTTGTATGTATGTATGTATGTATACCATTAAGCCATTTCCCTTTCAGGGTAGGCGTGACACTACCCGATTCGGGTAGTGTTTCTAGGTGGACAGTTTTCTTGTAGTTATAAATAACTACAAGTGTGGGCTCACCACACCCATAATATGCCAACAGCACGCAGTATTTTTGAATGGTCACCCATCCAAGTACTAACCGCGCCCAACGCTGCTTAACTTCAGTGATCTGATGAGAACTGGTTTTTTCAGCGTTTTCAATTGTTTAAAAACAGTTTTATGTGTTGAATAGTTTCAAATGGAGTTTCATGTACGAAATATGTGCAAGAAATTTAGGGCCTAGAATGAATTTTCAACCAAAAAAATTAATTATTAACAAAGATGATTAACTTTCCACCTAAAGGACGAATTTTTAACAAAATACATGAATTTTCAACAAAATAGTTGCATTTTAACCATGAAGAAGAATTCTCAATAAAATAGATAAATTTTCAACCAAATAGTTACATCAAAATGATAATGAATTAAAAAACAAAAGATAAATTATTAACAAAATGAGGAATTTTCAACAAAATAGATGAATGCTCAACCAAAAAGATAAATTTTCAACCAAGATGATTAACTTAATAATACAATTTTTAACCAAAAAGATAATTAAATTTCTACCAAAAATACGATTTTTCAGCAAAATACATGATTTTTCCAAATGAAAAGCTAACTTTCTATTCAAAAACAGAATAGTTACATTTTCAGTTGCAAAAATTAATTTTTAACGAAATAGTTTAATTTTCAACCGAAATCATGGATTTTTATAAAAAAAAAAATAAAAAAAAATTCTTTCTATCGTGAAAATCGAATTTTCAACCAAATAGTTAAATTTTTAGCAAAGTATTAAACTTTCAACCAAATAGTTGAATTTTCAACAACAAAAGAAGCATTTTCAATAGTATTTACGAATTTAAAGAAAAAAAATTAATTGTCAACCAGTTACATTTTTTAACAAACTCATTGCATTTTTCCCCAAAAAGATGAATTTTCGACAAAATAGTTACATTTTTCAACCAAGTAGTTAATTTTTCTACAGAGAATATCAATTTTCCACCAAAAAAGTAGAATTTAAGAAAAATAAAAGAATTTTCAACCAAATATCTGAATTTTCAACTAAAAAAGAGAACTGAAATAAATTAAAATTAAAAAATTAAATTAAATTAATAAATTGAAAATTAAATGAAAATTAAATCAAGGTTATTTATTTACGAATATATTTAAAGTTTCAACCAGAAAGATGAATTTTCAAGCAAGAATTTTAATTTTCTACAATAAAACTAAATTTCGACAAAATACTTAAGTTTTAACTAAGAAAGACAAATTTTCACCAAAGATGAAATTTTTAAATTTTCAGTTAAAAAAGTTCATTTTTAACCAAAAAACGAATTTTCAAACAAAAAAGATACATTTTCAACCAAGATGATTAATTTTCTACCAAAAAAGACAAAAAAAAACATGAATTTTCAACCAAAAAGTTGATTTTTCAAAAATGTAATCAAATTAAAAAAAAATGTTGACGAAGTAGTTACATTATTCACAAGAGAGATTAATTTTCAACTGAAATTATGCATCTCCAACCAAAAAAAAAAAGAATTTTTAACAAAGTACTTCAAACTTTCAGCCAAGTAGGTAATTTTTCTATTAAAAACATTAATTTTCTACCAAGAAAGTAGAATTTTGAAGAAATACAGGAATTTTTAACCAAATAATTGCATTTTGAAATAAAAAAATGGAACTTTAGAAAACAGGTAAATTTTCAGGATACAAAATTTAATTTTGACCAAAAAAACGTTTTTTTAACAAAATAGTAAAAAATTCCACCAATATATTTAAATTTTCAACCGCAAGAACGAGTTTTCAAGCAGGAAGATTACTTTTTGCCCAAAAAGACGAATTTTGAATAAAATACATGAATTTTTACAACAGAATACTTCAGTTATTAAAGAAAAAGATAAATTTTCAAGCAAGAATGTTCATTTTCCACATTAATTCTAAATTTTGATAAAATACATGAATTTTCAATTCAACCAAGTGGATGAATTTTCAACTAAAAATGAAATAGTTAAATTTTTACTAAAAAATTAATTTTCGATAAAAAATACAAAATTTTATTAATATAGTTGAACTTTAAATTAGAGAAGGGAATATCCAAGTAAACAGTTGATTTTTCAACCAAAAAATGACTTTTCAACAAAATTGTTACATTCCCTACAAAGTAGATTAATTTTGTATGAAAATGTTTGATTTTCAAACAAGATTATAAATTTTCAACGATTAAGATGAATTTTCTACCGTAATAAATCAATTTTTGAGAAAATAAATGAATTTTTCACCTGAATTATTCTGAATTAACTGGATTACGAGTGGATCAATGTGAATTACAAGTGGATTACTGTGTATTATAAGTGGATTACTGTTGATTACAACTGGATTACTGTGGATTACTGTAGATTGCAAGTGGATTATCATGGATTAGAGCTGTGTTTCTCCAGATAAGAAGTGTATTACAAAGGATTACCGCGGATTACAAGTGGATTACCCGGATCACTCCGCCTTACAATTTGATTACTTCGAAATACTGGGATTACTCCTAATTACTTGAATTACTCTATATTATAAGTGGATTACTTCGTATTATTCCAGTTTACATGTGGATTACTTCGAATTACTCTGTGGATTACAAGTGGATTATGCTGGAATAGAGCTGGATTACTCCAGCTGAAAATTGAATTACTACGCAATACCCTGGATCACAAGTGGATCATTCGGATTAATCATCTTTACAATTTGATTACTTCAGAATACTGGGATTTCTGCGAATTACTTGAATTACTCTGAATTACTAGTGGATTACGCCGGATTAGATCTAGATTACTCCTAAGGAGAACTGGATTACAACAGATTACCCTGCATTACAAATGAATTATTTGGAATACTCCGCTTTACAATTTGATTACTGCTGAATACTGGGATTACTTCTAATTACTTAAATTACTCCTGAGTACAAGTGGATTACTTTATATTACTTCGTTAATCCAGATTTCTAATCATTTCCTTTACTTCCTTTCTCTTACACTCACTTCCCCTACTTCTTCTCTATAATTTCCTCTCACTTCCCTCCCCTTATTACCCTTAACTTCCCCTAGTTCCCCTCTCCTTATTTCGCGTTATTATCTTCTGCTCATTTCCCATCACTTCTCCTACTTCCCGTCCTTTCATTTCTCTCACTTGTCCTACTTCCCCTCCACCATAATTTGCCGTCACTTCCCTAACTATCCCACCATCATTTTCCCTCACTTCCCCTCTTTGAAAAAATGAGAGCTTCTGCCCTTATTTTACTCCTAATTACTTAAATTACTGCTGATTACAAGTGGATTACTTCGTATTACTCCAGTTTACATGTAGATTACCTCCCAATACTGGGATTACTCCGAATTAAATGAATTACTCTGAATTACAAGTGGATTATTCGGATTACTCCTTTTTACAATTGGATTACTTCGGAATACTGAGATTACTGTGAATTACTTGAATTACTCCTGAATACAAATGGATCACTTCGTATTACTCCAGTTTACATGTGGATTAGTTCGGAATACTGAGATTACTCCGAATTACTTGAATTACTCTGATTACCAGTGGATGATTCGGATTATTTCTCTTCAAAATTGAATTACTTCGTATTACTCCAGTTTACATGTGGATTACTTCGGAAAACTGAGATTACTCCAAATTACTTTAATTACTCTGGATTACAAGTGGATTATTCGCATTACTCCTCTTTACAATTGGATCACTTCGGAATACCGGGATTACTGTGAATTACTTGAATTACTCCTAATTACAAGTGGATTA
>CAKNYM010052336.1:148212-186622 GCA_932195095.1 Andricus curvator | reverse complement strand
TGAAATTTCTGAAATAATCCATTTGTGCATAATATACTATTATTGATGGAAACGTTTGTTTGACCCCATATCAAAGAATTTTGTTTTATTCAAATAAAATTTGTTTCAGTTGAACAAACATTTTCGCCACTGTGAAAAGTTGAAATTTCTGAAATTTCTGAAATCATCTATTTGTGCATAATATACTATTATTGAAGGAAACGTTTGTTTGACCCCATATCAAAGAATTTTTTTTTTATTCAAATAAAATTTATTTCAGTTGAACAAACATTTTCCCCACTGTGAAAAGTTGAAATTTCTCAAATTTCTGAAATCATCCATTTGTGCATAATATAGTATTATTGAAGGGAACGTTTGTTTGACCCCACATCAAAGAATTTTTTTTTTATTCAAATAAAATTTGTTCCAGTTGAACAAACATTTTCCCCACTGTGAAAAGTTGAAACAGATTGTTAGACTGGAGATTTTAAGATTGCAGGTGAGCTAATAATTAGCAAACCTGGTTAACCTTTGTTGCAGAAGTACGAACGGCCCTTCTCTCTCTTCCTTTCCGCTTCGTCCCTGTGAAGTACCATTCTGAAAATTATTACATTCTAGCGGGGTGCAGGATATTAGCTCCGCACGTATGCTTTCATTAGTCGTTACGTTCGAGCGTTTCAATATAGCGCGAAACCACCCTCAGTCTCGTTCACAGGTCTATAATATCCACGGGGCACTTGCCGACTCTAGCGTGCTTCATTTGAACCCGGCTGGAGTTCCGATCATATCTCACATTCCTCAAACCGTAACGAGAATTATACATCCGACTATATGTCCAAATGTCCATCGTTCATCAAATTTCCAGGAATGTTTTCAAACTGGAATGTTTTGAATGACTCCAAATTTCGAATTCAAGCCCTTTCCACCCTTTAACTACCATTGGCGGATCAACTTCTCTCGAACTATCAACTTTTATGACCCGGAAATAACTGGCAATTTCTGCGGAGTAAATCAACTTTTTAATTCGGCTGGTCCCTGCAATATGGAATCAAGTTCTGGTAGGTCCAGTATGAAAAATTAGGTTAGGGTTGCACCCTAAAAGAGTCTGATCTGGGTTGCTTGGATCTGTCCGGAAAGTATCCGACCTCGTGGTCTACCAGGGGTTAGAATTAATTCTGGTCAACGGCGATGATATCCACTTCAAAGTATTGGCCTTTGGAAGCCACACCCTTCTTCGAGCGATCCTCCCACTTTCGGAAGCACTCACTGGAAGTCACTTTTCGGAATCAACCTCGTCGCATTCTGTTTCATGTCCTCTACGTCTTGAAATCGTTTACCTTTTAGAAGATACTTCAATTTGGAAAATAGCCAGAAATCACAGGGAGACATAGAAATGTATGAATACCGCCGAAGTTGTTGAAGGTCGTGTTTCACCAGAAATTGCTGAATGAGCTGCGATGAATGGGCAGGTGCGTTGTGGGGATGAAGGACCCAGTTAGAAATATCAAAATCTGTTAGTGATCGTTTGATTTTAATAAAACTTGGGGAAATTATTTGTTATATTAGAGAAATTTGATGCCCTGACAATTTTTTTAAATCTAAAAAGTTACGGGAGTTACTATGTTGATTTTTGGCATCACATTTTTTTGTATAATTGATATTTATTTGTGAAAACGTGAAAAGAATCTTAATTAAGCTTGGGGATAATGTAGATAAAAGCGCTTTAATAACATAATATAGAAAAAATTATTTCAAAATGAAAGCGAATATACTTCAGGAACATAAATATTTAGTTTGAGATTCAATCAAATTGCTATAAACGAATGATATTTTTTGGATTACTTGGATTACTTGGATTACATTACTTGGATGAGGTACTCAATCACAAGAAAATGAATTTTTTCAAGTCTAAGCCTAAACCTCCCATTGGAGGTTAAAAAACACCATAAATCAACAATTACTATTATTATAAACACTCTGATAAACAAATAATTTTTTTTTATCTTGTCAAACTCACTGTTTTTTTCTCACCAAACTACTTTGAAATCACTTCTAACTCATTATTTGTATACATAGAAAAATATAAAAGGTAAATATTGTTATTATAGTATTAGAAAAAATTTAACTTGTCATTTTTTAACGAAAAAACATTTTTTTTAAATAAATCATGTTGCAGGAAATTCAATGGTAATGTTATACCAAGAAAGTGTACCACGAACTCTCAATTGTAATTAGTATCGACAAATTTTTTAATAAATTTTTAAACATAAACAAAATAGGACAAAATGGTTTTTCATTAATGAATTTTTAGTTACAAGTTCATTAAAATCACTGTTAGTTACCGGTACCTTAAATTTAAAAAACATTTGTAATTTGAAAGTGCTTATATTTTCAAGAATTTTTGCACAGTGTTGTGTATGAATCCAAATTTTACTACATTTTGAAAAAAATAACCATTTTTAAATTGAGTACACTAATATGGAGGAATTTTCGGTATATATCTATCCTAATAAAATTAAAAAAAAATAAGCAAAATGGAAATGAGGGGAGGGAAAGTAGAGGACGAAAAGTAGGGGAAGTGAGGGGAAATGAGAAGAGACAAATTAAGAAAATTGAGGGGAAATGAGGGAAAGGTGAGGGGACATGAGGAGAGGGGAAGTGACGGAAAATGAGGGTAAATAAGGGGAGGGAAAGTAGAGGAAGAATGGGAAATAGGGAGAGGCAAAGTTGAGGCAATGAGGAGATTAAAAGTAGAAGAAGTGATGGGGAATGAGGTTGGATAAGGGGAAGAAAGGGGAGGAGTAATTGAGAAGAAGTGAGGGCAAGTAAGAGGAGTCAGGTAAAGTGACGGGAAGCGAGGGTAATGGAAGTGGAAGAATTGAGGGAAATAAACAGAGGAGAAGTAGGGAAAATTAGGTGAGGGAATAGTAGAGGAACTAAGGGTAAATTAGATGAGGGTAAGTAGAGAAATTGGGAGGAAATTAGGGAAGAGAAGTGGAGGAAGTAAGCGGAAATAAGGATAGGGAAATTGGGGAAAGTTAGGGAAAATATGAAGGGGGGAATTGACGGGAAATGTAGATAAATAAGGGGTAGGGAAATAGAGGAAGTGATGGGAAATAGTAAGAGGCAAAGTAGGGGAAATGAGAAGATTAGAAGTAGAGGAAGTGATGGGGAATGAGGTTGGATATGGGAAAGAAAGGGGAGGCGAGGAGAAGTAGAAGATTTAAGGGAAAAGTAAGAAAGAAGAGTATAGTAATTGAGAGAAAGTGAGGGCAAGGAAGAGGAGTCAGGGAAAGTGACGGGAAAATGAGGCGAGGGAAAAGTCGAGGAACTAAGTGTAAATGAGGTGAGAGTGAGAAGAGAAATTGGGAGCAAATTAGGGAGGAGAAATAGAGGAAGTAAGCGGAAATGAGGGTAGGGAAATTAGGGAAAGTTAGGGGAAATAAAAGAAGGGGAAGTGACGGGAAATGAGGTAAAATAAGGGGAGGGGAGGTAAAAGAAGTAATGGGAAATAAGAAACGGGAAAGTAGGGAATGTCATGTGGAATGAGGATGGATAAGGAAGGAAAGGCGAGGGGAAGTAGGGGAGTAAGGATGAGTAGGGGAAGTGAGGAAGAGGAAGAGGAGTAAGTGTAAGTGAGGGGTAGAAAGGGGAGTGGAAGTAGAGGAACTGAGGGAAATGGGCAGAGGAGAAGTGAGGGAAATAAGTTGTGAGAAAAGAAGAGAAATTGAGGGAAATTAGCAGAGGAGAAGTAGGGAAAATAAGCGGAGGGAAAACTAGAGGAATTAAGGGTAAATGAGGTGAGGGTAAGTAGAGAAAGTGAGGGGGAATTAGGGAGGCAAAGTAGTGAAAATTTAGGGCAAATGAGGGGAGGGAAACTAGTGGAAGTGAGGAGAAATAAGAAGAGGGAAAGTGACGAAAAATAAGGGTAAATAAGAGATGAGAAAGTAAGGAAAGTGATGGGGAATGAGGTTGGCTGAGGTAAGGGAAGGCGAGGGTAGTATGGAATTTAAGGGAAAAGGAAGTAAAGGGAAGTAGCGGTATTGAGGGCAAGGAAGAGGAGTGAGGGGGAGTGAAGGGAAGCAAAGGGAGTGCAAGTGGAGGAATGGCGAGAAATTAGCAGAGGAGAAGTAAGGGAAATGAGGGAAGAAAAAGTAGAGGAATTGAGTGTGAATGAGGTGAGGGTAAGTAGAGGAAGTGAGGCAAAATTAAGGGAAATTAGGGAGAAGAAGTAGGAGAAGTAGGGGATGTAAAGGGGAACGATGGGAGTATAATAAGGGGAGATGGAAGAAAATGAGGAAGGGGAAAGTGACAGGAAATGAGGGTGAATAAGGGAAGGGAAAGTAGGGGGTGAGGGGAAAATAAAGAGAGGCGAAGTAGTGAAAATGAGGAGACGGGAAATAGTGGGTGTACTGGGAAATAAGGTTAGATAAGGGAAAGTGAGGCAAGGGGGAGTAGGGGATTTGAGGGGAAGGTACGTAAGGAAAAGTAGGGCATTTGAGAGAAAGTGAGGGCAAGTAAAAGGAGTAAGGGAAAGCGGAGCGAATGGAAGTAGAGTAATTGAGGAAACTTATCAGAGGAGAAGTATGGGAAATGAGGAGAGGAAAAAGTAGAGGAAATGAGGGTTCATGAGGTGTGGGTAAGTAGAGGAAGTAAATTGAAATTATGAAGAAGTAGGGGAAGTGAGGCAAGTGATTGGAAGTGAGGGAGAGTATTGAGGGAAAGTAGTGAAATGAGGGCATAGAAATTAGGGAAGTGATGCGAAATCAGGGTGGAAAAGTAGGGGAAATGAGTGGAAGGAAAATAAGGGGAGAGGAAGTATGGGAAGTGAGGGAAAATAAGAAGTGGAGAAGTAAGGGAAAGTGAGGCAAAATGTGGGTAGGTAAAGAAGGTGGAGTAGGAGAAATTAGTGTGAGGGAGGGAAAGGGGAGTGTTAGCTAAGAAAGTGAGGAGAGGGAGAAGTAAAGGAAGAAGTTTATGAATGGTGGGTAAGCTAAGGGTGAAGTGTGTTAAGGGAAGTAGGGCTAGAGAGGGGAAATTAGTCGAAGTAGCAGCAGAAAAGTATGGAAGGGTTGGTTTGAACGACTTAAGACCCAATAGGCTACGAAACTCTTTTTTGCAGGCGCGCGGGACCTCCTTTGACTAATCTCCATTAAACTAAATTCACTTAATCTATTTATTATCCAATCCAACATTATAATCATATTATGAAGCTTTCCATAACTCTCCTCTGCTAGATAATCTAGAAAATGTAAAACTGGAATGAATTAAAAATAAAAGGCTTGTATAACAGGAAAAGTAGAAATATATATAGATTGCAAAAACAATAATTAAAAAATGCTTGCAATCAGAATTGAAACATACCTAGATGCAGAGGTCAGAGATTAGCAATTCGTTGGTGAACATACAGTGGAATTTTCGCGCAATTGCATGTAATGTGTATACTATAGGTTACTCGTCGAAACCCCACGTGGGAGTGGTATGCGGGTATGTGGGTGCTGTAAGCACAAATTGCCACAAATTGGAGAAAATTGAATGAAGCTTACAGCTTAACGAAGGCACTAAATCCTCGTGGAACGACCTATCTCAACATGCAGCCTATTTTCGCCGTAAGTGAAGAGGTGTCGTTCTTTTGAATTGAGGTACTATACATTTACCCTGCAGAAAATTAACACTTTACAGGTGCTTGTTTACGTTGTTAACAGCTGAAATCTTAACGTTTTTAATCAATCAAAATTAGGGATATAAATTATTGCTCTTACATGTAATGTCGGCTAGGCAAATACAGAAAATTATTATGATTTAGACGAGGGGGAAACAACTTTGGTAACCCATACGACCGCGTGGTTACCCAAAAATAGTAATCCTAGGGAATTGACTTCACATCCTATATATAGTCCAGTTTATTCCTAGATTTTCCACTTCTTATCTTAGGTAATCCACTTGTCATCCTTTTCAATTAATTAATTTAATTAATCGTTCTTTACTTGTAATCCTGGGTTATCTACTTGTAATTCTCGGTGATCCGCTTGTAATCCTTGGTAATTAAGTTGTAATACGCCGTAATCCTCTTCTAATTCAAAGTAATTTTCTTGTAATCCACAGTAATCCACTTGTAATCGTCGGTAATTTATTTGTAATTTACAGTAATCCACTTGAAATCCTAGGTAATCCACTTAAAATCCTAGATAGTTCAGTCAATTGCTAGGAATTCTACTTGTTATTCTAGGTTATTCACTTGTAATCCTAGGTAATTGACTTGCAATTCACAGTAATCTACTTGTAATTCCGGGTGATCCACTTGTAATCCTAATTAATTTACTTTTAATTAACAATAATACACTTGTAATTATAGGTAATCCAATCGAAATCCTACATAATATAGTTTAATCCTAGGTGTCCCAATTGTAATCCTAGGAAATCCACTTGTAATCCACTTGTAATGTTAGGTAATCTGCTTGTAATCTTAGGTAGTACACTTGCAATTCAATTGTAATCTACTTGCAATGATAGGTAATCAACTTGCAATACTAGGTAATACACTTGTAATTCTAGGTTATCTACTTGTAATCCACAGTAATCCTCGGTAATTTACTTGTAATTCACAGTAATTCACTTGCAATTCTAGGTAATCTATTCAAAATCCTCGATAATTCATTTTAATGCTAGGAATTCCACATATAATCCTAGGTATTCCACCTCTAATCCACTTGTAATGCTAGGATATCTGCTTGTAATCCAAGGTGATACACTTGTTATCCAATTGTGAGTTTTAGTGATCGACTTAAAATCCTAGATAATTCAATTTAATCCTGGGTATGTCACCTGTAATCCTGGGTAATCTAATTGTAATCCACTTGGCATCTTAGGTAATTTACATGTAATTCTAGGTAATCTACTTGTAATCCAAAGTATTATTCTTGTAATGCACAGTAATCTACTTGAAATCCTAGGTGATTGATTTGTAATTCACAGTAATCCACTTGAAATCCTAGGTAATCCACTTAAAATCCTAGATAATTCAGTTAATTGTTAGGAATTCCACATGTAATTCTAGGTTATCCACTTGTAATCCTAGGTTTTGACTTGCAATTCACAGTAATCTACTTGTAATCCCGGGTAATTCTCTTGTAATCCTGGGTTCTTTACTTGTGATTCACATTAATCCACTTGTACTCCTAGGTAAATTACTGTAAATCTACAATAATCAAGTTGTAGTTATGGATTATCCACTTTGAATCCTGGATAATACACTTGAAATCAATTATAAACTAGTTTAATAGCAGGTATTCCACCTATAATCCTAGGTAATCCACGTATAGTCCTAGGTAATATACATGTAATCTACTTGTAATCCTAAGTAATTTTTTTCTAATTAACAGTAATCCACTTGTAATGTTAGGTAATCTGCTCGTCATCTTAGATAGTACACTCGCAATTCAATTGTAATCTACTTGCAATGATAGGTAATCAACTTGCAATACTAGGTAATACTCTTGTAATCAGAGGTAATTCACTTGTAATTCTAGGTTATCCTCTTGTAATCCACAGTAATCCAAGGTAATTTACTTTTAATTCACAGTTACCCACTTGCAATTCTAGGTAATCTACTTAAAATCCTAGATAATTCAGTTTATTTCTAGGAATTCCACTTGTAATCCTAGGTATTCCACCTCTAATCCACTTGTTATGCTAGGATATCTGCTTGCAATCCTAGTTAATACACTTGTAATTCAATTGAATTCAATTGTAATTCAATTGTAATCAACTTGAAATCATAGGTAACACACTTGTAATCCTTGGTAATCTAATTGTACTCCACTTGAAATCTTGGGTAATTTACTTGTAATTCTAAGTAATCTACTTGTAATTCAAAGTATTATTCTTGTAATCCACAGTAATCCACTTGTAATCCTAGGTAATTTATTTGTAATTCTCAGTAATCCACTTGAAATCCTAGGTAATCCACTTAAAATCTCAGATAATTCAGTTAATTTCAAAGAATTCCACTTGTAATCCTATGTAATCCACCTCTAATCTACTTGTTATGCTAGGATATCAGCTTGCAATCCTAGTTAATACACTTGTAATTCAATTGAATTCAATTGTAATTCTATTGTAATCAACTTGAAATCCTAGGTAATACACTTGTAATCCTCCGTAATCTAATTGTAATCCACTTGGCATCTTGGGTAATTTACTTGTAATCCTAGGTAATCTACTTGCGATCCTAGGTAATTCATCTTTTTTCACAGTATTTACTTGTAATCCTAGGTGATTCACTTGAACCATAGATAATCCAGTTGGATCCTAGGTATGACACCTGTCAGCCTAGGTAATATACTTGTTATCCTAAGTATTCTACTTGCAATCCACTTATAATCCACTTGTAGTCTTAGATAATTTACTTGTAATCTTAGGAAGTTCCCTCGTAATCCTGGATAATCCAGTCTAATCCTAGGTATTCCACTTGTATTTCAAGGTAATCCAAGAATAATCCCCTTGTAATCCTATAAAATCCGACTGTAATACACTTGTAATTCAATTGTGATCCATTTGTAATCGAAATGTAATCAAATTGTAATCCTAGGCAATCTGCTTTTTATTAACTTGTAATCCTAGGTAATCCATTTGTTATCTACCTGTAATTCTAGGTAATCCGCTTTTAATCCTTGGTAATCCACTTGCCAACCACTTGCAATCCTAGATAATTTATTGTTATCCTCAGTAATCCACTTGTAATCCTAGGTAATCCACTTAAAATCCTAGATAATCCAGTCTAATTCTAGATGTTCAACTTGTATTTCAAGGTGATCAAAATGTAATCCGATTGTAATCCCCTTGTAATCCGAGAAAATCCGACTGTAATACTCTTGTAATTTAATTGTGATCCACTTTTAATCCAATTTTATTCAACTTGTAATCCTAGGTAACACACATGTAATCAACTTATTATCCTAGGTAATCCATCTGTAATCCACGTGTAAGGCTATGTAATCTGATTGTAATCAACTTGTAATCCTAGGTATTCCACTTATAATCGTATGTAATCCACTTGCAATCCTAGGTACTCTACTTGTAAACTACTTGCAATCCTGGATCATTTAATTATAATCCACAGTAATCCACTTGCAATCCTGGATAATCCACTCTTAATTTACGGTAATCCACTTGTATTCTGGAGTATTCCACCTCCACTGGACAACATTTTTTGAAGTGGTTTTCCACTCGTATTTCAATGACAGAAATTAAGTTCATCATTTCTTGGAAAATTTTGATTTTTTATTCAATTATTTATTAATAACATAAACAAAGAGAATAAATAAGCGTCTTTTCAAAAACTAGTTTTGATTGTTAAGTAGAAAAGGTATGTTTGTTCAGACAGCTTTTATTTATAAAATTGTCTGTTTGTGATTATAAAAAATAAGTTACCTGCTGTACATTCATTTTCGGCAATTAGCTAAGGTACTTTTTTCACAGGAGGTGCTTAGTTTAAATTAGTCAGTAGATTAAGCAGTTTTAAGCCAGACATTACATTTATTGTAAATATTTTCCTCTTGCAAATACTTCTCAAATATTCTGCATTTACATATAAATGTTTTTCATCTAACACGTTATAAAGATATACAATTGGGGTGTTCAAAAACAAAGAAGTATGAATCTCAACTTGCATTTTTAATTTTTTCGTTCGTCTTGGTTTAAAAATGAACCACGTGGAAGAAGAAATATTGTTTTATATAAATTGGTCTCTTAAGAACATAAAAATAATTTAAATCTATATAACACAAACATCTATACATCTATAAAACACAAACTTTTATCAAAACTAACAAACAATTACTAATAACTCAGGCAGATAAAAGTAACATTACAGTAATACTTAAAAAGGAATCTTATAATAAAAAAATGCAAGAATTATTAAATGATACTACAACTTATGAAAAATTAAATGAAAACCCTGAAAAAGAATTAAAAAATAAAACATTTAAATTGTTAGATTCTTGGCGAATTAATGGATATTTAGCTGAAGAATTATTACGCAAAGATATTTTAGTTCATGATACTAACATTCCTAGAATTTATGGATTACCTAAAGTTCATAAAAAAAATTGTCCACTTCGACCTGTAGTTTCATTAAAAAACTCACCTACTTATAAAATGGCTAATATGTTTAATAGCATTCTTAAAAAAGAATTAATAATACCAAAATATCAAGTAAAAAATTCTTTTGAATTTAAAAATAACATAACAAATAAAACAATTCCATTTGATCATATCATGGTTTCATTAGATGTATCTTCATTATTTACGAATGTGCCAATTGATTTAGTTATCAATAGTATTTTAAGTAGATGGATTTATATAAAAAACTATACAGATTTACCTATTGATAAATTTGAAGAAGGAATAAAATTTTTAATGGAACAAACAGTATTTAAATTTAATAACAATTTTTACAGACAAATATTTGGAACACCTATGGGTTCTCCAATTTCTACAACATTAGCTGATCTAGTTATGCAAGACTTAGAATCAAATGTCATGAAAAATTTAAATTTTTCTTTACACACATATTTTAGATACGTTGATGATACTTTTATTATATTACCGAAAGATAAATTATTTTACGTTATAAATCAATTTAATTCTTATCATCCAAGACTTAAATTTACACATGAAATTGAAAATAATAATTCTATTTCTTTTTTAAATGTTAAAGTTATAAAAACTGATTCAGGTAATATTATTATAGACTGGTTTCGTAAAAATACTTACTCTGGTAGATATTTAAATTTTCTATCAAACCATCCAATACAACATAAAATTTCAATTGTAAAAAATCTTATTGACACAGCTTTAAAATTATCAGATGAATCATTTCACAGTTCAAATATGGAATTTATTTTAAAAAATTTATATTTAAATAATTACCCAACAGAATTTGTTCAAACTCATATTAATAATAAAATTAAATCAATTACAGATTCTTCATCCAACCAAAATAATATGAATATAGTTCGAAATTTAAATTTTAAACCAATAGTATCAATTCCTTATCATGGAAAGTTATCTTTTGAAATTAAAAGAATTTTAAATGATTTTAATATTACAGCAAATTTTAGAATTGACTCTGAACTTGATAAATTCATAAAATTAGGAAAAGATATATTAGATAAATTACAACTCACTGATGTAGTATATAAAATTCAATGTTCGAATTGTGAAAAATGTTATGTGGGTCAAACTAGTAGATTACTTGCTACAAGAATAAAAGAACATCATGATAATTTTAGACAAAATCCTAAAAACCATAAAGTCATAGCAAAAAATCAGGTTGAAACTGGACATTTGATTGATTGGGATAATGTTAGAGTTTTACATCATGAACCTAATGAATTTAAAAGATTAATAGCAGAAATGTTTTTTATAAAGAAAAACAGCAATAATCGTTTGAATATAATTTCTGATCTTAATAATTATAGTCGAATATATACCTAATATAATTATGGATTCTCTAATTTAATAAAAAAATTATTTGAATTTTCAAAATTCCAAATTAATGAATTTTTCTATTATATTAGAAAAAAAGAAAGAACTTTTTCTTTTACACTATTAGTATATATACATTAATCATGAATAATAATATTTTAAATTTCAAAACAATTTATAAATTTGTTAACAATGTTTAATTTTCTAACTCCTTCAATTCAATATAGTAATTAGATTTAGTTCGAAACTATAGCACCTTATGATATAAATTGATGATACGTCATTGCTAATTTCTGTCTTTGTTAAGATTTCTCTTCCTCTCTTTTTGCTCAATTTCTCTTCGCAAAAATGGAGCATAACGATTGTTATGTCTCTGATATAATTTTAACTAAATTAACTAAATTATTATTGGTGTAAGCATGAAATTTAGAATATATAAAACAATTTAAAGTAATCAATAATTTTTAACAAAATTTAACTGGAAAATGAAGATTTTTAAGGTAAATATTACAATTACAATTTTTTGACCTCAAAAAAACAAAATTTTTTTACTTAAATAATATTAATTAAAACTAAAATTAATTTATATATTTACATAGCAATGAAGAAGAGGAATAGGAATCTATAGAAATTTTTAAGATGTTGATGAACTCAAAAATTTTTTTTCCTGAAGAGGAAAACATATGTTTTCGAAACTTTGGCTACTGAAAGTGTGCAATAAAGGATTCAACAACTAATCTCCTTTTATTTGGTCTGAACTGTGTCAAAAAAATACCTATATTATTATCATAAAAGAACAAAACAATAAAAATCGTTATGTTATCGTTTATTTTTTGATGATTAGTTTTCTTATTATATTACGAAACGATTTTCTAACTGCAGAAGAAATTTAAAGTGTCCCATCGTGATATTTTTCTTGGTTTAGGAGTGTTTCTCTAATGAATTAGTGAAAAAAGTGATTTTTTTGTTAGACATTGTATTATTACAAAGATTTCTTGTATAACAATTACCTTCAGAGTATATCGAAATTAAGAGCATTAAAATATTACCGAAAAAATTGTCTCTCGATTTTAACGAATATAAAAAATTCAATATCCTATTCAGTAAACTATTGATTATTCTGTTCTAATGTTTGAGTCGAGAAAGTCAGTATTGCCCAGACGTTGCATTTTTTCCACATATTACTTTCATTAATCAGGTATACATCTGTTTTAGTTTCTGAATTATGTTTTCACTGAGAAAAAAGGTTATTTATGATCAGTTCTTAGTTAAACAAAGCTAGATAAATTTTATCAACAGTTTTTGGTCATAACCTTATAATTTTCACTACAAATATTGCGGGCTCATAGTTAAGTGAAAATAGTATTTTCTGGTTAGAAATTTTTACAAGACTTATATTTGTATCGTTTTTGATAACCTCCGGAAATGTATCTTAAACATTTGAGTAGAAAAGGTTATGCTCGAGCAGACATTGTACTCAGCCATATTTTTATCTTCATTATCCATCGATTATGTATACTTCAACCTAGATTTGAACATTTTTAATTGGGATGTCAGACAGCTAAGTGTCTCTACTTTGGATATAAAATTCGGTTTTAGATAGAAAACTTAGTTATATCGGAATGAATAATCGCCTGTGTTTTCAACATTTGCAATTCTTTTTCAACCTTCTGCAGAATATTTCTCTCAAATTGTTAAGTGAGCAAAGTAATGTTTGACCAGACATGCTATTTTCACTGCATTTTCCGGTTCATAGACTATAAATTATATATATTCTCAGCTAAATTTAAATACTTTTGATTGGGATATCTGAGAGCTAGTTTTCAATCTTCGGAATAATTAGATTTCTGAAATATTTGTAGAGGTTCAAAATAATAACGTTGTTGCTCTTCGAGCAACGAAACGGTTTTGTTGGACCTTTTTTTGGATCGACAAAATGGTATTGTTGGCATAACGAAACTGGGTTGTTAGCGTAACCAAATTCTTTTGTTGGCTAAACCAAATTCTCTTGTTAGCTAAACCAAATACTTTTGTTAGCTAAACCAAATACTTTTGTTAGTTAAAACAAATCCTTCTGTTGGCTAATCCAAATTCTTTGTTAGCTTAACCAAATTCTTTTGTTAGCTAAATCAAATTATTTTGTTAGCTAAACCAAATTCTTTTGTTAGCCCAATAAAATGTTCTGTTGTTTTAAGGAAATGTTTTGTTGGCTGAAGAAAATTCTTTGGTTTGCCTTAACAAATCGTTTTGTAGGCTCAACGAAATTATAGCTTGTTGAGAAAAATAGATATTAAAGCATACAAAAACTCAATATTATCTGGAAATAGAACAATGGGATGGATTTATAAGATAGCTTACCATAATATTTGGTATATTTCTGATGCCTAATATTGATTGCTTAGATATCTCTCATAGTTCTACTTCCAGATACTGATTAGAATATATTATTATTTGTTGGTATACTGGTCAAAAATTGTATTTAATAAAACTTCAACGTTTTGCCCTTCGACGAAAGGCCTCTTCAGTCATATAACTATGTATAGCCATAATACATAAAGCCATATTACAATAAAATTTTTGACCAGTATACCAACAAATAATAACATCTTCTAATTAATTTTATCACCTGGTCGACATCTGATAGCATCATCTAATTCCAGATACTGAGTTTTCATCTGGTTTGAACAATGTATTTCTCATTGTTATTTGTCCTAATAGAGCTGTTCTTTTCTCATTTATGTGAATTGGTAAAGATTTGAAATTTCAAGCGTTGCATTAGGTTACTTAATCTTTGATTATATTCACTGTGAATATAAAGTATCAAACTGAACCACAAAAAGGTTAGTACTTTCACTTGTTTTGATTACTGATCAGCAACAGCCGAACTGAAAGCCACTCATCTAGTATTGTTCCCATGATACAGATTTGTTGACTCAGAAATTTCTTTGGGACAACAAATCGAGACTCAACAAAATAGTTTTGTTATGATTACTAAATGTTTTTATCATTGTACCTACGTTTACTGATGGTCGAGGACAAATTTGAAGAGTAGGTAAGCTTCCGGGATACAACCGGAAATGTTGACGTAGAATAGTCGAGAATACATGCTTCGTGTATGCAGAGATGTTCCTGAGGGATCGTTATAGGAACATTCCGGTTTCTGGTATGTAATAACAGAAATTCCTACCTGTGTCGTATGTTGTCATAGGCGAACCTTGGCGTTCGAATAATATACGAGAATAATATCCTCGAAATTTGTTTCCTTTCTTTTCATTAAAGGAACAAAGATAATAAAAATACCATTTGGAATTTTCTTGTTCGAGTAGTTGAAATGTGTTTTATATTTTTGTGATTACTAAATTACCATTAGCAACTATTTTCAAATCAGGAGAAAGATGAACAAGCAAATAAAATTTTTGGAATTTTAGAAGATTACGGAAGATTCAATAATTGGAAATTTCATTTGTGGTGACCTTCCTATCCGATCTGATTAAAGTGGTGTAACGATATATTTCGAAAATCTTGCAATAATAGTTGTTGAAAATTAAATCCAAAAATAAAACTTTTTAAGGCGTAAATAGTAAAAAAATAGGTAATCATCGTTTATTTGAATGTGGCTATTTGCATATTTATATTTTCTTCACAATTATATTTGTCACGTTTTTAGGGAAATTATTTAATTTAGAAATAATATTTACAATTATTTTTAGTCAGTCATTTTCTTAATTAAACCATTTTTTATAAGAAAGTTAATAAAAACGTGGCAAAAAAAATTGTGAAAACCCTTTCAAGAAATAGATCGAGCGTTTAAAAAATTAAATATTATGATTATTACGACTTTTCCCTGAAGTAGAAGAAAAAAACACACATATACAAATGACTACATTTGAATAAATGATTATGACTTTTAACATTTTTGATTATTTACGCTTAGGCTTCTCTTCTAAAATTTGTTGCAATAATCAATATGCCTTTTTTCAATTTTACGAATCAAGTTAAAGATTAAGTGATTCTAACCTTTTGACGATACACCTAGAATATCCTTAAAAAGAAAAATCATGGAAAATCTTATGCAAATTTATAAAAATTTGTGCTTTTTAAATACCCTTGCGTGGTTAAATTGAAACTTCAAAATTATGTAATAAATCATTGCAAATATTATAAAAGTGTTATGTTGGTACTTTTCGCTGGAAATTAGTATTTTAGACAAAAAAATTGTAATGTAAAATCATAAACTTTTGAATAAGACTTAAAATTTTTCTAAATACTAGGTTCATAATTGTTTAACAATTTTAGGTGACTCTGGTGTTTTATATCAAAAATTGTTTTGTTTTTTTAACAAAAATCATAATTTGAACAAGATTGAGAATATTTTAGCAATTTTGAATTATATGTTAGTATTTTTCGTCAGAAATTGGTATTTTCAATTTAAAAAAATATATATTTCAAACATTTCAAAGCAGATTCACAACCTTCAACAATTACAGGTTCTGTTGATGCTTTCCACCCGAAATAATTATTTTTGGTGAAAAATCATTGGATTTCAAAGAAGATTTAAAATTCTTGAACAATTTTAAGTGAACATTTTTCACAGAAAACCTATTATTTTGAACAAAAAACATTGAGTTTGAAGAAGATGTACAATCCTAATCCATTTTTGGTTATGTTATATAAGTTTTTTTCGTCTTAAATTTGTTAGAAATTGCTCTAAAAATTCTTGTAGATTGAGCTAGCGGTTTTTATCGGAAATATCGATATAGATTTCAAAGAAAATTTACAATTTTTGAACAATTTTAGATTCAAATTTTTCATAGGAAATCGGTTATTTTGAACAACAAACATTAGGTTTAAAAGAATACTTACAATCTTGAACCATTTTTGGTTATGTTTTGTTAGTACTTTTCGTCTATAATTGATATTTTTTTATAAAAAATCAGTAGATTTTGAATAATATTTACAATATTTGAACAATAATAGGGGTTTTCAGCGTTTTTCATTGGGAATTAATTATTTTAAATAAAAATTATTTGAATACAAAAATTCAACTTCCAATCTTGAACAACTTTTGGTTATGTTAGTGTTAATTGTCGGAAATTAGTAGTTTTAAAGACAAAAGCAACGGTTCGATTATCTATATATTGTGTAAAAATATTGTCCTCGTTTTTTTTTCTGTTAATTTAGATGATAGATCCTATGCCTGGGGCAAAAAAATAGTAATTAGTTTATTTTCTAGTTTTGCAAAAAGTCTATTCTCTATGAATCGAAGCTTCTTGTTAAAAAATGTGGGTAAATCAGTTTATCAAACATGAGTTTAGCTAGTGTTATAACGAAATCAGTTATTTTGAACAACAATCATTGTTTAAAAGAATATTTGCATTCCTCAAACCATATTTGGTTATGTTATGTTAGTGCTTTTCGTCTAAGATTGTTATTTCTGATAAAAAATCATTAGGTATTAAAGATTATTTACAATATTTCAACAATAATAGGGTATGTTTGCTTTTTCCATAGGAAAACAGATATTATACAAAAATCATTTGACTTCAAAAACTAAACTTCCAATTTGGAACCACTTAGTGTTATATTAATGTTTTTTTTTTAATGGTATTTAAAAAAAAGCAACAAGTTGATTATATATATATGTATATATATATATATATATATATATTGTGCAAAAAAATGTGCTTCATGTAATAGAATAATAGATAATAATTTTACATAATAGATCCTATGAAATACAGAAATGTTGTATCAATATTAATTTTATATTTTGACTTAAAAATTGCATGGGGCAAACAAACAGTAATTACTTTGTTTCCTAGTTTTTCAGAAAGTCTATTTTCCATGTATAAAAATTTATTGTTAACAAATGATGGGTAAATCATTTTATCAAATATAATTTTAGCTAGTGTTATAACGAAATCAATTATTCTGAACAACAAGCATTAGGTTTAAAAGAATATTTACATACCTTATACAATTTTTTGTTTTCTTATGTTAGTGCTTTTCGTCTATGATTGCTATTCCTGATAAAAAATAATTACATATTAAAGATTATTTACAATATTTCAACAATAATAGAGTATGTTAGCGTTCTTCATCGGAAATCAGTTCTTTTACAAGAAATCATTTGACTTCAAAAACTAAACACCCAATTTGGAACCACTTAGTGTTATATTAATGCTTTTTGTAGAAAATAGGCATTTTGAAATAAAAATGCAACTGGTTTATTTTTTATATATTGCGAAAAAATATTGTCCTTTAGATAATAGTTTGATAGATAATAATTTTACGTATTAGATCCTATGAAATACAAAAATGTTGTATCAATATTAATTTTATATTTTGACCTAAAAGTTGCATGGGGCAAACAAACAGTAAGTAGTTTTTTTTCTAATTTTGCAGAAAGTCTATTGTCTATGAATAAAAATTGCTTGTTAACAAATGATGGGTGAATCATTTTATCAAATATAATTGTAGCTACTGTTATAACGGATTCAATTATTTTGAACAACAAGCATTAGGTTTAAAAGAATATTCACAAACCTCACACCATTTTTGGTTTTGTTAAGTTAGCGCTTTTCGTCTAAGATTGCTATTCCTGATAAAAAATCATTCGATATTGAAGATTATTTATAATATTTCAACAATAATAGGGTATGTTAGCGTTCTTCATCGGAAATCAGTTCTTTTACAAAAAACATTTGACTTCAAAAAATAAACATCCAATTTGGAAAAACTTTGTGTTATCTTAGTGTTTTTTGTAGAAAATAGATATTTTGGAAGAAAAATGCAACTGGTTAATTATTTATATATTGTCAAAAAATATTGTCCTTTAGATAATAGTTTAATAGATAATAATTTTATATAATAGATCCTATGAAATACAGAAATGTTGTATCAATATTAATTTTACATTTTGACTTAAAAATTGCAACCGTAATTAGTTTTTTTCCTAATTTTGCAGAAAGTCCATTGTCTATGTATAAAAATTTCTTATTCACAAACGATGGGTAAATCATTTTATAAAATATAATTTTAGCTAGTGTTATAACGAAATCAATTATTTTGAACAACAAGCATTAGGTTTAAAAGAATATTTGCATACCTTATACCATTTTTGGTTTTGTTATGGTAGTGCTTTTGGTCTAAGATTACTTTTTCTGACACAAAATAATTAGATATTGAAGTACATTTACAATATTTCAACAAGAATAGAGCATGTTAGCGATCGTCATCGGAAATCAGTTCATTTACAAAAAATCATTTGACTTCAAAAACTAAACTTCCTATTTGGAACCACTTAGTGTTATAATCATGTTTTTTGTTGAAAATTGGTATTGAAAAAAGCAAGGGCTTGATTATCCATATATTGTACGAAAATATTGTTCTTCAGATAACAGAATAATAGATAATAATTTAAAATAATAGATCCTATGAAATACAGAAATTTTGTATCAATATTAATTTTATATTTTGACTTAAAAATTGCATGGTGCAAACAAACAGTAATTAGTTTGTTTCCTAATTTTGCAGGAAGCCGTTTGTCTGTGAATGAAAATGTCTTGTTAACAAATGATGGGTGAATCATTTTATCAAATATAATTGTAGCTAGTGTTATAACGGATTGAATTATTTTGAACAACAAGCATGAGGTTTCAAAGAATATTTACATACCTTATGTGGGTTTCCTATCACCACTACGTAGCGCGTCCTCAGGTTGCGGATAGAGGAACGGCCCGTAAGGCTGAACAGCCCCCAAGGTTAACTGCGAATACAAGAATAAGCAGTCGCGGACAGCCGATAGGAGCCAGTCGTGGGTGTGGTGAATCTAGCACTGGTAAAAAATAGGTACACGACAACCATGGCTTGGGGGGACCCACCCATTCGCGTTCATACACAATGGGTGGGTTCTGGCAAGCCAAGGTGCCGCGTGTACCCACCTAGAAACTATACCCGAACCAAAACTAAAAATCTTGTAAGGGAAAAATCCTGCTGCCCATTGGACACTGCAGCGATGACACTGCCCGCAAGGGATGTGTGGAATGATTCGCCTGCATAGGGCCAAAGGGGTATTGATGCCAGTAGGCGCGCTGCCTTGCAGGGGGACGTTAGGGTACGAGGTTGAAACTGTAATGTGTCTGACGACAAGTTGACATGGTCCTTGTCAGAGTCGGAAAGCTCCCATACTTAGACCTAGGGAGGTATGGGGGTTATCACTCCTGGGACAGTGGACTCACCTACGATCGGAATAGGATCCTAACGTGCGGATTATCTTGAAACTACCATGGCTAACTTGCAAAAACAAAAAACTACAGTTAAAGATCTAAGGGTGGGAACTCTAAACGCGCGTAGTCTAAAAACTGGCCGATTTAGCGAACTCATTAAGATAGCAATTGACTACAAAACTGACGTAATAGCACTTCAAGAAACCTGCTGGTCGGGCGATTTCGCGTCAATTTCTAGGGATAACTATACTTTCTACTGGGGAGGAGCTAAGGGGCAAAGACTGGGGACTGGTTTTCTTATTAATAAAAGAATTTCGCAAGCACTTATCGACATGCAATTCATTAACGACCGGTTATCATACATTGTACTAAAGGGTAATTTCAGCAAACACGTATTAATCAATGTGCACTGCCCCACCGAGGACAAAGACGAAGACACTAAAGATCTTTTTTATGAAACAATCGAGCAGGTTTTTGACAACTTCTCAACGTTTGACGCAAAAATAGTATTGGGGGATTTCAACGCGAAAATTGGAAAAGAACCAATGTATAGGCCTACAATAGGATCAGAAAGTTTGCATGACGTCAGTAATGATAATGGAACCAGAGTAATAAACTTTGCAGCTTCAAAGAACCTCGTTGTCAAAAGCACATATTTCAAGCATAAAAATATACATAAGGCCACCTGGACATCACCAGATGGTAATACTCACAATCAGATTGATCACGTTCTAATAGACAGAAGACGTCATACAAACATTCTCGATATAAGATCGTATAGGGGAGCGGATTTAAATTCAGACCATTTTCTCGTGATAGCAAAACTAAGATCTAGGCTAGCGTTAAGTAAGAAAACAAGCCGCACAGAGCCAACAGTTCGTTTCAATATAGATAAGTTCAAAACAGCAACAGAAACATTAAATTACCAAGTTGAGATTTCTAATAGTTTCGATGCTCTCGAAGAACAGAGAGACGATAACAATAATCACGAGGAGGACCCGGAAACTCTGTGGAGCAATACGAAAAAGGCGATAAGGGCAGCCGCGAAACTTACGATAGGTTTTAAGAAAGTAACCAAAAGCAAACCATGGTTTGACGAAGAGTGCAAACTCTGGTTTGAGAAACGTCGGAAGGCCAGACTAAGTAGTTTACAAAATAAGTGCGATGAAACACATAAGAAATATCTCGAGATTAGCAGAAGTACAAATAGGCTCTATAGATCCAAGAAAAGGGAGTGGGAAAAGAATAAAATACTAGCAATAGAAGCGCATAATAAACAAAATAACCCGCGTGAGATGTACAGGGGAATCAATTTTATAAGGAAAGGCTTTCAAAGTAGAACGGAAGTAATGAGGGACGAAAATGGCAATCTAGTAGCCGATGCGACAGAGAGACTGAATTTATGGAAAGATTATTTCGATAAACTATTAAATGTACGCGAAGCCCCCGTTGAAGGTAATCTCGGCGAAATCCACACTGATGATCTATTAATTAACGATCCTACTGATATAGAAATAGAAATGGCCATAAAGAAGTTGAAAAATAACAAAGCCGCGGGCATCGATGACCTACCGTCAGAACTGATAAAAAATGGAGGCCCTTGCCTCACAAGGCAAATTTGTAAATTGATACGCGCAGTTTGGAAAACAGAACGCATGCCGGAAGAATGGAATACCTCTATCATTATTCCCATCTTTAAAAAAGGCGATAAAACTAACTGTAACAACTATCGGGGAATTTCACTTGTGCCTTCGTGCTACAAGATCCTGTCTAATGTTATCCTAAGTAGACTAACTCCTTTTGCCGAGGAAATCATTGGGGATTACCAGTGTGGATTCCGCCGAAACCGATCTACAAGCGATCAAATGTTTACAATTAGACAACTGTTAGAAAAGAAATGGGAATTTAAAGAAGCAGTACATCAGCTATTTATCGATTTTAAAAAAGCTTACGACTCTATTATACGCGCGCGAATGTACTGGATCCTAGAGTTCTTGGGTGTGCCAAGAAAATTGGTTAGACTTATCGAAATTTGCTTAAGCGGCAGTAAGGGTAGAATACGCGTAAACGGTAGTTTATCTGAAGAGTTTTCGATCCGCGATGGCCTGAAACAGGGCGATGCACTTTCGTGCGTCCTTTTTAACTTAGTTTTAGAATACGTGGTTAGGCAAGTGCAGGCGAATCCGACCGGTGCTACCCTCAATGGGGTAATACAAATTCTTGGATATGCGGATGATCTCGACGTACTAGGGGATGATAAAGAAACGGTAGCTAAAAATGCAGAAATCTTGATCGCAAAAGCCAAAGAGATTGGCTTGGAAGTTAGCGAATCGAAGACAAAATATATGACCGTCGTCAGGTCCGGAGAAAGTAATCAAGACGGGGATCTAATGGCCGGAAATATGAAATTCGAAAGGGTTAACGAGTTTAAATACCTCGGGTCTATTATAACTAGCGAAAATAAGATTAAAACGGAAATCAATGCGCGGCTACACGCTGGCAATGGGTGCTATTATGCAGCAAACACGCTGCTAAAATCGCGATCGCTATCTAGAAACATCAAAGTAAGAATTTACAAAACGATAATAATGCCGGTCGTCATGTACGGGTGTGAAACGTGGGCGCTGACGAAAGGAGAAGAGAATAGGTTTAGAGTTTTCGAGAATAAAGTACTTAGAAAAATCTATGGTCCAAAAAGGGACGAAGAGACCGGCGAGTGGAGAAAACTGCATAATGATGAGCTGCACGCTCTCTACGGGTCAGCAAATATTAATAGAGTAATGAAAGCGCGTAAATTAAGATGGGCGGGGCATGTAGCAAGAATGGGCAATGAAAGAACAGTGGCGCAAGTTTTAAGAGGGAGACCGACTGGTAAGAGACCCCCAGGCAGACCGAGAAACAGATGGGAGAAAAATGTAAGGGATAATCTAAAAGAACTAGGACATGATTACTTAAACTGGATGGAGAATGCACAAGACAGAGATGTGTGGCGGTCTCGGGTAGATGAGGCAATGAACTTTCGAGTTCGAACTGCTAATCTATAATAATAATAATACCATTTTTGGTTTTGTTATGTTAGTGCTTTCCGTCTAAGATTGCTATTCCTGATAAAAAATTATTAGATATCAAAGATTATTTACAATATTTCAACAATAATAGGGTATGTTAGCATTTTCCATACGAAAACAGTTATTATACAAAAATCATTTTACTTCAAAAGCTAAACTTCCAATTTGGAACCACTTAGTGTTATATTAATGTTTTTTGTTAAAAATTGGTATTTAAAAAAAGCAACAGGTTGATTATCTATATATTGTACAAAAATATTGTCCTTCGAGTAATAGTTTAATAGATAATAATTTTACATAATAGATCCTATGAAATACAGACATGTTGTATCAATAATAATTTTATATTTTGACTTAAAAATTGCAACAGTAATTAGTTTATTTCCTAATTTTGCAGAAACTCTATTGTCTATAAATAAAAATTTCTTCTTAACAAAATGATGGGTAAATCATTTTATCAAATATAATTTTATCTAGTGTTATAACAAAATCAATTATTTTGAACAATAAGCATTAGGTTTAAAAGAATATTTACATACATTATACCATTTTTGGTTTTGTTATGTTAGTGCTTTTCGTCTAAGATGGCTACTTCTGATGAAAAAAAATTAGATATTGAAGAACATTTACAATGTTTCAACAAGAATAGGGTATGTTAGTGTTCTTCATCGAAAATCAGTCCTTTTACAAAAAATCATTTGACTTCAAAAACTAAACAACCAATTTGGAACCACTTAGTGTTATATCAATGCTTTTTGTAGAAAATAGGTATTTTGGAAGAAAAATTCAGCTGGTTGATTCTTTATATATTGTAAAAAAATATTGACCTTCAGATAATAGTTTGGTAGATAATAGTTTTACATAATAGATCCTGTGAAATATAGAAATGTTGTATCAATATTAATTTTATATTTTGACTTAAAAATTGCATGTGGCAGAAAAATAATAATTAGTTTGTTTTCTAGTTTGGCAAAAAGTTTATTCTCTATAAATAAAAGCTTCTTGTTAAAAAATAGTACCTAAATCATTTTATCAAACATGAGTTTAGCTAGTGTTATAACGAAATCAATTATTTTGAACAACAAGCATTAGGTTTAAAAGAATATTTACATACCTTATACCATTTTTGGTTTTGTTATGTTAGTGCTTTTCGTCTAAGATTGCTATTTCTAAAGAAAAATCATTAGATATTGAAGAACATTTACAATATTTCAACAAGAATAGGGTATGTTAGCGTTCTTCATCGAAAATCAGTTCTTTTACAAAAAATCATTTGACTTCAAAAACTAAACAACCAATTTGGAACCACTTAGTGTTATATCAATGCTTTTTGTAGAAAATAGGTATTTTGGAGAAAAAATGCAACTGGCTGATTCTTTATATATTGTGAAAAAATATTGACCTTTAGATAATAGTTTGATAGATAATAATTTCATATAATAGATCCTATGAAATACAGAAATGTTGTATCAATATTAATGTTATATTTTGATTTAAAAATTGCAACAGTAATGTGTTTGTTTCTTACCTTTGCAGAAAGTCTATCCTCTATAAATAAAAGCTTTTTGTTAGAAAATAGTAGCTCAGTCATTTTATCAAACATGAGTTTAGCTAGTGTTATAACGAAATCAATTATTTTGAACAACAAGCATTAGGTTTAAAAGAATATTTACATACCTTATACCATTTTTGCTTTTGTTATGTTAGTGCTTTTTGTCTAAGATTGCTTTTTCTGATAAAAAATCATTAGATATTAAATATTATTTATAATATTTCAACAATAATAGGGTATGTTAGCGTTCTTAATCGGAAATCAGTTCTTTTCCAAAAAATCATTTGACTTTAAAAAATAAACTTTCAATTTGGAACAACTTTGTGTTATGTTACTGTTTTTCGTAGAAAATAGGTACGTTGGAAAAAATGCAACTGGTTATTCATATATTGTAAAAAATATTGTCCTTTAGATAATAGTTTAATAGATAATAATTTTGCATATTAGATCCTGTAAAATACATAAATGTTTTATTAATATTAATTTCATATTTCGATTTAAAAATTCCATGAAGCAAAAAAATGATAATTATTTTGTTTTCTAGTTTTGCAAAAAGCCTATTCTCTATGAATAAAAACTTCTTGTTAATAAATTGTCGGTGAATCATTTGATCATAATTGAGTTTAATGTTTATCTAGTGTTATAAATTAAAAAAATAAAACTTTTTTCGATCTCATCTTCAGAGTAATTTCAAAACAGACTTGTAAGCTTTATTATCTGGGTGGGTAGTTTTAGCCAGAGGCATTGGCGTGCATTCGACATGTTGTCAATTTGTTGCCACTCGTCTCGACCGTTTAAAATCGATCACGTTCTGCAATACACACATGTGTACTATCCTTTTTTTGCTGATAACTATCAACCCACCAAAAACACTACGTGAGAAAAATTTCCGCCAAGTACATGAAATTTTTTTTTTTATGTTAAAGGTAATCAAAGTTGTTAAATCCAAAAATAAAGCAAAGTAGTAATAGTAGCAATACGTCAATAAATGAGTTTATTGAATAGTTTTTTTTGTTTGATAGAAAAATTAATTGATATTTCAGAAGAATACGAAAGAATGGAAAAACATTAGGAAGGCCTGTATCATAATAATTTATTATCATTATTATTGTTATATTGGCACGATTATATTTATGCAAAAATTTAATCGAAATCAATCCATTGGTTTTGGCTATCAGCGCCTGCATGTTTAAAATAGTACATTTTTTAATAAATTCAAATTTAACTCCATGATATATGGTTAGGTAAACTTAATTTGATTTTTTTGTTGAAAATTCCAAAATTTTGTTAAAAAGTCATTCTTTTTCTCGAAAATTTATCTTTTCTGCTAGAAATTTAATCTTCTTGGTTCAAAATTGATCTTTTTGGTTAAAAATTTAATTATTTTGTTAAAAAATTATCATTACTTGATTTAATTAGTTTTAGATGAAAATTCAACTATTTTGTTAAAAATTCATCTTTTTAGTAGAAAAGTAATGTCATTAATTGAAACTTCATATTTATGGTTCAAAAATTTTGGTTTTTAACTGAAAATTCAATTATTGTGTTTTTGCTTAAAAATTTATCTGTTTTAGTTGAAAATTTATGTACATACATATCTTGTTGAAAATTTGCCTTTTATGGTAGAAAATTCATTTTTTGGGTGGAAAATTCAACGATTACATTTTCCGTTAAGAATTAATCTTTTTTGGTTGAAAATTCAACTGCTTTGTTGAAAGTGGAACTACTTAGTTAAAAATTAATTTCTTTCGTTGATGATTTATCATTTTAGTGAAATAACTTCTTTTCTGTTCAAAATTGAAGTATTTTGTTAAAAATTAGTTCTCTAATTGAAATTTTTTTTTTACTGAAAATATAACACTTCCATGTTTGATTGAAGGTTTATCTTCTTTAGATGAAAATTCATGTATTCTGTTTAAAATTCTTCTTTTGTGGTAGAATACTCTTCTTCTTAAAGACTAATTCATCTTTTTGGTTAAAAATCCATTTCTTTGGTTGAAAATTTAACTATTAAGTTAAAAATTCTTTTGAACAATCAAATATTCAGTTGAAAAAGCATGTATTTTGTTGAAAATTAAGCTTTTTTGATAGAAAATATATTTTCTTGCTTGAAAATTGATCTTTCTGGTTGAAAATTCATTTATTTGGTTGAAAATCAATTTTTTTTCAATTTCAAATTATTTTTTCAAGAAAAAATTTAAATATTCCTTTATTGTCAACAATTAAAATTAAAATTGAAAATGTTGATCTTTTACGGTTGAAATATCAACAATTTATTATTCCGTTGAGAATTAATCTTGTTTGGTTGAGAATTAAACTGCTTAGTTGCAAGTGGAAACACTTTGTTAAAAATTCATTTTTTTTCGTTGATGATTCATTATTTTGGTCGAACGTTGTTTTTTTTTCAAAATGGAACTATTTTATTTTTAAAAAATTTTTGATTTTTTTTTTTTTTTTGTATAAAATTTATTGTTTTAATTGAAAATTTACATCTTCTATGTTTGGTTAAAGATTTATCTTCTTCAGATAAAAATTCCTGTATTTTGTTGCAAATTTTTCTTTTGTGGTGGAATATTAATCTTCTCGGTGACTAATTCATTTTTTTTCAAATCCATTTCTTTGGTTGAAAATTTAACTATTAGATTAAATATTCCTTCAAAAGTTGAAACATTTGGTTGAAAATACATGTAATTATTCAAAAATTAATCTTTCTGGGTAGCACATTTTCGGTAAACATTTATTTCACTTGGTTACAAATTATTCTTTTACTGAAAATTTAAAAAATATCTGTTTAGTTGAAAATTTAAGTATTTTGTTAAAAATTCGTCTTTTTGGTACAAGCAGAAAAAAAATGTTTTTGAACCAAAAATACAGTTTTCTCGAATAAACATGAAAATTTTGTTAAATCAAATAAATTTCGGTTGATTCAACAAAATATTTGATTGACTTAACTAAATTTTTTTGTTGAATCAACAAAGTACTCTATCGACCAAAATATTTGGGTATAACAACAAATAAGTTTGGTTGTGTCAACCAAATATTTCGTTATCCATATTATAACCTCATCCTATGGTTGAACCAACAATAAATTCTGTTGATTTATCAAAATCGTATTATGATTGTAGAAAAGTAATCTTATTAGTTGAAACTTCATCTTTTAAGTTCAAAATTAATTTTTTTGGTTGAAAATTTAACTATTTTGTTGAAAATTTGTTTTTTTTTTCAACATTTTTTTAAGTGGAAATTTAACTAATATACCAACAAAAAAATTTTGTTCATTCAGCTAAATTGTTTTCTGAGTGTAGAAAAGTAATCTTATTAGTTGAAACTTTATCTTTTTGGTTCAAAATTCATTTCTTTGGTTGAAAATTTAACTATTTTGTTGGAAATTCGTTTTTTAACATTTTTTCAAGTGAAAATTTAACTATTATACTTTTATTTAAAAATTTATCTGTTTGAGTTGAAAATTCATGTATGGAGGGTAGAGAAGTGGGAAAATGAGATGAAATTAGGGTAGTTGAAATAGGGGTGGGGTAAGGTGGAATGAGGGAATGTGAAGTAGGGGAAGTGATGGAAAATGAGGAAAGGAAACAAAAAGAAGGGAAAATGAGGAGTGGAGAAGTAAGGGAAGTGAGGGTAGATGGGTAGCAAACTAGAAGAAGTAAAGAGAATTGAGGAAAGGGACAGTAAGGGAAGTGAGAAAAATGTGAAGTGAGGAACTAGAGGGAATGAGGGGAAATGAGCAGCGGGACAGCAGGAGAAGTTAGTGAAATGAGGGGTGTAAAGGAAACAACTTTGTGATGGGAAATGAGGAAAGGAAACAAAAAATAAGGGAAAATGAGGAGTGGAGAAGTAAGGGAAGTGAGGAGAGATGGATAGAAAACTAGGGTAAGTGAAGAGAAATGAGGAAAGGGTCAGTAAGGGAAGTGAGGAAAATGTGAGGAGAGGAACTAGAGGGAGTAAGGGGAAATGAGGGGTGGGACAGCAGAAGTGAATGGGGGCTTAGAGAAACTGAGGGGGAATATAGGGTGGGGAAGTAGTGGAAATTATGGGAGGCGAAGAAAGGGAAAATGATGGGAGGGCTAGTAGGGTAGTGCGGGTGAGTAGAGAATGGGAAGTGAGGGCTGAGGAAGGGAATTGGGGGAAGGGGTGTTTTGGCTGGAGGAGGTTAGGAGAGGGGTAAGAAGAGGAGGAAGTTGGGGAAGAGATGGAAAGCGAAGGTCAAAGGGTTGGGAGGGGCAGTAGAGAGAGTAGGGGATGGAAAATATGGAGGGGGAGATTCAAACGACTTGATTAACGTCTTAATAGGCTACGAAACTCTTTTTTTAGGCGTACGGCGCCTATTTTGACTCATCCCTATAAAACTTTTGACTTCATAGACATTTTTCAATCCAATTTTCTCTTCTCATGTTATTTTTGAGTCAACCCATTCAATGCATGTAACGATTTGGGGGCCATTCAGAATGAAGTAGTAACTCGCAATTCCGATGACACCATAAAATATTTCTCCCATATTAATTGTGCGTGATGGAGGTATTAATCATCTTTGATCCAATTAACTTTATACGTGCATATATAGCATGGATATTGGACAGCAATAGGTCCGTTTTCACTCTCGTGAACGTGTACGCGGTTATCGTTTTCAGTCTCTAATTGAAAGTGACGTAGTATATATGTAATGGTAACTCACTCAATGGAATGTTATGGCTCACATAAAATTCAATACAGGTATTTTATGAAGTGACGAAATTCTAATTATTCATTTATACTGATTTTTTGGTGAATATTCAATGAAAAGTAATATTATAGATAATATGTTCTTTTCATAATCGTGTAAATTTTAACTTCACCTGAACCCGTGCAGAAATTTCAGAGTGGCCCTGGTCGGGGCCAGATCTGGCGAAATCTGGCCTCAATCTGGTATCCCAGTTAGGGCCAGACTCGAAATGAAGCGCCTAATCCGATCAGGGCCTGACTGGGGTATCCATAAGAAAGGCCCGATCTGGCCCTGACGAGGCCCCTTCTAATTTTTGTTTATAAAAATATTATTAAAATATAATTTATTCAATTAGAAGTAAAAAAATAATCAAGAATTTTAAGCATTATATAAATATTTTGAAAACTATTCTGAAACTTGTCGTTAGATTCATGTATTTTGTTGAAAATTTATCTTTTTTGATAGAACATCAATCTTCTTGGTCGAAAATTTATCCTTTTGGGTTAAAAATGTAACAATATTGTTGAAAATTGGTATTTTTGCTCAAAGTTAATTTTTTGTCATTGTTTTTATCTGAAGATTTAACTATTTCATTTTCAGTTGAAACTTTATCATGTATATTTTAGGAGATAAAAATTCCACTATTGGGTAGGAAATTTAAGAATTTTGTTGAAAAGTCGTCTTTTTGTGTAGAAAATAAATCTCGTTTGTTGAAAATTTAACTTATTGGTTGAAAATTCACCGATTTGGTAGAAAATTCATATTTTTTCAAAAAAACTCGTCTTTCTGGGTAGAAAATTATTCTTGTTTATTAAAAGTTCAACCTTTTGATTGATAATTTAACTATCTTGTTAAGAATTCATATATTTTGTTGAAAAGTCATATCCCTGTGGGTATAAAATTATTCTTTTTTGTTGAAAGTTCAACTGTTTGGTTGATAATACAACTAGCTTGTTAAAATTTTTTTCTTATTGGAAATGATCTTTTTTGTTAAAATTTTTGTTTTCTAGTCACTGTTTCCTAAAATATTAGAGTTTTCAGCTTGCAAACTTTCTTTTGTTGAAAATTCAGCTTTCATGGTAGAAAAGTTAGCTTTTTTGTTTGTAAATGAACTTTTTTGATCAAAAATCAACTGCTTTCTGAAAAATTTGTTTTTCTTCTTGAAAATTCTAATATTTGATTGAACTTTAATCTATTTTGTTCGAAAATTCGACCATTTGATTGAAAATTTTTTTGGCACGTGGAGCAAAGAATAAAAAAGTGAGGTTATAATGCCAAAAAGTTGCAGCATTAAGTTTATACGTCCTTTATAGCATACTAAAAAGAAGAGTGGGATCTTTTTTCAAAATTGGTCCCAATTCTGGATGGCAATTCTCAATCTATTTAACATTTTCACGCAAAGACGAACAATAAATGATCTTAAAAATGTCGAGGCTTTCACGAAGTTCACTGTCGGAAATCCTAGAGAGCTACAGTGGATAATTCTAGTTTGATATGAACACCTCACCCCGGTCTAAAAACTTTGCATAAATGATTAACGAGGTGAATTGAGAATTATTTAAAGCGATTTATCCACATGACTTTACCGGTTTATCTGTTTACTGTTTGTCACTTTTACAAAGTTGTCTTCCTTTCGTCCGTTCGTTGCCAAATAATCGAACGGAAGACTAATCGAATACATTCGAGATTAGCGCGGCAAATTCAAATCCAAATAAGAATAAACTCTAAACAGATTAAAGAATACCTACAATAATTAATACCAACTTGATAATTATTGTATATTTATCAACTAATATAATGCGTCCGTAAACATAAATTTTTAGACATTTTGTTGAAATGAATTTAAGCGTCTTTTAGTATTTTTTTCTCACATTCTTTGCATATGAGGAGTTAAATTAACTCATTAACTTTAGATTAGTCACTGAACTGGAAATTAGTTGAATATTCACTATTTAGACAGGGAGTAATTTTAAATTTAATTAATTCTAATTTTTAAACTAACTCTGATTTACAGAGGATAGCCCGATGCGGTCCCGACCAGGACCACAACAGTAGCCATGATCGGGGCCGCATTGAGCTAACCCGTTTGGGGCCACGTCGGGAATCAGGATCAAATTGGGCAATTTCTCCACGGGAATGGGGTTGTTGCATAAATATTAGATAATTTTTTTTTAAATACTGCATAGAATTCTAAAAATTTCAGCACATGTAATAATGATTAAATAATTTAATAGTTAATTAAACTTCTGAGAGAAAAATATTGTTAAAAAGTATCGAAAACGCTATTCAAACTCTGCAATCTCAAAATCTTACATCCTGAAAAACGCTGAACCAATCAGAATAATGGTATGCAGTGGCTCCATTGACTAACGAAGTAGCCAGCTGACAGGTGGCTAAAAAAATTTCTGACTATTCGCATATGGACTTTTGATTTATTCGCACTGCCACACATTACAAATCCAGGTTTTAGTATACAATTCTAGAAATTTTGAATACTTTTTTAGCCCTTCTTAATACTTTTTAAACACTTTTCAAATAATAAACGTGAAAATAGGTCATGTTACTCCAATCACCAGCGGCCATATTTATTCCCGCATCTACTGCGCTAATCAGACTGATGTTTACTTCTGACTCTGGACCAATCAGAATGCCTCATATTCCCGCACAAAATTTAAAAAGTATAATTTCTCTACATTAAAAAAAAATTCAAACTTATTTTTAAAATCCTACCTCAAGTAATAATATTCAATTTAATTAATTTTTTTTTCTGAAAAAGGATCTTCTTTCGCTCCGCTGGGAATCGAACTACAGAACTTCCGATTGCCGGTCGGGTGCTTTCCCATTAAGCTACTAGAGAGATCGAGAGAAGAAACTTTTTTCAGAAAATACACGTCTTATTTTGCAAGGTGGTACATACCAAATTTTTCAAGGAATCTGTATTATCATCGGAGAATAAAAATTATTGTTAACGTCTTTTCAGACTAGATGGAAATATGAATTAACAATTATTTTAATTAATTTTTTTTTTCGATTCCCAGCGGAGCGAAAGGAGAAGGTCTTTTATCAGAAAAGAAAATTAATTAAAATAATAAAAAGTTCCAAAATTCATCTTTTTGGTAGAAATTTGTCTTTTTTGGTTAAAAATGCAAATGTTTGGTTGAAAATTAATTTTCTTTGGTTGAGGATTCAGTTATTTTGTAGAAAAATCTTTTTTTTTGTTGAATTCAACAGTTTTTAATGTAACTTTTCCATGTTTGGTTAGAAATTGATATTTTTGATGGTAAAAAATCGAACTGTTTTATAGAAAGTTCGTTTTTTGCCTTGAAAGTTCGACATCTTGGATTAAACTTTTTTTTCTTTTTTGACTGAAAAATCTTTATTTGTTGATAATTCATATTTTTGTTTGAAAATTCATCTTTTTTGGTTGAAAGTAGAACTGCTTTGTTAAAAATTCATTTTTTCAATTACAGATTCTTTATTTCAGTTGAAAAATCATTTATTGGTATGAAAATTAAACTATTTTTTTGAATTTTTTTTTTTCAAATTAAAAATTATTTTTTTTACTGAAAATTTAACTTTTATATTTTTGCTTAAGAATTTATGTATTTCGTTGAAAACTTGTCGTTTTGGTGTGAGAACATACCTCTTTTGGTAAAAATTTCACCGTTTTTGGTTGAAATATCAACTATTACATTTTTTGTTGAAAATGCATTTTTTTACGTTGAAAATAAAATTATATTTTCTTGAAAATTTGTTGAAAATTCAACTGTTTTTGATTAAAGTTTAATTTTTTTTAAATAAAACTTCGACCTTAATGTTGAAAATTGATCTTTTTAGGTTGAAAATTTAACTATTTGTTTAGAGTTCAACTATTTTGAGAAAATTGGTCTTTCCGCGTTGACAGTTTTATTATTTGTTTGAAAATTATAATTTTTTCAAAGATTCAACAATTTGGGTAAATATTATTCTGTTTGGTTGAAGTCTTCTTTAGTTCAAAATTCAACTATTTGGTTGGAAATTCATATATTTTGTTGAATTTTCGTCTTTTTTTTTTTGTAGAAAATTCATCTTTTTGGTTCAAAATTTAATTTTTTTGTCAAAAATTCTACTGTTTTGTTAGAAATTCATATTTTTCAGAAGAAAATGCAAATGTTTTATTAAACGTCTATTTGGTTGAAATATTATTTTGAAAACTAATATTTTCTGGGATTCAAAATTTATTTTTCCAACTAAAAATGTAACTTTTTCATTTCTGGTCAAAAATAGATTTTTCATTACTAGCAAATGCGTTTTCTTGCTAGGAAATTAACCTTCTGTTGAAATTTCGTCTTTCTTGGTTGAAAATGCAACTGTTTTGTTGAAAATAAATTTTTTTGTCGAAAACTAATATTTTCGGGTTCAAAATTAAAACTGTTTCCCAGAAAATTTGGTTTTCGCTTGAAATTTCAACAACTTGGATCAAATTTTTTTGCTTTCTTAACTTAAAAATCTTTATTTGTTAAAAATTCGTCTTTTTTGTTCGAAAATTCAACTATTTTGTTGAATTTGCGTTTTCTTTTGAAAAAAATTAATCTTTTTGGTTCAAAATTTAATTTTTTTGTCAAAAATTAAACTATTTTGTTAGAAAGTCATCCTTTTTAGAAGAAAATTCAACTGTTTTGAAGAAAATTGATCTATTTGGTTAAAAATTCGTCTTTTTGGTTAAAAGTAGAACTGCTTTGTTAAAAATTCAATTTCTTAATTACAGATTCTCTATTTTAGTTGAAAAATCATTTATTAGTATGAAAATTCATTTATTTTGTTGAAAATTTGTTGTTTTTTTTAATTAAAAATTAATTTTTTACTGCAAATTTAACTTTTCTATTTTTGGTTGAAATATCAACTATTACATTTTTTGTAGAAAACACATTTTTGTACGATGGAAATTCAACTACTTTCTTGAAAATTCGTTAAAAATTCAACTGTCTTTAGTTAAAGTTTAATTTAAAAAAAAATAAAAATTCGACCTTAATGTTGAAAATTGATCTTTTTAGATTGAAAATTCAACTATTTGTTTAGAGTACAACTATTTTCTGAAAATTGGTCTTTCCGGGTTGACAGTTTTATTATTTGTTCGCAAATTTTGATTTTTTAGAAGATTCAACAATTTGGGTAAATATTATCCTTTTTGGTTGAAAATTGATCTTTTTTAGTTCAAAATTCAATTATTTGGTGGAAAATTCATGTATTTTGTTGAATTTTCGTCTTTTCTTGGTAGAAAATTCATCTTTTTATTTCAAAATTTAATTTTGTTGTCAAAAATTCAACTATTTTCTTAGAAAGTCATCTTTTTTATAAGAAAATTCAACTGCTTTGTTAAACGTCTATTTGAAAGTTGAAATATTATTTCGAAAAATAATATTTGCTGGGATTAAAAATTTATTTTTCCGACTAAAAATTTAACTTTTTCATTTCTGGTCAAAAATAGATTTTTCATTACTTGAATATGTGTTTTTTTGCTAGAAAATTAATCTTCCTAATTGAAATTTCGTCTTTCTTAGTTTAAAATGCAACTGTTTTGTTGAAAATATACTTTTTTGTCGAAAACTAATATTTTCGGGTTAAGAATTCAACTGTTTTCCCGAAAATTTATTTTTGGCTTGAAATTTCAACAATTTGGATAAAATTTTTTTGCTTTCTTAACTTAAAAATCTTTACTTGTTAAACATTGATCTTCTTTGTTCAAAAATTCAACTTCTGGGTTAAAAGTTAAACTACTTTGTTAAAAAATAATTTTTTTTTAAGATTTATCCATTTGATTACAAATTCGTCTCTTCGGCTAACAATGAACTTTTTTGTTGTAAATTAATATTTCAACGTTTAAAGGTCAAATAATTTGTAGATAATTCGTCTTTTTGGTAGAAAATTCGCCTTTTTTGGTTAAAAGTGGAACAAGTTTGTTAAAAATTAATTGTTTTAATTGCGGATACGTCGATTTATTTTAAAATTCATCTCCTTGCATGAAAATTTGACTATTTTGTTAATTTTTTTTTTTCAATTAAAAATAAAGTTTTTTACCGAAAATTTAACTCTTCTGTTTTTAGTTTAAAATTTATCTCCTCGCATGAAAATTTGACTATTTTGTTAAAAAAATTTGTTTTGTAAAATTAAAAATAAATTTTTCTACTGAAAATTTAACTTTTCTGTTTTTGGTTGAAAACTTTTTTTTTTAGTTGAAAATGCAACTCTTGCATTTTATGTTGAGAGCATATCTTTGCAGGTTGAAAATTCAACTATTTTATTCAAAATTCGCCTTTTTTTGTTGTGAAAATGTCAACTATTACATTTGTCGTTGAGAAAATTTCAACTGTCTTCTAAAAAATTCGTCTTTTTCGCTTCATAATTTAACTATTTGGTTAAAAATGCAACGGTTTTTGTTTAAAGTTTAATCTTTTTTTATCTAAAAATCCGACCTTTTGGTTGAAAATTCATCTTTGTAGGTTGAAAATTCAACTATTTGTTTAGAGTTCAACTATTTCGTTGGAAATTGGTATTTCCGGGTTAACAGTTTCATTATTTGGTTGAAAATTTTCTTTTTTTCCGAAAATTCAACAATTTGGATCAATATTATCCTTTTTGGTTGAAAATTGATCTTTATTAGTTCCAAATTCAACTATTTGGTTGAAAATTTAATGTTTTTGTCGAAGATTTAACTATTTTTATTGAAAAATCGCTTTTCTTCCAAAAAATTAAACTATTTGGTGGAAAATGTAACTATTTTGTAGAAAAGTTATCTTTTGTGGTCGAAAATTCAATTGTCTTGTTAAACACGCATCTTTTATGGTAGAAAAATCATATTTTTTATTTAAAATAAATAAACAAATTTTAAATTTGAATTTATTTGATTCTGTTTATAAAAGATTTTATGTTGAAAAAATGATAATATTACAATTTCTTTTCTTCGAATATCAATAACAAAGGAAAATAAAAAATTGGCCAGGAAAAAGTCAGGAAATTTTGAAATGAAGATTTCCGGCCGCCCTATAATCATTTAACTAAAAAGAAATAAAATTGATTTAAAAATCAAAATTCACAATTTTTTTAAATAACTGGAAATTACAATTCGATATTCATATATTGATTAAAAAATTCTTCAAATCGAAACGGTTCGACTGACATATCCAGATAATGTCTTGGATCAAAAGGTAATTCATTTTTTTTTTTATTGAAAGAAATCATTAGTTTAGAAAAAAAAAATGAATTTCATTACATTAGTTGAAAAAAGAAAAAAAATGCTGTTTAAATTCGCACAAAAATTGATACAACTTTGCTTCTTGTTTTATTAATTAATAAATAAATTAACTATATTTATTAATTTGCAGACATTCTTTGGTATCGAGTATCTCTTGAGGAACGCTCAAAAAGGAGTGGAAGGCCTTCTGGCTCCTGTTCTACAAATCATTTTCAAATTAGTGAAAGAATGTCGAAGTGCACCTTCCTAGCGATCCTTTTATGTTGCGAATATTAAATTTCTCCGACAGCTTCCATTCCCCGTTCTTCCCTTGGGATTCCATCTTTATTCGTCGGGAGCACCAAAATAAGCAACACTATCTGCCAAGAAACTAAAGGTTTTGAAAATATATTTTATTTAACGAATTTTCAAACCAAAAAGACGAATTTTTTTGAGAGAAGTTGAATTTCCAAACTGAAAAATTAAAAAAAAAAACTTTATTTTCAGCCAAGATAGATGAATTTTCAACCAAGAAGCATCAATTTTCTACCATAAAACATAAATTTTCAATCCAAAAGGACGAATTTTTCCATAAATTAACTTTCAACAGAAAAGTTGAATTTTCAAACAAATAGTTGAATTTTCAACTATAAAAAATACGTTTTACATCAAAAATGAAGAAGTTACATTTTCAGTAAAACAGTAATTTTCAACAACAAATTATCAACAAATTATCAAGAGTTAAATAACATTTATTTTTTAACACTATCTGCGAAGAAACTGAGGATTTTGAAAATATATTTTAGATAACGAATTTTCAAGCCAAAAAGACAATTTTTTTTCAGAGGAGTTGAGTTTTCAAACCGAAAAATTGAATTCTTCAAAAAAATGTTTGTCAACACTATCTGCGAAGAAACTGAGGATTTTGAAAATATATTTTAGATAACGAATTTTCAAGCCAAAAAGACAATTTTTTTTCAGAGGAGTTGAATTTTCAAACCGAAAAATTGAATTCTTCAAAAAAATGTTTATCAACACTATCTGCGAAGAAACTGAGGATTTTGAAAATATATTTTAGATATCCAATTTTCAAGCCAAAAAGATAATAGTATATTGTGCTACAAGTGCGGAAAGTAGGCAGTTCCACACAAGACTTGTAACTGTCTACGTTCAGCACCTGTTGCACACGATATTTTTTGTAACAAATGCAGGAAATTTTCGATTTGAGAAACAATAAGAATAAATTTTTCGGAAATTTATGGCAATTTTAGAAATTTATGGTAAAATTACCCAAAATTACCGAAAATTTCCGGAAATTTTTGGTGAATTTGTATATTACCGAAAATTTCCAGAAATTCAAGGTATCTAAAGCTTTTTGGAAAAAATCCGAAAATTTCCAAAATTTACGGAAAATTGAAAATTGCTAAATTTTAAAAATGTCCGGAAATTTATGAAAAGTTGCTAAATCATCGAAAATTTCAGGTATCCAAAGCTTTTTGCAAAGATTCCAAAAATTTCCAGAAATTAATGGAAAATTGCTAAATTTCCGGTAATTTATGGAAAATTGCTGAATTACCGGAAATTTCAGGTAGCCAAAGCTTTTTGGAAAAAATTTCCGGACATTTATGAAAAATTACTAAATTTCTCTTTCCGGAAATTTATGAAAAATTGCTAAATTTGCCAAATTTCCGGGAATTTCTGGAAAATTGATAAATAACCGGAAATTTCAGGTATCCAAAAATGTCTAAAATTTTCGGTAATTTATCGGTAATGGATGGTAATTTATCAGTCATTTATGGTAACTTATCACTTCGAGATTGTCCAATCACTATTCACTACTCACAATCAGTCTCTCAAGCGTCAAATCATAATGAAGTAAGGTTATTATTTCGGCAGTCCTGGAAAGTAAATCTGAATCGAAATGCGCAAGCGCAACAGGACAAAAAAGTAATCTGGCTGAAACTGCGCAAGCGCAGCAGCTAGAAAAAGTCTTTTTATAACTGCTTTTTACCACGGCTTTGGAATTGGTCACTTCCCGCACGCAATGCATGCCTCGAAAAGCGAACATTTCGTGCGTGTGTTACAAAAAAATATATTTTTCAAACCGAAAAATTGAATATTTCAAAAAAATGTTTGTTAACACTATCTGCGAAGAAACTGAGGATT
>CAKNYM010052336.1:136506-148202 GCA_932195095.1 Andricus curvator | reverse complement strand
CTGCTATTTTCAAACCGAAAAATTTAATTTTTCAAAAAAATGTTTGTGAACACTATCTGCGAAGAAACTGAGGATTTTGACAATATATTTTAGATAACGAATTTTCAAGCCAAAAAGATGAAAATATATTTTTTAAACCGAAAAATTGAATTTTTCAAAAAAAATTTTGTTAACACTCTGCTATTTTCAAAGCGAAAAATTGAATTTTTCAAAAAAATGTTTGTGAACACTTTTTGCGAAGAAACTGAGGATTTCAAAAATATATATTAGATAACGATATATATATTTTAGATAACGAATTTTCAAGCCAAAAAGACGAATTTTTTTTAGAGGAGTTGAATTTTCAAACAGAAAAATTGAATTTTTCAAAAAAATGTTTGTTAACACTATCTGCGAAGAAACTGAGGATTTTGAAAATATATTTTAGATAACGAATTTTCAAGCCAAAAAGATAAAAATATATTTTTCAAAAAAATGTTTGTTAACACTATCTGCTATTTTCAAAACGAAAAATTCAATTTTTCAAAAAAATGTTTGTTAACACTATCTGCTATTTTCAAACCAAAAAATTGAATTTCAAAAAAATTTTTGTGGACACTATCTGCGAAGAAACTAAGGATTTTGAAAATATATATTAGATAACGATATAAATATTTTAGATAACGAATTTTCAAGCCAAAAAGACGAATTTTTTTGAAACTGTTTGTTAACACTATCTGCGAAGAAACTGAGGATTTTGAAAATATATTTTAGATAACGAACTTTTAAGCCAAAAAGATAAAAATGTATTTTTCCAACCGAAGAATTGAATTATTCCAAAAAATGTTTGTTAACACTATCTGCTATTTCCAAACCAAAAAATTAAATTTTTCAAAAAAATGTTTGTTGACACTATCTGCGAAGAAACTAAGGATTTTGAAAATATATTTTAGATAGCGAATTTTCAAGACAAAAAGACGAATTTTTTTGAGAGGAGTTAAATTTTCAAACCGAATTTTCAGCCAAGATACATGAATTTTGAACTATAAAAAATACGTTTTACATCAAAAATAAAGTAGTTACATTTTCAGTAAAATAGTAATTTTCAACAAGAAATTATCAAAAAATTATCAAGAGTTAAATAACATTTATTCTGTCTTTTTTTTATTTTGCTTAAAAATTAATCTATTTTATTGATAATTGGTCTTTTTTATACTTATATTATTTGATTGAATTCTGAACTCGTTTCTTGAAAATTTATCTTTAATTGAAGATTCTTTATTTGAGGTAAAAATTCATATCTTTGGTGAAAAATTTTATTATTTTCCTAAAAATTCTTTTTTTTTCTAGTTGAGAATTAATTTTCTTGCCTGAAAATGTAACTATTTCATTTTTCGTCGAAAACTTATTTTTTTTTTTAGTTGACAATTCAATAATTTTTGTAGAGAATTAAACTAATTGGTAGAAAATTATTTATTATTTTATTGATAATGGGTCTTTTTTATACAAAATCTATTTTTTTGATTAAAAAATAAACTTTTTAGTTGCAAAATAAACTTTTTAGTTGCAAAATAAACTTTTTAGTTGCAAAATAAACTTTTTAATTGCAAAATAAACTATTTGATTGAATTCTGAACTCGTTTCTTGAAAATTTATTTTTTATTGAAGATTCTTTATTTGATGTAAAAATTAATCTCTTCAGTTAAAAATTTCAGTATTTTGCTAGAAATTTGTTGTTTTCTAGTTGAAAATTAATTTTCTTGACTGAAAATACAACTATTCCATTTTTGGTGAAAAATTGATCTTTTCTGGTTGAAAGCTCATGATTTTCGTTGAGAGTTCGTCTTTTTTGGTTTTATTGGAAGGTTTTTGATTTCAAATAAAAATATTTTTGGTTGAAATATTAACTATTGCATGTTTCGTTGAGAATTAAATTTTTTGGTTGAAAAATAAATTTGGTCGTTAATTAACTTTTTTCTTAAAATTCATACTTGCGGGTTGGGAATTACCTTTTTTGTTGAAAGTTCAGCTATTTTAATAGAAAATTGAAGTATTTGGTTAAAAATTAAACTATTTATTCAAAACTTGTACTATTTTTTTGTAATTTCGTTTTTTCTGATGAAAAATTAATTATTGTATCTGCAAATTTAACTATTTTATTTGTGTTCGTTGAAAATTGAACACTTTGCTTAAGGAAGTTACTATTTTGTTCAAAATTCACTTTTTTTGGTTGAAGATCCATCGCTTCAGTTGTAAAACTCAACTATTTGATCATAAGTTAACTTCTTCGTTGAAAATTCATATTTTTGTTTGAAAATTCGACTATTTTGTTAGAAAATTAAACTATTAGGTTAAAAATTAAACTATTTTATTGAAAATTTAACTTTTTAGTTGGATTTAGATTTTTTTGTTACAAAAAATTAATTGTTCCATCTGAAAATTTAAATATTACATTTTTATTTGAAAATGTATTTTGAAATTCAAAATTAAATTAAATATTATAATATTATATAATATTATATATTATAATATTATAATTAAATATATTTAAAATTAAAGTTAAAATTTTCACTTTTTTAAAGGTCAAAAACAACAAATTAAATTAAATTATTAATTAATTAATTTTCAATCCAGAAAGATGCGAAATAGTTGAATTTTCAAATAAAAAATAAATCAACCAGAATCGGAATCGTTGAATTTTCAGATTAAGAAACTAATTTTCAAGCAAAAAACGATTTTTGAACAAAAAATAGTTGAATTCTTAACCAAAAATGAAGAATTTTTAATAAACAAGATTAATTTTCAACTATAAAAAATAAGTTTTCAATAAAAAATGAAGTAATTAAACTTTCAGTCAAAAAGTAATTTTTAAATACAAAAACAACAAATTATCGTCCACTTGAGTTAAACGAAATAAGAAGAATCTTTGAAGAAGATTAATTTTTAATCTAGAAAGATTTGAAATAGTTGAATTTTTAAATAAAATAAAATCTAACAGAATTGGAATCGTTGAATTTTTAAAACCAAAATAGACGAATTTTCAACCAAATACAGGAATTTTCTGCCAAAAAGTTATATTTTCACTTTAAAGGATGAATCTTCAAACAAAAAAGAAATACCTAGTTAAATTTTTAGTGAAAAGAATTAATTTTTCATAAAAAAAGAAAATTTTAACAAAATGATAAAATTCTTTAATATATAGTTTGATTTTCAACCACATAGTATGTTTTTCTAACAAAAAAGGTGAATTTTAAACCAAAAATACGAAATTTCAAGAAAAAAGTTATTTTACGACCAAATAGTTCAATTTTATAACTGAGGCGATGAATCTTCAACGAAAAAAAAATAAATTTTTCACAAACTAGTTTACCTTTACACTAGTTAGTTGATTTATTAATCAAAAAGATAAATTCTTAACGAAACATGTGATAGTTAATATTTAAATTTAAAATAAAAAACTATTGTATCCAATAAAATTAGACAAATCTTTAACAAAATAGTTTAATCCTCAACCAAAAAGAACAATTTTTAATTATGAAAGATTACTTTTCAACGAAATAATAGAATTTTCAACTCAAAAACAATTTCAAAGAAAAATGGAATAGAGTAATTTTTAGACCAAATAAATAATTTTTTACAAAAGCAACCGAAATTCCAACAAAATACCAAAAAAATCTTATAAATAGTTAAATTTTCAACCAAATAATTTGATTGTATCATTGAATTCTCAAATAAAATGATGAATTTTCATTAAAAAAGATTAATTTTTCACCCAAATAGACAAATTTATGAAGAATACATTTCCAAATGAAAATGTAATATCTAAATTTTCAAATGAAACAATTTTTTGCAACAAAAAAACTGAATTCTGACAAAAAAGTTAAATTTTTAAATAAATAGTTTACTTTTTAACCATACAGTTCATGTTTCTGACAAAAAAGTCGAATTTTCCATCAAAAATATGAATTTGAGACAAAAACGTTAATTTTTAACCAAATAGTTTAATTATGTACCAAATTGTTGAATTGACAAATTTTTAAAGAAAAATGGAATAGGTCAATTTTCAGATAAAACTATTAATTTTTTACACAAACAAACAAAATTCGAACAAAATATTAAACATTTTTTAATAAATATAATTTTTAACCAAATAGCTTGATTTTCAAACAAAATAGTTCAATTTTCAATCAAAAATATGAATTTCTAAGAAGAAAATGTAGATTTTTAAAAGAAACGTTAATTGCATATCAAATTGTTTAATTTGGAAGCCAAGATGACGAATTTTCTACCAAACAGTTTAATTTTCTACTGAAAGTTAATTTACGAACAAATAGTTGAATTTTACAATTGAAGCGATAAATCTTCAGGAAAAAAATTTTTTTTACAAATTGTTTCAACTTCAAACCAATTAGTTGATTTTTTAACCAAAGAATTAATTCCTAATGAAGCATGTAATAGTTAATATTTCAAACAAAAATATTTTTATTTGAATTGAAAAACCATTGAACTCAACCAAAAAAAAAAAACGAATTTTCAACCAAATAGTTAAATTGAGAATTTATAAAGCATACATTTGCAAATAAAAATGTAATATTTAAATTTTCAGATGAAACAATTAATTTTTTGTAACAAAAAAATCTAAATTTAACTGAAAAGTTACATTTTCAAACAAATAGTTTAATTTTTAACCTAATAGTTTAATTTTCTAACAAAATAGTCGAATTTTCAAAGAAAAATATGAATTTTAGACAGAAACGTTAATTTTTAACCAAATAGTTTAATTCTGTACCAAATTGTTAAATTGACAAATTTTCAACAAAAAAAATGGAATAGCTCAATTTTCAGATAAAACTATTAATTTTTTACACAAAAAAGCAAAATTCGAACAAAATATTAAACATTCTAAAATAAATATCATAATTTTTAACCAAATAGCTTGATTTTCAAACAAAATAGTTCAATTTTCAACCAAAAATATGAATTTCTAAGAAGAAAATATAAATTTTTAATAGCAACGTTAATTGAATATCAAATTGTTAAATTTTGAAGCTAAGATGACGAATTTTCTACCAGTTTAATTTTCCACTGAAAGTTGATTTACGAAGAAATAGTTGAATTTTACAACTGAAGCCATGAATCTTCAACAACAAAAAATTTTTGCAAATTGCTTTAACTTCAAACCAATTAGTTAATTTTTCAACCAAAGAATTAATTTTTAATGAAGCATGTAAAAGTTAATATTTCAAACAAAAATATTTTTATTTGAATTGAAAACCCATTGAACTCAACCAAAAAAAAAGAAAGAATTTTCAACAAAAATCATGAATTTTCTACCAAATAGTTAAATTGAGAATTTATAAAGGATAAATTTGCAAATAAAAATGTAATATTTAAATTTTCAGATGGAACAATTAATTTTTGTAACAAAAAAATGTAAATCCAACTGAAAAGTTAGATTTTCAAACAAATAGTTTAATTTTTAACCTAATAGTTTAATTTTCTAACAAAATAGTCGAATTTTCAAACAAAAATATGAATTTCAGACACAAGCGTTAATTTTTAACCAAATAGTTTAATTCTGTACCAAATTGTTAAATTGACAAATTTTCAAAAAAAAAAAAATGGAATCGCTCAATTTACAGATAAAACTATTAATTTTTTACACAAAAAAAACAAAATTCGACAAAATATTAAACATTCTAAAATAAATATCATAATTTTTAACCAAATAGCTTGATTTTCAAACAAAATAGTTCAGTTTTCAAGCAAAAATATTAATTTTTAACAGAAAATATAAATTTTCAATGGAAACGTTAATTGTATATCAAATTGTTCAATTTTGAAGCCAAGTTGACAAATTTTTTACCAAACAGTTTAATTTTCCACTAAAAGTTAATTCACAAACAATTAGTTGAATTTTACAACTGAAGCGATGAATCTTCAATCAAAAAAATTTTTTTTTCCACAAATTGCTTCAACTATAAACCATAGTTAGTTGATTTTTCAACCAAAGAATTAATTCTTAATGAAGCATGTAATAGTTAATATTTCAACCGAAAATATTTTTATTTGAATTGAAAAACAATTGAACTCAAGCAAAAGAGACGAATTTTCAACAAAAATCATGAATTTTCCACCAAAATAATGAATTTTCAACAAACGAGATTAATTTCCTACCCAAGTAGACAAATTTTCAACAAAATCCAAGAATTTCTACCAAATAGTTAAATTGAGAATTTTTAAAGGATACATTTTCAAATAAAAATGTAATATTTAAATTTTCAGATGAAACAATTTTTTACAACAAAAAAAACTAAATTCCAACTCAAAAGTTAAATTTTTGAACAATTAGTTTAATTTTTAACCTAATAGTTTAATTTTCTAACAAAACAGTCGAATTTTCAAACAAAAATATGAATTTTCAACGAAGAAGTTAATTTAGTTAAATAAATTAAATTAAATGTTCAATTTTCAACAATAACAAATAAAATTTTTTAATTTGCAGATACAATAATAAATTTTTCATAAGAAAAAACGAAATTCCAAAAAAATAGTTTAAGTTTTGAATAAATAGTTTAATTTTTAACCAAATACTTCAATTTTGTATTAAAATAGCTGAATTTTCAACAAAAACGGTAATTCTCAACCCGCAATTATGAATTTTAAGAAAAAAGTTAATTAACGACCAAATTGATTTTTTAACAAAAAAAGTAATGCTCAACGAAACATGCAATAGTTAATATTTCAACGAAAAATATTTTTATTTGAAATCAAAAACCGTCCAATAAAACCAAAAAAGACGAATTTTCAACGAAAATCAGGAGCTGTCGACCAGAAAAGATCAATTTTTCATCAAAAATGGAATAGTTGTATTTTCAGTCAAGAAAATTAATTGTCAACTAGAAAACAACTAATTTTTATTAAATTACTAAAATTTTTAACCAAAGAGGTGAAGTTTTACCTCAAATGAAGAATCTTCAATAAAAAATAAATTTTCAAGAAACGAGTTCAGAATTCAATCAAATAGTTTATTTTGCAACTAAAAAGTTTATTTTTTAACCAAGAAAATAGATTTTGTATTAAAAAAAGACCAATTTTCAATAAAATAGATTAATTTTTAACCAAAATATGAAGAAAAAGTACGAATTCTTGAAAAAGGGGAAAAGAGTGGAATAGAGCGTTTGAAAATTATTAAGTTTTTTAACTGTACCGTTGCAGGGCGATCTTTCGTGAAATTTGCAAAGTTTGTTAAAATTTATTATCAGAAAATTTTCAAAAACAATGTTCTCACTAAAAAAAATTTCTAAAGAATTTAATTAAAAGTATTCTTATATACTGGTATGAAATATTTTAAAATCATTATTTGTTGTTCGATTTATGGTTATATAAAATTTAATTTATATTCCATGTTCAAAAATAATATTCAAAATTAACAAAATTAATTAAATTTCAATTTTTTGCAAAACTGAAATAACTCTGGAAATATTTAAAAAATTTAAGTTCTTTGGCATTTAGTGTTTTGGTATCTTTGGTATTTTGCTGAATTTTTGAAATAATGATTGCACTCAACAAACAATTTTTAAAAATGCAAAACAAGTCCAAGAATATCAAAATTTTTAATTATTTCCCAAGTTACTTCAATTTTTCGAAAATATCCAAATTTGATTTTTTTTTGTAATATCTTTTTATAAAATTGACAATTTGCGTTGAACAAGAACTTATTTAGCGCAGAATTTTTTCACCTTTTGCGGTGTCACAAGGAATGAATTTTCATGTTGATGTTATAAAAATTAATAAATAAATAATAAATTAAATTAATAAACTAAAAAATAATTAATTTAAGCAAATAGCTGTTTCATTCAAATTAAATTTATTTGATTCAAACACACCGTCCTTCAAATCAAACAAATTTTATTTTTGATATAGGATCAAAAAAATGTTTTTTTTTGTTCCAACAAATATTTAGTAACTAAATTACGCGAAAAGTTATATATATGAAATTCGGAAGATATATCAAATATTTTCACTTTTAATTTTAGGTAATGGAATATCCTTATAAAAATAATGATTATGACGTCTCTTGTCTAAGTTCATCGTCCTTTTTAATTATTAGTCCTTCTTCGATTTGCTAATCAGTGGCACCTTAATCGGTTATATTAGATTCCCGATTGACAGAATTAAATTAGGATACAGATATACTCAAAAAATGACCAAGTTTTTCTCGTCATAGTGGTAATCAGATTTATTATTATCTGTCCAAAACTAAGTCAACTTCTCCAATCATAATACCGGTGAGATTATTTTTACTATTTCATACTTTATACTATTTTACACTATTTTATTTCGTTTTCAAACTCCCAGCTAATTCTCGGATTTCCTGAATAAAAATTAACGTTTTTCCTGGTTAGAAAAAGTAGTAAAAAATACTAGAAAATTAAAACAAAAATTATTTTATCAGGACCAGTATGATTTTATTAAAAGGACCGGTTAGAAATAGTTTTTAAACAAAATACATTGAAATTAAAAGTAAAAACGTCTTTCAGAAAAATTAGATATTTTTTACTTTGAAACTGAAATTTAAACAAGGTAGGACCATAAGAAAGCATCTGCACATTCATCGCAGCTTATCCAGCAATTTCTGGTGAAACACGGCCTTACGCCTTATTTCAGATGAGCAGTTATAAATCAAATATGTATACAAAACTAAACAATTTAAAACTAAATTGTTTAAAATAGAATGCCTTGAATCGTTAGAATTTTAAAGTTTTTGATGTATAAATAAAAACACAACAATTATTGATTCTGAATTAGTTAAAATTAAAATAATTCAACTTATATTTTAAAAAGTGTTTAATTTTAAACGATCAATTTAAAAATGTTTAGCTTTCAATTTTTCTAACTTACAAATGCTTCAAAATTATATAATGCTCAACACTTAAAAATTTCTTTTTTCATGTATATATATATATTATGCATATCGAAATTTCTAAATAAATAATTTTACTTCATCATAAAATTTATTTCTAAATGTTTCTAAACATTATAGATAAGAGAAAATTTATATTGTGAATGCTTGTTCAATAATGAGAAATAATTATGTTCTCAACATATTTTATCACATAAAATAACATATTTTGAAGAATTCGAAAAAAAATTGAAAGCTTTTTAATAATTATGAAAGATTTGAGATTAAATTTTTTCAAGATTTCTGGGAAATTTTTAAATGGTTCAGGTTTTATTTTAAAAAAATAATGTTAAGTTTTGAAGATTTTAAAATTTGTAAAAGAAGAATATATAATAATACTTTGAAGATTCCTTTCTTTGGCTGAAAAAAAAACTATTTGGTTGAAAATTCGTTTTTTTTTTATAGAAAATTTATGTTTTGGGTTGAAAAATCCATTATTTAGTCAGAAATTCATATGTTTATTTGAAAATTCATCATTGCGATTAAAAATTCATTTCGTTGGTTAAATTTTTTTTTCTTTTTAATTGAATATTAGTTTTTTTAACTGAAAATATAACTATTCCATTTTTGCTTGAAATTTTATATTTTCAGTCGAAAATTAATTAATTTTGCTGGAAACTCGTTTTTTTTAATTACTTCTCTAACTGCCAATTGAAATATTATATTTTTGGTTTTTAAATTTATCTTTTTCAGATCAAGTTTGAATTATTTTGTGGATAGTTCAATTTTTTGGTTGAAAATTGATTGCCCTATCTAAAAATTTAATTATTCTATTTTTGGTTGGAAAATCATTTTTTTTTGTATGAAAAAAAAATATTTGGTTGAAAATTCGTTTTTTTTTGGTCGAACATTTATTTTTCTGACTTTTTAACTATTCTAATTTCGGTTGAAAATTGATTTTTTTTAGATGAGTTCCAAAAAATATCAAAGAATTCTCAAAATTTCTACTAATTGCAAGGAATTCCAGAAAATTGGAAAGAATTCCAAAGAATTTATGATGAATCCCAAAGAAATTGTTATGACTTCTAATGAATTCCAGCAATTTATTATGAATTCCAGAGAATTCTGAAGAATTCCGAAGATTTCTCAAGAAGTCCGAAGAATTGTAAAGAATTCCAAAGAGTTCTCAAGAATTCCGAAGAATTCTTAAAATTCCCAAAAATTGTTACGGATTACGGAGAATTGGGAAGAAGTCCAAATAGTTGTGAAGAATTTCATATAATTGTGAAGAATTCAAAAGAATTGTAAACAATTGCAAATAATTAAGGATAAATTCCAGAGAATTTTCAAGAATTCCAAAGAATTTATGATGAATTCCAAAGATTTCTTAAGAATTTGAACGAATTTATGGTGAATTCCAAAGAATTCTGAAGAATTTGAAAGAATATATGACAATTTTAAAGAATTCTGAAGAATTCAAAAGAGCTCTAAAGAATTTCGAAGAGTTCTGAGAATTCTCAAAAATTGTAAAGAATTCCGAAGAATTGGAAAAAATTGTAAAGAATTTCAAAGAATTGTAAATAATTTCAAAGTATTGTAAAGAATCCCAAAGAATTGTAAAGAATTCGAAAGAATATATGATGAATTTAAAAGAAGTCTTAAGAATTTGAAAGAGTTTATTATGAATTCCAAAGAATTCTTAAGAGTTTGAAAGAATTTATGATGAATTCCAAAGAATTCTTAAGAGTTTGAAAGAATTTATGATGAATTCCCAGGAATTCTTAAGAATTTAACAGAATTTATGATTAATTCCAAAGAATTCCAAAGTGTTCTTAAAAATTCCAGAGAGTTATCAAGAATTCCGAAGAATTCTAAAAATTCCCAAAAAATGTTAGAAATTACGGAGAATTGGGAAGAATTCCAAATAATTGTAAAGAATTGTAAAGAATTGCAAAGAATTTAGGATAAATCCCAAAGAATTCTTAAGAACTCCAAAGATTTTTTAAGAATTCCAAGGATTTTTTAAAAATTTGAACGAATTTATGGTAAATTCCAAAGATTTCTTAAGAATTTGAAAGAACATATGATGAATTCTAAAGAATTCTCAAGAGGTCTCAAGAATTTATGATTAATTCCAAAGATTTGTTTTGTAGAGAATTTCAAAGAATTGTAAAGAATGCCAAATAGTTGTAAAGAATTCTAAAGAATTGTAAAGAATTGCAAAGAATTTAGGATAAATCCCAAAGAATTCTTAAGAATTCTAAAGAATTTATGATTAATTCCAAAGATTTGTTTTAAATTTGAACGAATTTATGGTAAATTCCAAAGAATTCTTAAGAATTTGAAAGCATATACCTATATGATGAATTCCCAAGAATTCTGAAGAATTCCAAAGAGTTCTCAAGAATTCCGGAAAATTCTAAAAATTCTCGAAAATTGTAAGGGATTCCGGAGAATTGTAAAGAATTCCAAAGAATTGTAAAGAATTTGAAATTATTGTCAAGAATTCCAAAGAATTTATGATTATACAAAAATTCCAAAGACTATGTTATGAATTCCAATGAATTCCAAACAATTCCAGAGCGTTATAAAGAATTCCAAAGAATTCTAAAAATTTCTACTAATTGCAAAGAATTTCAGAAAATTGTCTTTTTTGGTAGAGAGTTAATCTTTTGGGTTGAAAATTCAAGTAACTATTTTTTTACAAATTCATAGTCAAAAGAAAAAGAATTCATGAAGAATTCATGATGAATTCCGAAGATTTATTTAAAATTTGAACGAATTTATGGTGAATTCCAAAGCATTCTTAAGA
>CAKNYM010052336.1:117903-136496 GCA_932195095.1 Andricus curvator | reverse complement strand
AATTCCAAAGCATTCTTAAGAATTTGAAAGCATATATACGATGAATTCCCAAGAATTCTGAAGAATTCCAAAGAGTTCTCAAGAATTCCGGAGAATTCTAAGAATTCTCAAAAATTGTAAGGGATTCCGGAGAATTGTAAAGAATTCCAAAGATTGTAAAGAATTCCGAATAATTGTAAAGAATTCTGAAGAAATCCAGAGAGTTCTTAACAAATCCAAAGAATTCCAAAGAATTCTAAAAATTTCCAAAAATTGTTAGGAATTACGGTGAATTGGGAAGAATTCCAAATAATTGTAAAGAATTCTAAAGAATTGTAAAGAATTGCAAAGAATTTAGGATAAATCCCAAAGAATTCCAAAGAATGCATAATTAATTCCAAAGATTTTTTAAGAATTTGAACGAATTTATGGTGAATTCCAAAGAATTCTTAAGAATTTGAAACAATATATAATGAATTCTGAAGAATTCTTAAGAGGTCTCAAGAATTCCGGAGAGTTCTGAAAATTCTCAAAAATTATAAGGAATTCTGGAGAATTCAAAAGAATTCAAAAGAATTGTTAAAAATTTCAGAGAATTGTAAAGAGTTTCAAAGAATTGTAAAGAATTCCAAATAATTGTAAAGAATTCGAAAGAATTCTGAAGAAATCCAGAGAGTTCTTAAGAAATCCAAAGAATTCCAAAGAATTCTCAAGGAATTCTAAAAATTTCCAAAAATTGTTAGGAATCACGGTGAATTGGGAAGAATTCCAGATAATTGTAAAGAATTGTAAAGAATTGCAAAGAATTTAGGATAAATCCCAAAGAATTCTTAAGAATTCCAAAGAATGTATGATGAATTCCCAAGATTTTTGTTAAATTTGAACGAATTTATGGTGAATTCCAAAGAATTCTTAAGAATTTGAAAGCATATATACGATGAATTCCCAAGAATTCCAAAGAGTTGTCAAGGATTCTGAAGAATTCTAAAAATTCTCAAAAATTGTAAGGGATTCCGGAGAATTGTAAAGAATTCCAAATAATTGTCAAGAATTCCAAAGAATTTATGATAAATTTGAAAGAATTTATGATAAATCCCAAATAATTTTAAAACATTTCAAAGAAGTTTTTTTTTTCATGATGAATCCCAGAGAATTATAAAAAAATCCAAAGAGTTCTAAAGAATTCCAAAGAATTCTAAAAATTTCTACTAATTGCAAAGAAAGGGTAGCGGTGAGGCAAAAATCACTAAAAAACAGCGTCACGTAAAATATGGACCCGTAGGTGTCAATCAAAAAAATATTGTTATCAATATTAGGGGTTCATCTATTAAACAAGTAAAAATTCCACCTCACAAATGAGTGCAAATAAGCAGGAAGTCGCCCGACCAAGAAGAGCGAAAGTCGTTCGTACAGAAAAAGGAGTATCTATTGAATTAAAAGGATGTAGCGAATAAAACGATAGAGAAAAAGGAGCGGGCCACTCTTTCCGTCCTTGTCTCTAACTTTCCTTTTCCCTCTCGCTCTGCTGCCTGCTCTCACCCTCCGTTCGGGTCTCTTTCTCTCCCTCGCCTCGGCTCGGCAAGTCGCCTGGTCTCGCTGCGACGCACCAGCCATCCGGTGGTGGCTGTCCGTGCTCGCCGACCATAAAAATAAAATTTCAATAAATCTCCCCGAGCGGCGACCCTCGTGGGGTATTGGGAGGGCGGGCTACTCGCTCATTGGAGCGGCCTCCAAAGGCGGTTACGCCTACCATTACATACAGACAGCCAGATTCACCTGCCAGCGAACACCAAGACAGACTTTTGCCCCGTAGCGAATCCAGGATCCTTCCCGAGAGCTTCTTTCTACTTCTACCATTCGTTGCTTCCTGATCTTGGAGATTCGGAATAGTCCTTCCAGGATCCCTCCGGGGAGTTTCAAGGGAAGAGTTTCACTCGATCATACCATTTTTCCACTCGATCATCCCTTCCTTCCTTATATTTCGATCCCAAGTGACCGTAACGAGTCTCATTATTTGAGAGATCGTCAAAATCAAGTAGCATTGCTGTTATATAGACAGAGATTTTGTAAACTGTAAGTGGATTCTGTCTAGAGAAGGAGTAAGGAAAAACTGTCACGAAGAGCTTTGAGACGCGTTCTTCCATTATGCTGATGAGGACTTTGCACTTATTTTCCTGCAGTTCTAGATTTCAGGATGAATATTTTAATTCGATTGAAACATTGGATTCCATCGGTCGAAAAAGATAACCCTTAATTTTCTATTCTTTGGCATTTCTAATAAATTCTTAAGAATTCTTTGGAATTTATCATAAATTCTGTTCAATTCTTAAGAATTCCTGGGAATTCATCATAAATTCTTTCAAACTCTTAAGAATACTTTGGAATTCATCATTAATTCTTTCAAATTCTTAAGAATGCTTTGGAATTCTTTGAAATTCCTTAGAATTCTTTCCAATACTCCGGAATTCCTTACAATTTTTGAGAATTTTTAGATCTCTCCGGAATTCTCGAGAACTCTTTGGAATTCTTCAGAATTCTTTGGAATTCACCATAAATTCGTTCAAATTCTTGAGAACTTTTTGGAATTCATTAAAATTTTTTTGCAATTCTTTGGAATTCTTTACAATTCTTTGGAATTCTTCACAATTCTTTGGAATTCTTCCGAATTCTTGAGAACTCTTTGGAATTCTTCAGAATTCTTTGGAATTCATAATAAATTGCTGAAATTCATTAGAAGTCATAACAAATTCTTTGGGATTCATCATAAATTCCTCGGAATTCTTTCCAATTTCCTAAAATTCCTCGCAATTAGTGGAAATTTTTAGAATTCTTCAGAACTCTTTCGAATTCATTAAAATTCCTTCAAAATTCTTCGGAGATTTGTACTTTTTTTTTGAATTTATTATGAATTCTTAATCTTTTGAACTTATTTGGGATTTATCATACATCTCTTCAAATTTATCATAAATTCTTTGGAATTCTTTACAATTCTGTGGAACTATTTACACTTCTTTCGAATTCTTTCCAATTCTCCGAAATTCGTTACAATTTTTGGGGATTCCCAGAATTCTTTTGAATTCTTGAGAACTTTTCGGAATTCTTTAGAATTATTCGGGATTCATAATAAATTGTTGGAATTCATTAGAAATCATAACAAATACTTTGGAATTTTTAATAATTCTTTGGGATTCATCCTAAATTCTCTGGAATTCTTTCCAATTCTCTGAAATTCCTTACAATTTGTGGAAATTTTCAGAATTCTGTGGAATTTATCATAAATTTGGTTAAATTCTTAAGAATTCATGGGAATTCATCATTAATTCTTTCAAGCTCTTAAGAATTCTTTGGAATTCATCATAAATTCTTTCAAATTCTTAAAAATTCTTTGGAATTGATCATAAGTTTTTTGGAATTTATAATAAATTGTGTTAAATTTTCAAGAATTCGTGGGAATTCATCATAAATTCTTTCAAATTCTTTGGAATTCTTTACAATTCTTTGAAATTGTCTGAAATTCTTTAGAATTCCTTCCAAATCTCCGGAATTCCTTACAATTTTTTGAGAATGTTTAGAATTCTCCGGAATTCTCGAGATCTCTTTGCAATTCTCAAGAATTCTTTGAAATTTATCCTAAATTCTTTGCAATTCTTTACAATTTTTTGAATTCTCCGTAATTCCTAACTCTCTGAAATTCCTTACAATTCTTGAGATTTTTTTATAAACTCTTGGAATTCTTCAGACCTCTTTGGAATTCTGTAGAATTCTTCGTAATTGCGTAGAATTCTTTATAGTTCCTTAAAATTCCTTGGAATTTACAATAAATGCTTCGAATTCATTGAAAGTCATAACAAATTCTTTGAAATTTTTTATAATTCTTTGCGATTTATCATAAATTCTTTGAAGTTCTTAAACATTTTTTGGAATTCATTATGAATTCTTCAAAATCTTTTAAAATGCTCTGGGACTTATCATAAATTCTTTTGAATTTATCATAAATTGTTTCGAATTCATCAATAATTCTTTCGAATTCCTTACAATTCTTTGAAATTTTTAACAATTCTTCGGAATTCTTAACAATTCTTTGTAATTATTTACAATTCTTTTGAATTCTTTCCAATTCTCTTAAATTTCTTAAAATTCTTGGAGATTTTTTAGATTTCTGTGTGATTCTTTAGGACTCTTTTGAATTCTTTAAGAATCTTTGGAATTCATTAAAAATGGTTGAAATTCATTAAAATTCATTACAAATTGTTTGACATTTTTTATAATTCTTCGGGATTCATCATAAATTCTTTGAAAATCCTTATAGTTCTTTGGAGTTCCCTATAATATTGTGGAATTCATAATGAATTATTTGAAATCTTTTGAAATGCTTTTAAATTCACCATAAACTTTGGATTCACCTTGAATTCTTTGAAAATTTTTGAACTTCATTATAAATTCTTTGAAATTCTTCTTTGATGCCGATGAGGACTTTGCACTTACTTTCCTGCAGTTCTAGATTTCAGGATGAATATTTTAATTCGATTGAAACATTCGATTCCAATCAGATCAACGACGTTGACATAAATTGTTTAGACTTTTTTTCAATTCTTTGGGACTCATCTAGAATTTTTTAGAATTTGTTAGAATTCAAGCGCGAGTTAAGAACATACGTAGAGATAAAACGTAAGCTCCATCGGTCGAAAAAGATCACCTTTAATTTTCTATTCTTTGGAATTTATAAGAAATTCTTTCAAATTCTTAAGAATTATTTGGAATTTATCATAAATTCTGTTAAATTCTCAAGAATTTCTGGAAATTCATCATGAATTCTTTCAAATTCTTAAAACTTCTCTGGAATTCATCATAAATTCTTTAGAATTCTTTGGAATTCTTTACAATTTTTTTGAAAGCTTCACAATTTTTTCAAAGAAATTCTTTCCAATTCTCTGGAATTACTTACAATTTTTGAGAATGTTCAGAATTCTCTGGAATTCTTGAGAAATCTTTGGAATTCATCAGAAATTCATTGGAATTCTTAAGAATTCTTTGAAATTCTTCCCAATTCTCCGTAATTCTTAACAATTTTTGGGAATTTTTAGAATTCTTTGGAATTCTTGAGAACTCTTTGGAATTCTTTAGAATTCTTAGGAATTCATAATAAATTCCTGGAATTCATTAGAAGTCATAACAAATTCTTTGGGATTCATGAATAATTCTTCGGAATTCTTTCCAATTTTCTGAAATTCCTTGCAATTAGTGGAAATTTTTATAATTCCTTGGAATTCTTCAGAACTCTTTGGAATTCTTCGGAATTCATTGGAAGTCATAACATAGTCTTAGGAATTTTTGATAATTCTCTGGGATTAATCATGAATTCTTTGAAATTCCTTCAAAATTCTTCGGAGTTCTTTATATATTTTTTTTAATTTATTATAAATTCTTTGAAATTATTTGGGATTCATTATATATTCATTCAAATTCTTAAGAATTCTTTGGAATTCACCATAAATTTGTTCAAATTCTTAAGAAATCTTGGAATTCGTCATAAATTCTTTGGAAGTCTTAAGAATTCTTTTGAATTTATCCTAAATTCTTCCCAATTCTTCCCAATTCTCCGCAATTCCTAATAATTTTTGGGAATTTTTAGAATTCTTTGGAATTAATAATAAATTGCTGAAATTCATGGGAAGTCATAACAAATTCTTTGGGATTTATCATAAATTCTTTGGGATTCCCTAAAATTATCTAGAGTTCATGAATTTTTTTTTTGGATTCATTATGAATTCTTCAAAATCTTTTGAAATTCTTTGGATTTATCATAAATTATTTCCAATTCCTTAGAATTCTTTCGAATTCTTTAAAACTCTTCGGAACTCTTTGAAATTTATACTCAGTGGTTGGAATTCATTGAAAGTTATAACAAATTAATTATAATTTTCCATAATTCTTTGTAATCCATCATAAACTCTTTGAAGTTCTTTACAATTTTTTGAAATTTATTATGAATTCTTTAAAATCTTCTAAAATGCTCTGGGACTTATCATAAATTCTTTCGAATTTATCATAAATTCTTTCGAATTCATCAATAATTCTTTCGAATTCCTTACTATTTGGAATTCTTAACAATTCTTTGTAATTCTTTACAATTCTTTGGAATTCTTTACAATTCTCTTAAATTCTTCAAATTCTTAGGAATTTTTTTAGAATTCTTCGTGATTCTTTAGGACTCTTTGGAATTCTATAGAATTCTTTGGAATTAATAATTATTGGTTGGAGTTCATTGGAATGCATTACAAATTGTTTGGAATTTTTTATAATTCTTTGGAATTCATCATAAATTCTTTGGAATTCCTTAAAATTCTTTTGGAATTCATCATCATTTTTTAGAATTCATTATGAATTATTTGAAATCTTTTGAAATGCTTTGGAATTCTTCATAAATTTTTTATTCATCTTGAATTTTTTGAATATCTTTGGAATTCATGATAAATTCTTTGAAATTCTTTAGAATTCATTGGCATTTATCATAAACTCTTTAGAATCCTATCCAATTCTTTGGAATTCTTTGAAGTGCTTTATAATTTTCTTGAATTTACTATGAATTCTTTAAAATCTTTTGAAATTCTTTGGGATTTACCATAAATTCTTTCTAATTCTTTACATTTCTTTGAAATTCATTACAATTCTTCAGAATTCTTCAAAGCTCTTTAGAATTCTTTACAATCCATTGGAATTCTTTGGAATTCTCTAGAATTTCTCACATTTCTTGATTAGAATTCTTTGAAATTCTTTGAAATTCTTTAGAACTCTTTGGAATTCCTAAGAATTCTTCGGAATTCATAATAAATAGTTGGAATTCATTGAAAGTCATAACAAATTGTTTGGAATTTTTTATAATTCTTTACGATTTATCATAAATTCTTTGAAGTTCTTACAAATGTTTTGGAATTTATCATAAATTCTTTCGAATTCATGAATAATTCTTTCGAATTCCTTAAAATTCTTTGGAATTCTTAACAATTCTTTGTAATTCTTTACAATTCTTTGAAATTCTTTCCAATTCTCTAAAATTCTTTTAAATTCTTGGGAATTTTTTAGAATTCTGTGGGATTCTTTAGGACTCTTTGGAATTCTTTAGAAATCTTTGAAATTCATAATAAATGGTTGGAATTCATTAGAATTCATTACAAATTGTTTGGAATTTTTTATAATTCTTTGGTAGTCATCATAAATTGTTTGGAATTCCTTCAAATTCTTTGGAGTTCATTATCATTTTTTGGAATTCATTATGAATTATTTGAAATCTTTTGAAATGCTTTGGAATTCATCATAAATTTGTTATTCATCTTCAATTTTTTTAATATCTTTGGAATTCATTATAAATTCTTTGAAATTCTTTAGAATTCTTTGTCATTTATCATAAACTCTTTAGAATTCTTCACAATTTTTTGGATTTCTTTCCAATTCTCAGAAATTCCTTAAAATTCTTGGGAATTTCTTAGAATTCTTTGGGATTCTTTAGAACTCATTGGAATTCTTTAGAATTCTTTGGAATTAATAATTAATGTTTGGAATTCACTGGAATTAATTACAAAATCTTTGGAATTTTCTTAAATTCTTTGGGATATAAATTCTTTGGAATTCCTTAAAATTCTTTGGAGTTCTTTATAATTTTCTGGAACTCATTATAAATTTTCTGAAATCTTTTGAAATGCTTTGAAAGTCATCACAAATTTTTTATTCACCTTAAATTCTTTGAAAATCTTTGGAATTCATCATAAATTCTTTGAAATTCTTCTTTGATGCCGAAGAGGGCTTTTCACTTATTCTTCCTGCAGTTCTACATTTCAGGATGAATATTACAATTCAATTGAAACATTTATTTTAATCGAAATCAACGACGTTGTTAGATATTATAGGCTTCGTATATCCGGCTCGAAGGACCAAATTACATTTTCAATTTTTTCTATCTTCTTGACCAATCTAGACAATTTTTCGAAACTTGTCAACAAATTTTTGCTGATGAAAACTAAGGAATGTTTATGGAAAGTTTTTTAACACCTGATCTTAGCTTTAATTTTTTATTTTGTAGTCTTGAATTGGTATTTTCATTTGAAAATTTTGAACGCACTAAATTTCAATTTGTTTACTTTTGAACTCTCCAATTGTAGCTTAAATAATCAGTGGGGGATTATATTAACCCTTAATAACAAAATTGTAAAATTGTTATTAATTATTATTTTTATTGAAGTGGTTTTGGCTTTCGGGTTCAAAAGAATTGAATTCAATATCTTTCGACTCATAAAGTTGAAATACAGTCAATTCCGATCGCTTTCATTTTGTAGAGTTTAATTTTAATACGCTTGACTCGGTTCTACTTATGTGAGGGTTGTCGTAATAAATGGGGTGTATTTATGAGCTTTTAATCTACCTTTGCTCTGGAACTAATAATAATACTAATACTACTTTGAAAATCATATTCTTTAGCCGGTTGAGGGCCTATACGAACATTTATTATACACGGGACCTACAAAATTTAGAAACAGTACTGGGATTTTGAAGTTTTTAAATTAACCTTAAATTCTTTCGAATTCACCATAAATCATTCGAAATTCACCATAAATTCTTTAGAATTCATAATAAATTATATAGATTTCATCACAAATTCTTTATAATTCTTTGGAATTGCTTGGAATTCTATAGAATGCTTTGAAATCCTTCAGAATTCTTTAGAATTCTTTCGGAATTCTCCAAAATTCTAAGGAATTCTTTAGAATTCTTTGGAGTTCTTTAGAATTCTTTGGAAGTCTTTCGAATTTTGTTGAATTTAGAATAAAGCTTGGAATTCATTATTTATTCTTTGGATTTTTTTCAATTCTTTGCAATTTATTATGAATTCTCTGGAATTCTTTAGAATGCTTTGGAGTTCTTCAGAAATCTTGGGATTTATTACTAATTCTTTGAAATTGTTTAGAATTCTCTAAAATGTGTCATAAATTATTTGCCATTAATCGTACATTCTTCAGAATTGATTAAAAATTCTTCGGAATTAATTATAATTTTTTGAAATTCTTCAGAATTTTTTGAAATTCTTTAGGATTTTTTTAACTACTTAATAATTCTTTGAAATTCTTTAGAATTCTTTGAAATTTTCAAGAAATCTTTAAAATTTGTTAGAATTCTTTGGAATTCTTCAAAATTCTTTAAAATCCTTTCTAATTCTTTTCAATTGTCAGAATTCTTTGGAATTCTTTGAAGTTCTTTGAAATTCTTTGGAATTATATAGAATTCATTGGAATTTCTTATAATTCTTTGGAATTCTTTAGAATTCTTTGAAATTCCTTAGAATTCTTTGAAATTCTTTAGAATTCTTTGAAATTCCTTAGAATTCTTTGGATGTCTTCAGAATTCTTTCGAATATTTATAGTTCTATTAAATTCAGAATAGATTCGTCAAACTCATTAAAAATTCTTTGGATTTTCTTCAGTTCTTTGGAATAATTCATACATACTTTAGAATTTATGATAAATTCTATGGAATGTATTAGAATTTTTTTAAGTTCTTTCGTATTCTGTAAATTTTTTTGGAATTCATTAGAATTTTTCGAAATTCTTCAGGTTTTTTTCAACTACTTAATAATTTTTTGAAAATCTTTAGAATTCTTTGAAATTTGTGTGGAATTCTTTGAAATTCTTTAAAATTCTTTTCTATTTTTCAGAATCCTTTCTAATTCGTTTTTAATTCTTTGTAATTGTCAGAATTCTTTGGAATTTTTTGGAACTCTTGAGAGTTCTTCATTCTGTAGAATACTTTCGAATTCTTTAAATTTTTTTAGAATTTTTCAGAATCCTTTAGAATTCTTCGGAATTCTGTAGAATTCTTCAGAATTCTTCGAAATTTTTTTTTAATTCTTCGTGATAGTTCAGAATTCTTTAAAATTCTTTGAAATTTTATAGAATTCTTCAGAAGTATTTGGAATTCTTTAGATGTCTTTGTAATTCATTGGAATTCTTCAGAATTCTTTAAAATTGCTTAAAATCCTTTGGAATTCCTTGGAATATTGATAATTCTTTTGAATTTAGAATAGATGCATGAAATTCATTATAAATTATTTAAATTTTTTAATCCTTCATTATTCATCTTGAATTCTCCAGAATTCTTTGAAATTCTGTAGAATTCATCGAAATTCTTCAGAATTCTTCGAAATTCCTCAAAATTCTTGGAAATTCGCTAGAATTCTTTGAAATTCTTACAAATTCTTTCAAATTCTCTAGAATTCCTTTCAATTCTTTGTGATTGTTCAAAATTCTTTGGAATTCTTTGAAATTCCTTATAATCATTTGGAATTCTTTGGAATATTTATAATTCTTTAGAATTCAAAATAGATGCATGAAATTCATTATAAATTCTTTGCATTTTTTATTTCTTTAAAAGTCATCTTAAATTCTCCGGAATTCTTTGAAATTCTGTAGAATTTTCCGAAATTCACTTTATTATAAATTCTCTGAAATTCTCTAGAATGCTTTGGAGTTCTTCAGAATTCTTGGGATTTATTACTAATCCTTTGAAATTGTTTAGAATTCTCTTAGATGCATCATAAATTCCTTGCCATTAATCATACATTCTTCAGAATTCATTAAAAATTCTTTGGAATTCATTCGAATTTTTTGAAATTCGTTAGAATTTTTCGAAATTCTTTAGGGTTTTTTTAATTTCTTAATAATTTTTTGAAATTCTTTAGAATTCTTCAAAATTTTTTAGAATTCTTTCAAATTTGTTAGAATTCTTTGGAATTCCTTAAAATTCTTTTCAATTCTTTAGAATCCTTTCTTATTCTTTTTAATTCTTTGTAATTTTTAGAATTCTTCGGAATTTCTTATAATTCTTTGGAATTCTTTGAAATTCCTTAGAATTCCTTAGATGTCTTCAGAATTCTTTTGAACATGTATAGTTGTTTCAAATTTAGAATAGATTCATCAAATGCATTATAAATTCTTCGGATTTTTTTGAATTCTTTGGAATAATTCATACATACTTTAAAATTTATTATAAATTCTTTGGAATTTATTAGAATTTTTTAAAGTTCTTTAGTATTCTGTTAAATTTTTTTGAATTCATTAGAATTTTTTGAAATTCTTCAGAATTTTTCGAAATTCTTTAGAATTTTTCGAAATTCTTTAGAATTATTTCAAAATTTGTCAGAATTCTTTGGAATTCTTAGGAGTTCTTTGAAATTCTTTGGAATTATTTAGAATTATTTGAAATTCTATAGAATTCTTTGGATCTCTTCAGTATTCTTTGGAATATTTATAGTTCTTTTAAATTCAGAATAGATTCATCAAATTCATTATAAATTCTCTGGATTTTTTTAATTCTTTGGAATTTATCATAAATTCTCTGGAATTCTTTAGAACTCTTGAGAGTTCTTCAGAATTCTTGGGATTTATCACTAATTCTTTGAAAGTCTTTAGAATTCTCTAAAATGCATAATAAATTCTTTATAATAATTCATACATACTTTAGAATTCATTATAAATTCTTTGAAATTCTTTAGAATTTTTTAAAAATCTTCAGAATTCATTATAAATTCTTTGAAATTCTTTAGAATTTTCTAAAAATCTTCAGAATTCTTCGAAATTTTTTTAAATTCTTCAGAATACCTTTCAATTCTTTGTGAGAGTTCAGAATTATTCGGAATTCTTTAGAGTTCTTAAAAATTCCTTTGAATTCTATATAATTCTTTTAAATTCCTTTGAAATCTATACAATTCTTTAGAATTCCTTTGAATTCTTTGTGATTGTTCAGAATTCTTCAGAATTCTTTAGAGTTCTTTAAAATTCTTTAGAATTCTATAGAATTCTTTATAAGTCTTTAGAATTCTTTAGATGTCTTTGGAATTCTTAAAAATTCTGTGGAATTCTTTAGAATTCTTTCAAATTCCTTAGAATCCTTTGGAATTCCTTAGAATATTTATAATTCTTTTGAATTAAAAAGAGATGCATGATATTCCTTATAAATTCTTTGAATTTTTAATTCTTCAAAAGTCATCTTGAATTCTCCGGAATTCTTTGAAATTCTGTAGAATTCTTCGAAATTCTTTAGAATTCTTCAAAATTCTTCAAAATTATTTGAAATTCGTTAACATTCTTTGGAATTCTTAAAAATTCTTTGCAATTCTTTAGAACTCCTTTCAATTCTTTTTGAATGTTTAGAATTCTTTGAAATTCTTTAAAGTTCTTTGAAATTCTTCAGAATTTTATAGAATTCTTTAGAAGAATTTGGAATGCCTTAGATGTCTTTGGAATTCTTCAGAATTCATTGGAATTCCTTATAATCCTTTGGAATTCTTTGGAATATTTATAATTCTTTTGAATTCAGAATAAATGCATAAAATTCATTATGAATTCTTTGGATTTTTTCAGTCCTTTGGGATTCATCTTGAATTCTCTGGCTCTCTTCAAAATTCTTTAAATTTCTTACGAATTCTTTGGAATTTATTATAAATTCTTCGTGATTCTTTAGAATTCTTTGGCAACATCATGAATTCTTTGAAATTTATCATGAATTCTTTGGAATTCATCATAAATTCTTTGGAAATCATGATACATTCTTTGAAATTCATTTTGCATTATTTGGTATCCTTTACAATTCTTTAGAATGCTTTGGATTAAACTTTTTGAATCCTTGAAATACTTTAGAATTATTTGGAATTCATTATGAATTCTTTAAAATAGATCATAAACTCTTTAGAATTTTTTAGATTTATTTGTGATCGTTCAGAAATTCTTTAGAATTCTTTACAATTCTTCGGCATTTATTTTCAATTTTTTGGAATTTTTTAGAATTCTTTGGAACTCATAAATTCTCTGGAATGCCTTATATTTCTTTGGAGTTCTTCACAATTGTCTGGAATTCATTGTGAATTATTGGAAATCCTTCAAAGTTCTCTGGGATTCATTATAAATTCTTTCGAATTCCTTGGAATTCATTATAAATTTACTAGAATTGATCATACACTTTTTGCAATTTTTTTGGATTTTTCGGTTTTAATAGTAAATTCTTTAGAATTCTTCAGAACTCTTCAGAATTCTTTAGAATTCATTGAAAATGGGATTTTTAAATTTCTTAATTAACCTTAAATTCTTTAGAATTCACCATAAATTATTTTAAATTCACCATAAATTCTTTATAATTCATAATAAATTATATAGATTTCATCAAAAATTCTTTGGAGTTCTTCAGAATTCTTTGGAAGTCTTTCGAATTTTTTGAATTTAGAATAAGCGCTTGGAATTCATTATAAATTCTTTACTTTTTTTCAATTCATTGCAATTTATTATAAATTCTCTGGAATTCTTCAGAATGCTTCGTATTTCTTTAGAATTCTTGGGATTTATTACTAATTCTTTCAAATTGTTTAGAATTCTCTGAGATGCATAATAAAATCTTTGCCATTAATCATACATTCTTCAGAATTCATTAAAAATTCTTTGGAATTCATTAGAATTTTTTGAAATTCTCTTGAATTTTTCGGAATTCTCTAGGATTTTTTTAACTACCTACTTAATAATTCTTTAAAATTTTTTCGAAGTTTTTGAAATTTTTTCGAATTTTTTGAAATTCTTTAGAATTCTTTGAAATTTGTTAGAATTCTTTGGAATTCTTCAAAATTCTTCTCGATTCTTTAAAATCCTTTCTAATTCTTTTCAATTGTCAGAATTCTTTGGAATTCTTTGAAGTTCTTTGAAATTCTTTGGAATTATATAGAATTCATTGGAATTTCTTCTAATTCTTCGGGATTCTTTAGAATTCTTTGAAATTCCTTATAATTCTTTGGATATCTTCCGAATTCTTTGGAATATATATAGTTCTTTTAAATTCAGAATAGATTCATCAAATTCATTATAAATTATTTGGATTTTTTTTTAATTCATTCGAATTTATTATAAATTCTCTGGAATTCTGTAGAACTCTTGAGAATTCCTCAGAGTTCCCGGGATTTATCACTAATTCTTTGAAAGTCTTTAGAATTCTCTAAAATTATAAATTCTTTGAATTCATTATAATTTTTCAAACTTCTTTAGTATTCTGTAGAATTCTTTGGAATTCTTTACAATTCTTTGAAATTCTTTAGAATTTTTCAGAATCCTTTAGTATTCTTCGAAATTCTGTAGAATTCTTCAGAATTCTTTGACATTTCTCAGAATTCTTTGAAATTCTTCAGAATTCTTTGCGATTTGTTAGAATTCTTCTAAATTTTTCCAAATTCATAGAAATTTTTCAGAATTCCTTTCAATTCTTTGTGATCGTTCAGAATTCTTCGGAATTCCTTGGAGTTCTTTAAAATTCTTTGGAATTCCTTCGAATATATTTAGAATGCATTTGATTTCTTCAGAATTCCTTTCAATTCTTTAGAATTCCTTTGAATTCTCTGTGATTGTTCAGAATTCTTTGAAATTCTTCGGAATTCTTTAGAATTCTATAGAATTCTTCAGAAGTCTTTGGAATTCTTTAGATGTTTGGCATTCTTTAGATGTTTGGAATTCTTTGGAATTCCTTAGAATTCTTTGAAATTCCTTAGAATCCTTTGGAATTCCTTGGAATAGTTATGGATAATTCTTTTGAATTCAGAATAGATGCATGAAATTCAATATAAATTCTTTGAATTTTTTAATTCTTCAACATTCACCTTGAATTCTCCAGAATTCTTTGAAATTCTATAGAATTCTTCGAAATTCTTTAGAATTCTTTGAAATTGCTCAAAATTCTTTGAAATTCCTTAAAATTCTTAGCAATTCTTTAGAATTCTTTGCAATTCTTCGGCATTTATTTTCAATTTTTAAAAATTTTCAGAATTCTTTAGAACTCATAAATTCTTTGGAATGCCTTATATTTCTTTAGGGTTCTTCACAATTTTTTGGAATTCATTGTGAATTCTTGGAAATCCTTCAAAGTTCTTTGGTATTCATCACAAATTCTTTCGAATTCTTTGGAATTCATTATAAATTGATTAGAATTGATCATCAATTTTTTGCAATTTTTTTTTGGATTCTTCGGTATTAATAGTAAATTCTTTAGAATTCTTCAGAGTTCTTTAGAATTCTTCAGCACTCTTTAGAATTCTTTAGAATGCATTGGAACTTAATAAAATTCTTTAGAATTCTTTATAATTGTTTTGAATTCTTTGGGATACAAAATAAATTCTTTGAAATTCTTTAGAATTTTTTTGAAATCCTCATAAATTCTTCAGAATTCTTTAGAATTTCTCAGAATTCAATTGCGCTGTCGATAGAATATGCTGGAAGAGAAACTTAAAATCCGGCATATTTTGTCGGAAGACACTGCTCGACCTTATATAAGTATATAAACAATGTTGGTACTGCTAGTTGAAGATTCGACATCTCTTTTTTCAGATACTCAGGACGATTCCCTCTCAATCTACTGGTTTCAAATCCGGCTCGAAGGACCAAAGTTTTTTTTTCGGATTCGTCCATCGCTGGACTTTGCCACTTTCACAGCCAATCTTGGAACCATATTATTTCAATGATCATCGATCAAAAGTCGAATCCAAGATGTCGAATATGACTTATCAGTATAATATACTTTGCAAAAGGATTATTACAAATTCTTCAGAGTTAAACTGGAGTCCTTTCCAGATTCCTAGCAGACAATTACGTAAGTAGAAATTGAATTTCTTTACAAAAATTCTCTCCTGGGGAATTATGCATAATTCTGCCTGAGCTTTCCAGAGTTCTAGGACATCATTATCTTTTTCAAAGTGAATTAACCATGAACCTTGGAATAAGTAAGTCGACCTGTTCCCTCAGGCAACATGTAATCCCCATCTAGGGATGATCGCTTCTACGGTCGATTCTCTGACGTTCAAGGTGTTTATGGGTACTGAAAAGAAGTTTAAAGAGAATGTGCAGGGGGTGCGACAATATAAACAGAAACGAGAGATGAATAATGTGAAAACGACGGAGAGGGTAATAGATTGTAAGTCACGGACTTGAATGCAAAAGTACCTGTTTTATAGTTTCGTGTCACTCTCATGACTCGCTTCATCAAATATTTTACTTAGACTGCCGATAAAAATTTTTCTATTGGGTTTATAATGAAATTTCAATAGAATATACAAGGTTTCGAAATTGGGGAAAAAATTATGGGGTCATCAATGTTAATGTTAATTTTAATGTCTTTAATAATCAGGGTAAATGATATTCAAGACAAACCAGGATTTTAATTTCTGGATAATCAATACCCAATACTCATGTAAGAAAAAAAATTCTGTTTTGAATTTATGCAAACTCAAAAATTATTCAGTGCTATCAGTTGAAGAATTAATTAGGAAAATAGGTCCATTTTTAACTTACAAGGAGATAATTCGATTTGGGATTTTTATTTTATTTTAGGAATTCCCTGCAGGGCTGACTATAAATTTGCTTGATCATTATACACCAATAGCGACCCGTTTCCGAAAAAATCGACTTTTTTAACAAATTTTTTTTTTATGAATTGAAATTTTTATTCATTAAATTCTCATGTTAAATTAAACAGTTGAAAGTTGAAGAAAATATAACTGTTGAAAATTTAATTTCCTTCAATTTCCCTCGATTTTACCTGTTGAATTTTCAACGAATTAAAAGTCAGCTATTGAAAATAGCAGGAAATTAAAAATTGAATTTTTAGCAGCTTAAAATTCAATTTTTGATTTTCTCCAATTTTCTTAAATTTTCAGCAGCAGAAAATTCAATTTTCATTTTTTTAAATTATAGCAATTGAATTTTCAATTTTCTTCCATTTTCTTCCTATCTTCGGCAGTTGAATATTGCAGAAAATTCAAGCATTGAAAATTTAATTTTCATGAATTAATAATTCAATTTTCCAATTTCAGTAATTGAATGTTCAGTTGTTGAACATTTAACGATCAATTTTCTTTCCATTTTCAACAGTGAAATATTGAAGATTCAATTTGCGACAATTAAGAACTGAATTTTCCATAGCTTAAAATTCAATTTCCAATTTTCTCTAATTCCCGATTTTCTCTAATTTCCAATTTTCTTCAATTTTTTCCAATTTTGAACAGTAGAAAATTAAACTTTTATTGATTTTTTTTTCAATTTTTAAAAACTGAATTTTCAATTGTTAAAAATTCAGCCATTTTTTATTTTCTTCAATTGGTATGAATATTTATTGTTTTAAATGGAATAAAGATTTTCTTTTTAAAACTGTATTGAAATGCTGGACGGCTTGGTTATCCTAACTGGTAATCAGAGTAATCCAATGTAATCCACTTATAATCCGTCGTGATTCAAGTAATCCGGCGTAATCCCAACATTTACAAGTAATCCACTCTTAAACGAAGTAATGCGAGTAATCCACTTGTAATCCAGGGTAATTCGAGTAATTTTGACTAATCCCAGTATTGCGGCGAAGTAATCCTCTTGTAATACAAGGTAATCCAGTTCTAATCTAGAGTAATCCAGCTCTAATCTGCGGTAATCCACTTTTTATACATAGTAATCCACTCGTAATCAAGATTAATTCAAGTAATTCCGAGTAATCCCAGTATTAAAAAGTAATCCACTCGTAAACCGCAGTAATCTGAAGTAATATACTTTTGAAGCGGAGTAATCCTCTCGTAATCCAGAGTAATCCAGTTCTAATGTAGAGTAATGCAGCTAAAATTCGCCGCAATCCACTTTTGATCTAGAGTAATCCACTTGTAATCCAGAGTAATTCAGGTAATTCGGAGTAATCCTAGTATTTCACAGTTATCCACTCGTGAACTGGAGTTATATGCAGTAATCCACTTTTAAAGCGGAGCAATCCTTTTTTAATCCGGGGTAATCCAGTTCTAATCTAGAGTAATCCAGCTCTAAATCGCGGTAATCAAATTGTTATCCAGAGTAATCTACTTGTAATCCAGAGTAATTCAAGTAATTCTGAGTAATCCGAGTATCAAAAAGTAATCAACTCGTAAACCAGAGTAATCTGAAGTAATACACTTTTAAGGCGGACTAATCCTCTTGTAATCCAGGGTAATCCCGTTATAATCTAGAGTAATCCAGCTCTGTACAGCAGTAATCCACTTTTGATCAAGAGTAATCCACTTGTAATCCAGAGTAATTAAGATAATTCGGAGTAATCACAATATTACAAAGTAATCTGCTCGTAAGCCGGAGTAATCTGAAGTAATCCGCTAATAAGGCGGAGTAATCCTCTTGTAATCCAGTGTAATACAGTTCTAATATGATCCGTAATCCACGTTTTATCCAGAGTAATCCACTTGTAAACCAGAGTTATTCAAGTAATTGGAAGTAATCCCAGTATTAAAAAGTAATCCACTCGTAAACCGGAGTAATCTGAACTAATCCACTTTTAAGGCGGAGTAATCCTCTTGTAATCCAGGGTAATCGTGTTCTCATCTAGAGTAATCCAGCTCTGAACCGCGGTAATAAACTTTTGGTCCAGAGTAATCCATTTGTAATACAGAGTAATTAAGATAATTCGGAGTAATCACAGTATTACAAAGTAATCTGCTCGTAAACCGGAGTAATCTGAAATAATCCACGATTCAATCGGAGTAATCTTGTAATCCAGAGTAATTCAAGTCATTCGGAGTAATT
>CAKNYM010052336.1:90831-110726 GCA_932195095.1 Andricus curvator | reverse complement strand
GTTCATCAACATCTTAAAAATTTCTATAGATTCCTATTCCTCTTCTTGATATTGAAGATGTTGGAATTCGATGACAAAAATCCTTTGTAAAGATAAACTTTAAATTTTACAATGAAAATATAATAAATTATGTCAAAACATAATATTAGTTAGATTAATGGTGGTGTTTTGAGCGTTGGACATGATGGAGTCTGTTCACTCAGATTTTAAAGCCATCTGGACAAAATATAAAGTCTCTAAGAATCATCCAGACTACGCAATCAGGCTACAACGTGCATTATGTGAATATAACAGCCTTCACTCATTTTAAGCTCACAATCATGTTTTCATAATATCGTTAATAAAAGTTTTCAGTTCATAATTAAATTAATTAAGTCTTCATTGAATTCAAGCACAAGATACACAATATGATGAAAACATTTTTCCATGTCTCATCCTTCAGAAACGAAAAATTAAAAAAAATGTTCAACAAAATTCCATAAAAAGCGTAATTTTCAGTAGGCCATAATTTCGATGCGATTAGAGCTAGATCATTATTTTTTTTCATTTTTGCTGAAAATCAGGTCCCCCTTAACCTATCTGGTGGCAACTTTCTCCTGAATTGCTCGGGAAATGAGTTCTTTTGGAAAACGATATATTTTATTTAAGAAATTGATATTGAACAAAATTTCATAAAAAAGGGTCATATTCAAAAGGCCATAATTTTCGTTCTATTACAGCTAGAGCATTGCTTCTTTTTTAGATCTATTCAAAATTAAGTCTTTTTTAAATAACTTCCGGGCAACTTTGACCTAAAACGCTGACGAAATGACTTCTTTTGAAAAACGAGAAATTTTATTTATAAAATTGATGTTGAACAAAATTTCATAAAAAAGGGTCATATTCAAAAGGCCATCATTTTTGTTCTATTAGAGCTAGATGATAATATTTCTCATTTTTTTCCTTTGGGGTGAGATGGAAATTTTGGATCAAGAGAATCATCCTATTAAAAGAGCCTTTGCTGAAATGTTTTTTAATAAAAAAGAACTGGATAACTGTCTCAATAAAATCACTGATCTTGACCTCTTAGTGAATCTTACAATTCTATTCTAGAATTTTTTTTATAAAATTTATAACAAATTCCTAACAATAAATTTCTTCTCTTGAATTTCTTACAATATTGAATACAAAAATTAACTTTTCAAATTAATTGTTCAATGTTTAATGTTTAATGCTTATTGTTAAATTAATTTTCCAAAACTAATTAGATTTTTTACAAAATAGTTCAATTTCTGAAAAAAAGTTGAATTTTTCAGCAAACAAAGATGTATTTTTAATCAAATTGTCAAACATAACAGGTTGAAATTTGATTTTCATAAAAAAAGTTCATTTTCAACCAAGAAAGATGACTTTTTTATCATGAAAAATGAATTTTCAACAAAAGAGTAAAGTTTTTATGCTAAAATGTAAAATATTTTAGTAAACAGAGGACTTTTCAATCGAAAAAAAATGAATTTTTATCAAAAAAGATCATTTTCAATCAAGAGAGATGAATTTTTAACAAGATAGTAGAATTCTCAACCAAAAAGTTGAGATTTCAACACACATGAATAATCTTGTACCCAAAAAGATTATTTTTTAACAAAATATACGAATTTCCAAAAAAAAAAAAAATATTTTAACGTCAAAAAGACGAATTATCTACAAAAAGTTACACTTTCAACCCAAAAATATGATTTTTCAACCGAAAAGTTAATTTAAAAGCAAATAGTTGACTTTTCAAATCTAAAAAAAATGATTTTTTTTACAAAATATTTTAAGTCAAATAATGGGCTTTTCAACCAAAAAAGATGAAGTCTCAACGAAGCATGTGACATTTAATATTTCAACCAAACAATTGCATTTTTGACCAAAAAGGATAAATTTTCAACCAAGAAGATTAAACTTCTACCAAAGAAGACGAATTTCCAACAAAATACATGAATTTTCAACCCAAAAGTGGAACTCTCAACTAGAAAAGATACATTTTTAACCAAATAGTTAAATTTTTAACTAAAAAGGATAATTTTTTAACTAACAATGGAATAGTTTAATTGTCAGTTAAAAAAATTGATTTTCACCCAAACATGAAACGAATTTTCAACCAAAGAGATGAACCTTTAACTAAAAAAATTAATTTTCAACAAAGTAGTTGAATTTTTGATAAAACTATGACAAATTTTGAAAAAGCAGTTAAGTTTTCAATCCACAAATACCATTTTTGAATACAAAAGTTAAGTCTCAACCGTTCAGTTGAATTTTTAAACAAAAAAATATAAACTTTAAACAAAAACTGGAATATTTAAATTTTCAGTTTAAAAAATTAATTTTCAACCATAAAACAGAAATTTTTAACAAAATAGTTGAATTTTTGACGGAACAGATGAATTTTTGACTAACATGATGCTTCATCAACAAAGAAAATAAATTTTGAACAAAAAATTTTTATTTCAACTAAGTAGTTGAATTTTCCATAAAAAATATTAATTCTTAACGAAAAATGTAATAGTTGATATTTTACCCAAAAAGATTTGAATTTTAAATAAAAAAAACAGTTGAATTCTACCAAAAAAGACGAATTTTCAACAAAATACTTGAATTCTCTACCAGAATAGACAACTAATCAACCAAAAATTTGTATTTTCAAAAAAAATTGTTAAATTTTAAACAAATTAATTACATTTTCAACCAAGAAAGATGTATTCTCAATTAAAAAGATAATAGTAGACTAGTCAACCAAAGAGATGAATTTTAACTAAATTGATGAATCTTCAACTGGAGTAGTTCAACTTTCAGTTAAATAAATAAATTATTAACACAAAAAAAAAGAATATTGACCTCTGGAAATTAATTTTTTCTTAAAGAATTTCTATAGATTTACCTAATTATGACTTCCACTTCTGAAATATTTGCAACTATTCAAAGATTTATTTTTTATTAATTTTTTATTTCTTTAATTTCCTTAATTTCTAGAACCAACAAGAAATGTCTTAGAAAATTTTCAGGATGGGTGAAAAATTCCAATTTTGCTATATTGGACTATAAATCTCTACAGCTCTGAAAATTAGTTTTTTGTCTTTAAAAATTGTTTCTTGAAAAATGACGCAGTTTAAGTATTCGTTGAAAGTGATTTCTTCTATTTTTCATTCAAAAAATTTAGAAAATTTGTTCGGAAGATCAGTTTTCAAATTTCTATCGGCATGTAGACGGCAATGACTCAGATGTAGCATGAAAGAATTGACACTCTTGATTGAAAACTCATTTCTTTCTTTAAAAATTGAACTATTTTGTTAAAATTTTTCATTTTTATCTTTAAAAATTCACATTTTTGGGTTGAAAATTTAACTGTTTTATAGATAATTCATCTTTTTTGCTTGAAAATTTAACAATTTGGTAGAAAAGTGAACTATTTGGTTGAAAATTAACTTTCTTGATTGAAAATTTATATTTCTAAGTTAAATAATCAACTAGTTTAAAGAAAATTCGTCTTCTTTGGTTGCAAATTAAAACTTTCAGTAAAAAATTGAACTATTTGGTTGAAACACTTTTTTATTGAACATTCAATTGTTTTGTACAAATATAATCTTTTCGGCTTGAAAATTCAAGATTTTGGTTGAAAAATGAATTATTTTGTTGAAAAATAGTATTTTTTAAGGATTCAATTATTGTAGATTGAAAAATAAAATCTTTATTAGTTTATATATTAATTATTAAATTTTTCGTTAGGAATTAATCTTTTTTCGTTGGAAATTCAACTACTTGGTTTAAAGTAGATCTATATAGTGTTAAAAAATAATTTTTGTTGTTGAAAATACATCAATCATTACAGAATTAATTTATCTTTCCAATTTAATTTCTTGATTGAATTATATTAGCGATTAGGAAATTAATTGTTTAGGAAATATTTGAATTTGGTATCATTCAAAATTTAAAAAGAATCTTTTTCAAAGCGTCTTGTTTTCTAATGTCTTGAATTTTTTTGTTTACGATTCATAAAAAATAAATGGAAAACTTCCGAAAATGGGGTGAAATTCCTAGATTTTAGGCATTTTTTAGGAGTTTTCTAATTTAAGGGGCAAAGAAGTGGATGAACAGTGATCCCTGTAGTTTCAGAATATTTTTTAATAATTAAGAATTCAGTTTCAGCTGAACAAAAATTAAAGATATAATGTAAAATTTTTTTTCCAGCAACAAATTTTTTAATTTTGAATGAAAAATTATCACATTAAACCAAAAAATACGAATAGGACACGCATCCTCAATCAAAGAAATATTTTTTAAATCAAATAATTGGATTTTCAACCCAGAAGATGAATTTTCTACCGAAAAAGACAAATTTGTAACAAAATTTTCAATTAAAAAAGATAAATTTTTAACAAAAAATAGAATACTTGAATTTTAAGTTAGAGGAATGAGGTTATAACCAAATAAAATAAATATTTAACGAAATAGTTGAATTTCCAAGCAAACAGATGAATTTCCAACCAAAAAGATTAAATGTCTGTGAAAAAAAAAATTCTACGAAAAATGGAACTTCAACCAAAAAGATTAATTTGCTAACGAAAATGAATAATTTTTAACAAAATACATGAATTTTCAAAACAAATATTTTAATTTTAATGGAATTTTTAACCTAATAGTTGAATTTTTAACCAAGAAGATTAATTATTTACCAAAAAAGACGTATTTTCCACAAACTACATAAATTTTCGACCAAACAGTTGAATTTCTAAACTAAGAAATAAATTTTTAACCAAAAATGGAATAGTTTAGTTTTTATTCGAAAAAATTAATTTTCAATAAAAAAACTAATCTTCTACGAAAAAGTTGAATTTTCAACCCGAAAATATGAAATTTCAATAAAACAGTTTATTTGCAAACAAATACTTAAATTTTCAATTGTAAAAACCACTTTAACCGAAAAACGGAAGTTTCAACAGAGTAGTTACATACATGCTTCGTTGAGAATCCATCTTTTTTGGTTAAAAAGTCGATTATTTGATTTAAAGTTTGAAATTCTTGTAGTTCTAATTTTAATGTAAATTCTTGTAGAAAATAACAACTACAATAAAATACAACAGTTTACATAAAAATACAAAAAAGTACAAAATTCATCTCAATAATAGAAAAAAGTTGTACTTTCCTGTAATTTTGATTGTAATTTATTGTAGTTATTTATAGATTTCTGTAAAAATAGTTTTAATTTTCTGTACTTTTTTGTAAAAATTTTGCCACCAGGGATTGTTTTTAGAGTGGAAAGCACTTCAAGCCTATCTTAAAAAATGTTATTAATTTGGTTTCATTTATCTCTGCCGTGATTTCGGAAAACCAATGAAGCATTTATTTTGATGAACAAGGTATTGTGTTTGCATACATATTTATTTCTTCATTTGAAGGAAATGTTTTATTTTTAAATTAAATTAAATTTTTTTTTAAATTAAATTATTCATAACAAATAAACATTTATTCCAACGAAGTAATTATTTTTTCAAATCAAACATTCAATAATTTGGCATAATTTGTTTCAATCGAATACTTCTTTAGATCAAAGAAATATGTTGTTAAATTCAATATCCATGTTTGTGATTTGAAGAAATATTTCTTTGGCATTTATGGTGAGCGCTAAATACGGCTTTCCGCCTTATAATTTCCATGTTGCGACAGCATCGTGGTCATCGTTGTGGATTTGACACAAGTTCGATTCCTGCTGGAGGTGGATTTTTCATCAAATTTTTCTGTTTCAGGTTCATCAAGATTGTAAAGTATATTCGTGATGCGTTGTTTATATTAAATATGTATAATAACAACAATTTTAATTATAATTTAAGCTGAAAGCATCCATTTGGTTATTTAGGAAAATATGTACTACAGTTGAAGTAGGAACTATACTTTATTGCACTTGCGCATGGTTTAGGCCAAAGAAATATTTGTTCGAATCAGTGGGATATTTTTTTGCTTCAAATACTCAAAAATGTGATGCGAAGAAATAGTTTTGTGAGCCTATAAAATATTTGCTTGACTTTAAAATATGTTTCTTTCCATCAATTCACATATTCTCATCTCAAAGAAATATTCATTCCCATTCATGGCACATTCATTTGGAACAATGAGTCATTTATTTTGTTTAAAATGTATATTTTTGTCTTTGATTAATATTTCTTTGATTTAAAGAAATATTTCCCTCCGATCAATAGGTCGTATTTTTGAATTACAGTACGCTTCATTGAAACAAAAAATCAAATCTGTCATTAAAAAAAACGTTTATTTTATCCGATCAACAATACTTTCAATTAAGAAAATATTTCTTAGAATTGAAATTGTATTCGATCATATCAACTGACTGATTTTTAAATCCAAATATCTAATTTCATTCAGTTAAAGACATCGTCCATTCGCTCAAATAATATTTCAGAGGCTGAAGTAATTATTTACTTGCTTCAATAATTTCTTATTTTTCATACAATTAAACGATTTCTTTGAATTGAAGAAATTTTTTTTGATTCAAAAACTTTTTTTGTTCAGTATGTAAAAATTGTTTCCACCAGGGAATGTTGAGGTTCTGCTACGGTCCTGCCAAGAGCCAAACCCCAAGTATAGGAGCAATTTAATATCACGCCCACGAGTGGGGAATAGGACTGGGTGGCGGTGTTAGAGGTGGATGCGAACGAGTAAAATTGAGGGTGGGGGTGTAAAATTTGGTGGAGGGGATCTCGGATATGGCAGCCAAGCAGTTCGCTGTTTGCCTTCGCGAGGCGCGGGCCGGTGTAACCGCGACTCGGACGGATTGTACTTTTTGAATCGCTTTCGAAATCGTTTTTTTTGGCGCCAGTGAGAGTTTTTCCATTTTCTGGGTGTAACAAGGAAGCAAAATTTTACGAAAATTTGAGAGGGATTTTAAGTTTAGGAGCTGCGATAGACAGCCAGACGGGGCACAGGAGCTAAGCTCCTGGGGAGGCATGCTCAATAATATCTCCGCCGGCGGTTCCATTCATGGCATTTCTGGTAAGTTCAGATTCAAAATGCACTGGATTTGGTTCTTATCTGAGCCTTTGATAACTGCTCAGTCACAGAATCCGCAATGAAAAAAAAAATGGATGGTGATTTAAATTGGTCCTTCGGATCAAGGCAGCCCTTTCAGATTGTGTCTTGTGGATTATTTGTTGAGTGATTTGCAGCAGATTTGTGAATTGTGTCTTAAATAAGAGGGATTTCCTATAGCAGTGTCTATACTCGTACGGAAATTTTGGTTTAAATAAACGCGACCTTTTTTTGTTTCCTAATGTCTTTTCTAATCGAGTGTGTCCCACTTTACCCCACATGTCAACACTTTTTCTGTTAGGTCTACAAATTAATTTGGTGCCTTTACTTTGATTTGTAACTCTTGGGCAAACTTGAATTTTTTCTCACTCTAAGGAAGTTCAGAAGAGCGAATCTCAAGCTTTAAAATACAATATAATAAGTGGCGGTCTTGCGGACTCAATCTAAGAAATAATTAGTGAATACAATGGTCTCCGACAAGGAAGATTTGAGACACTGCATTCTTTTTGCATTTTAATTGAAAAAAATGCAGCTGAGGCGACCGAAATGATTTGGTCAGCATTAGAAGGTGAGGTGATGCATAAAACATGTAAAAAGTAGTTCCAAAGATTGAGCATAAATTATGACTTTTCAGTTGGAATGCAAAAAGAATGCAGTGTCTCAAATGCTCCTTGCCGGAAGCCATTGTATTCACTAATGCTTTTTGAGATTGAGTCTGCAGGGCCGCCACCTATTAAATTCTATTTTGAAGTTTAAGGTTCGCACTTTAAAACAATCATAGGACTGAACAACAACAAAAATGAGATTTTTTACCAAAATAGATCAATTTTGAAACGAAATAGCCGAATTTTGAACAAAAAAAGAAAAAAAATTCCATGGATTGTTGAATTTTTAAGCAAAAAAGACAAATTTTTTACGAAACAGTTGCATTTTCAAACCAAAAGTATGAATTTTCAACAAAAAGTTATTTTTCGATTAAATAGTTGAACTTTCTTAAATAATAGTGGATTTTTAAAATAAATAACACGACTTTTCAACCAAAATAGATGAATTCTCAACGAAAAATATGATATAGTTATTATTTTTACCAAGGAAGATTTTAATTTAAAATCACAGTTTAAATCAAACATCGATAATGATTTTTCAATTGGAATGCAAAAAAATGCAGTGTCTCAAATGCTCCTCGTCGGAAGCCATTGTATTCACTAATGCTTTTTGAGATTAAGTCCGCAGGGCCGCCATATATTAAATTCTGTTTTGAAGTTTTATGATCACCCTTTAAAACTAAAATTGGACGAAAGAACAACAAAAATGAGGTTTTTTACCAAAACAGATAAATTAAAAAAAAAAGCCGAATTTTGAACCAAAAAAGAACAAAAAATTCCACTGGATAGTTGAATTTTTAAGCAAACAAGACCAATTCTTTACAATACAGTTACATTTTCAAACCGGCAGTATAAATTTAAAAAAAACAAACATATTTTTCAATTAAATAGTTGAACTTTCCTAAAAAATAGTGGATTTTTAAAATAAATAGCACGACTTTTCAACCAAAATAGATGAATTCTCAACAAAAACTATAATATAGTCATTATTTTTACCAAAAAAGATCTTAATTTAAAATCACAGTTCAAATTAAACATCAATAATGATTTTTCAGTTGAAATGCAAGAAAAATACAGTGTCTCAAATGCTTCTTGTCGGAAGCCATTGTATTCAGGAATGCTTTTTGAAATGGAGTCCGCAGGGCCGCCACATATTAAATTCTGTTTTGAAGTTTTATGTTCGCCCTTTAAAACTAAAATTGGACGGAAGAACAACAAAAATGAGATTTTTTACCAAAACAGATAAATTTTGAAGCAAAAAAGCCGAATTTTGAACCAAAAAAGAAAAAATTTCCACTGGATTGTAGTGGATTTTTAAAATGCATAACACGAATTTTGAACCAAAATAGATGAATCCCCAAAAAAATATGATATAGTTATTATTTCCACCAAGAAATATTTTAATATAAAATCACAATTCAAATCAAACATCAATAATGATTTTTCAATTGGAATGAAAAAAATATAGTGTTTAAATGCTCCTCGTCGGAAGCCATTGTATTCATTAATGCTTTTTGAGGTTGAGTCCGCAGGGCCGCCACCTATTAAATTCTTTTTTGAATTTTAAGGTTCGCCCTTTATAACTACCTTAGGAGGGGAAAAAAATGTAAGATGACCAAAAGTTATAAAACATCAAAGGAAAGACACCGAATTAATTTGTAGACCCAATAGAAAAAACATGTGGGGTAAAGCGGGACACTCGCTTTTTATTTAAAGAAAGTGAAAAAAAATTCATGAAATAAAAAAATTTCGGGTGTTTCACTTCACCCTGCAGGATCTTGATCCATTTTTCAACCAGAAAATTCATTACGATTTGCGAAATTCAAGATTCCGTGTGTCCCATTTTGCCCCATTCAGGGCAGTCGAATTTTAATACACTTTTAAAATTACTTTTGAATATATAGCCAAATTTGATAAAGTTCAACAAATAGAAAAGGAAAAGAAAATACAATTAATAATTGTACAGCTATTTAATTTAGAAAGCTCTTTGCATACAATTTAATAATCCCTGATAATTATAACTAAGCTTATAAATTGTAACTTGACCGTCGCATTCCAATTTTCGAAAAGATAATTCTAAATTTTTTTTTTTTTTGAATGCATTTAAAAATTAGTTTATATTTATATTGAAACTGAAAATAAGTCTTTCTTTTTAGGCAGTAGATGAAAATTTGATTGACATGCAATATAATTATACTAATTATTAGTATCAATAGAACTGACCACTCTTTGATACTCCTTTTTGCAATTTTTATGCGTCACACTTTTGTGGAAAAGCGACGTAGTTAATTTGAATTGCAAATTTAAAAAAAAAATTCAATTTGGATTTCGATCAGAGAATACGATTTCATATACATATTCTCTCAATCCAATAATATTGATGGAAATTAGGGATAATCGCATGATTAAGCGATTCGTCGCCGTCGCTTTCTGATTAAATGCCATAATTGTATACTGATTGCTACTGAATATTTAATTCTTGGTCGATCATTCTAATAGGAAGGATTTCCTGAAATTAAATTATTAAATCCTGTTCTATATATAATTATTGAGTAAAATGTTGAATCCAAATTTTTTGGCCTCTGGGAAATGGATGAAGAATTTGACGATTGAGGAAAGAATAAGATTTTTTTCCAAACTTAATTTTTTTAAATAAACAATGCAACGTTTGGAAAACGGACCCCTACTTATTGTTTTTAATCGTCAAATTTTTTAATTATTCTTCATGATTATCAATAATTAGATATGTGTTTTGAATTTAACTTTTGAATAATTTTTTTTATTTTCAAAATTTAGTTGAAATAAGAATTTTTAAGGAGAATTATAAATTCTTTTCTTTCTGGAAGTTTCTTTGTCATTAGAATTTATTGTTAGTTAAGCGAAAAATTATTGAAAGGAAGATCATGCGTTTAAACATATTTCTTATTTTGGTAATTTGAATATGTAACATTAAAAAAAAAAATACTCATAATTTTTGGTGATCGATCCCCCCAATTTGTTCGTTTTCCGAAAGAAATAAATTCCCGTTTTTTTAAATCGGTCAACATTGATCCGTGCCCTCGGGTTTCTGAAATTAACATGGAATATTTAATGGGTAAAGCTCATTTTTCAAAAAAAAAAAAAATATATTGTTATTAAGTTTTTGTAAATTAGAGTTTAGTCACTTGTTTATGGCATTCTTAAGGAATAATTTCCACCCCATAATTTTTTATTACATCATTTTTGTAACAGTAATTATTTTTATTTGAAAGTGACAAGTTTTCTAGTATTTTAAACCTAATTTTCAATTCTTTAAACAGTTATTATTTGTTCAAATAATTTTTTTTCTCTTCAAATCGTAAAAAGTTATTTTTTGGGTGAAATGATACAGTTTATGAATGTTTTGATTTATATTTCTTTTTTAACATATTGTGCAATAATTTGAACAAATATTTGTTTAAAGAATCTTTTCTCCTCTAAATCATGAAAATTTTATTATTTTCTTGAATTAATGACATATTTCAGGAAGTTTAAGAGTAATATAGTTTTTTAAGGATATTTGTCAATTGTTTGAACAATTTTCATTTGTGTGAACCATTTTTTCCCTCTAAATCTTGAAAAGTTACTATTTTTTGGAATTTGTGACGCAGTTAATGAATATTAAGAGTGATATTTTTTGTGAAAGACAGTTTTCAATTATTTATACCATTTTCATTTTTTTAGACAATTTCCATTTTTTTACACAATTTCCATCGCTTGTAAATCTTGAAAAGTTACTATTTTCTGGAATCAATGACGCAGTTAATTTTTCATTTAAGTTATGGATAGTTATTTTTTCAGAACGATTTCGTTGAGATAAAAAAATAATGATTGATAGGCGACTAAGTATAATAGATTCGAAAAAACTATTTTTCCCATGAAAAGGAACAAGTGATATCAATTGTTCAAAAAATTATTGCAAACTGTCCTTCACAAAAACTAGCATATAACTGCGTCATTATTTCAGAAAATAATAACTTTTCACGACTTACAGGGGAAAAAATTGTTTAAACAATTCCTAAATATGCTCAACAATAAATATAAGTTTTAAAATTCATCAAATATATAATTTACCCCGAAAGTCACTATTCACAATGAATTGGGTAAAAAATGTTTTAAACAAATAATAATTTTTTAAGCAGCTGAAAATTAGTTACAAAATACTTCTAAATTTGTCACTTATCGAATAAATATGATTATTGTTTGAAAAAAATAACGTCTTTAATATGAATTTGACATAAAACTGCTATTTCGCATTTTTTTGGGCATTCTCCGGGCACAATACAAGGGTATTGTGGGGTCGAAATTGAAATTTATTTAGTGGAAATTATTTCTTTAACATTCCTTAAGAAGTGATTGAACTTTGAAAAAAAGTGAAAAACTTTCAATTTTTACAATTTTTTAATAAAAACAAAAGTTTGGGGGTTGTTACAACATCCCCTAAATATTTATGTAAGGAAACCGAAAATTCTTAGTAAGTAAAACGAAGGGAGATTTTTTATTCAACTATCAGGTCCCCTACCAGAAAACCTATTTGAATTTATTTTAAGGGTTGTTTTAACATCCCTTAAACATTCGAACAAGAAAATCGACATGTTCAGAAAACCAAAACCACAGTTATTTTTTTTATTAGACTATCGGTGTCGAAAATCTATTAAAAATAAACGTCAAAAACATATTCTAGCATGAAACGTTGTTGAATTTATTTTAAGGGTTGTTTTAACAGCCCTTGAACATTCAAACAAGAAAATCGACATCTTCAAAAAACCAAAACCACAGTTAGTTTTTTTTGTTATACTATTGGTATCGAAAATCTATAAACAATAAACGTCAGAAACATATACTAGCATAAAATGTTGTTGAATTTATTTTAAGGGCTGTTTTAACATCCCCTTCAATTATAAAACAAGAAAATTGACATTTCCAAAAATCAAAGACCACAGGAGTACTTTTATTATGCTATTTGAGTTGGAAATAAATTCACAATAAATGTGAGAAACATACTCTAGCAGGAAAAGTGTTGGAAATTTTTTAAGGGTTGTTTTAACATCCCCTAAATACTTAAACAAGGAAGTTGACATTTACTAACAAACAAAATCACATGAGATTTTTTTATCATACCATTGGGGTCGGAAATCAATTTTTAAAACACAACCTCCAAAAAAAATTCAAAGGCGTGTTTCAAGAGGGCCATATGTAACCCAATTTAACGTTAAAACAACCCTTAAAATAAGCTCAACTACTTTTTCTGCTAGGATATGTATCTCAAATTTATTTTAATTTTATTCGCAACCCTAATAGTCGAATAAAAAAACCTCCTGTGATTTTTTTTTTTTTTTTTTGATAATGTCGATTTTATTGTTTGATGGTTTAAAGGATGTTAAAACAGCCCTTAAAATGAACTCAACTACTTTTTCTGCTAGGATACGTATCTCAAATTTATTTAAAATTGATTTGCAACCCTAATAGTCTAATAAAAAAACCACCTGTGATTTTGGTTTTTTTGGAAATGTCGATTTTATTGTTTGATGGTTTAAGGGATGTTAAAACAGCCCTTAAAAAAATGCAAACTTTTTTTCTTGTAGGAGAATCTTCCTGAATTTATTTTTGAAGTTATTTTTCATCCTAATTGTTCAATAAAAAGATCTTCTTCCGATTTTATAAAAGAGCAGGAATAAATTTTTTTGAACCTTAGATTTGCAAACCTTTTTAATTTTTAAAATGGCCAATGTTTAAAAATGGGCCAAAAATGTAATTGTAGATTTTTTTGGGAAAATCGTTTTGGCTAATTTCCATTTATTTATAAGAAAATTAAAATATCTTTTCGCTTATTTTTTCAGTGAGCATTGATCAAACGGTCGAAAAAAATTTTATTTTGCAAAATGCTTTTTTTAAGTTTGAACATAATTAATTTTTTCAGTTTATGAATATAATATCGTTCTTATCGCAAAAATCCCAAAGCAAAAAAGAATTTTTTTGAAGAAGTTTAATTTTCTACAAAAAAGAAGAATTTTCAACAAAAAAGAAGAATTTTCAAATGAAAAAACATTAATCGTCAATAAAATAGTTAAAAATTTAAGTATTAAAAGTTCAATTTTCAACCAAAGAGATGAATTTTCAACTGAAATTATGAATCTTGAAATTAAAGAAATGGAATACCTTAATTTTCAGTTAAAAAAATTATTTTTCAACAGAAATAAATTAATTATTAACCAAAAATGCAATAGTTTATACTTCAACCAAAAAGATTTAAATTTTTAATAAAAAACAGTTGATTTTTCAGCCAAAAATGGAATAGTTGAAAATTCAGTTGAATAATTTAATTTTCAAACAAATTAAACAACGAATTTTCAACCAAAAAATATTTTAAGTTGAAATTTTTAAAAATAGTGTAATTTAATTAAAAATTTCCAGTTGAAATATTTATTTAAAAAAAAAAAAAAAATCGTCCACTAAAGTCATGTACCTTTAACCAGAAAAAATTAATTTTTAATAAAGTAGTTAAGCTTCTAACCGAGTTGTTGAATTTTAAAGCAAAAAAGATAAATTCTCAACGAAAAATGATTTACTTTCTACCAGTAAAAACGAATTAATCTGATCGGTGACATCCACTGATCGAATCAGTAATTTAGAATTATCTGAACTGTAACTGTCATTGATTAAATCAGTCATTTTTAATTACGTAATCAGTAACTTTCATTAATTGAATCAGTCATTTTGAATGATATAACCAGTTTCTTCAAAAAATTAAATCAGTCATTTTGATTGATTTAATCTGTATCTTTTAATGTGGTAACCAGCCAATTATTGTTAATTCTAAGAATTTATTGAAATTTTGGAATTTAATGAAGAATTTTATTTCGAAATAATTTTACATTTGTATTATAGCAGACAAATCAGTCACTTCTACATATTGACTGATAATCAGTCATTTTAAGTGACTGATCAAGTCAGCAATATAGACTGATTCATCTCTTAAAACGACTGGTTTCTTAGCAGAAATGATTGATTCTTCAGTCAAAGCATGCTTGATTAATTTAACCAGTCAAATTTTGACTGATTTAAATTTAGGGTGCAGTCAAAATATTTTGAATTTCCATTCTACATAATTCTGCAAAAAATAGATGAAAAGCAAGAATCTTGAAAAATCGACACGTGCCAGCAACACGTGGTGCGTTTGCACTTGGCCTCCCTACTTGGAGGAAACCACCTCTCGGCCTTGATGGCCTTAATTATCTTAACTCTGATTGTATTAGGCGAGAAGTTAAGGAACGAATTAGTGAGTTGGGAGCCGTCCGAGAGTAGTTATATAGCCACAGGGGCTCTGAATTTTATTACTCTAGAACATGCACTGCATTTTGTTTATTTTTCATTTGGATAATTAATGTATTTTGTACAGGGTGTCTACTAGGGTGGTCCAAAAAATTCACTTTCAAATAGAGCGAATGCCCCCCCCCCCTCCCATTTTTTGAGGTTCCCGGAAAAAAAATTCCCTCTAAGTTTAAGCCAATTCTGTTTATTGGCCTTTGCCGCACATTTTAATTTAGGATGCGCCGCTTGGCCTTTGCCGCACATCATAATTTAGGATGTGCCGCAAAGGCCTGGGAAATTTTTTTTTCGGAAAAATGAGATTCACTTTTTTGGGTTTAAACTTAGCGGGCGGGAAATTGTCCAAATTTGTTGGGGAGTCTCCAGCGAATAATTCCCTCTGAATTCATTTTTTGGCATTTATTAAATAATTTACAATTGTTTAAACAATTTTGATTCGTTTAAATACATTTTCTTCTACTTACTCTTTAAAAGGTACTTTTTTGCATTTATTCAGACAATTAGTCATTGTTAAAAAGACTGATATTTGTTTGAAGCATTTACCAATTGTTTAAACAAGTAATCATTATTTATTTGTAACTTTTTCACAAGAAGTGGTAGAAAATTATAGTTTTTTTAAAATTTGGTTAACTTTGTCGCTTATTATTAAAAATCCGAGACATTCAGATATGACTACCGTATTCTGTAACAAATTAGTATTTGTTTAAATAATTTTTTGATCAAAGGATTTTGTTCTGATATAAATATTTCAAATTTACATTTTTTTGTAATTAATACGGTAATTTGTGATTTATAGGAGCAACATTATTTGTTGAAAGCAATATCCAATGTTGCTGAGAGAGGGGTACAATTAATATCAGATTTCAACAGTTTGTGAAAATATGAAACCTTTAATAAATTATTTAAACAATTGGAGAAAAGTTTCAATAAAAAATGTTGTAATATCTGAATGACGTGGATATTCATTAATAAGCGAAAAAGTTAAACAAATTGTAAATTGACAAGAGTTTTTTACCTCTTTTTAAGACAAATTTACAAGTAAATAATAATTGTTTAAAAAATTGTTAAATGCCTAAAATAACGGTCGATAGTAAGTAGGGACGAAAATTATTTAAACACATTGAAATTGTTTGAAAATTTTGTAATTTATTTAAGTATTGACCGATTTGTTTAAAACTCGCCGGGAATTTTTGTCGGGAACCTCACAAAATCACAAAGCCTCACCTAAAAAAACTGGAAATTTCAGGTAATTTTGTTGGCCATGGAAAGTCAGGGAATTTTTATTAAAATCAGGAAATTTTTAAAAAGAATTATAATTCTGAGTTAAAAGTCCATTTTCGAAAATAATTAAAATTCTGGATGGAAACAGGGAATATTTTAAAAGAATCCTAATTCTGATTAAATTAAAACGCAAAATTTCCCAAAAAGAATTAAAATTCTGGCATGGAACAGGGAATTTTTCAAATTGAGAATTAAAATTCTAACTTGGAATAGGGAATTTTTAAGTTTTAATTATATTCTGAGTTGAACAAGAAATTTTGCAATTTTAACGAATTCTGAGCTAGAAGTGAAAATTTTGTTTAAATAATGAAAAGTCTGGACTGGAATAGGGAATTTTTCAAAATCATTATAATTCTGGATTGGAATAGGGAATTTTTTAAACTTAAATTTTTTTAAATTCTGAGCAATAACTGGAAATTTTTGAACAAAATGCCAATTCTGGATTGGAACGTGGAATTTAAAAACAATTATAATTCTAAGTTGAAGCGGCGTATTTTTTAAAAGAAGAACAATTATGGATTGGGACAGGGAATTTTTCAAAAGAATTATAATTCTGGATTGGAACAGCAATTTTAAAATTTTTTTTAAATTCTGAGCTATAACTGGAAATTGTTGCAAAAAATGCAAATTTTGGATCATAACGTGGAATTTAAAAAAAATTCTAATTATAATTTGAAGCGGGGTATTTTTTTATAACAATCACAATTATTGATTGGAACAGGGAATTTTTCAGAAGAATCATAGTTCTGGATTGGAACAGGGAATTTTTCAAACGTAAATAAATTCTTATCTGGAACAGCAACTTTTTAAATTTTTTTTAAATTCTGAGCTAAACCTGGAAATTTTTGAAAAAAATGCGAATGCTGGATTGAAACGGGGAATTTAAAAACAATTATAATTCTAAGTTGAAACAAAAAATTACTCTATTCACTAATCAATCAGTTTCATAATTATTAAAAACAATATTTATAAATAATTCAATGCGAACCATTTTATTAAACAAAAGTTGGTGTTCTTCATTGTTATTATTATTAATCGACTAACGCTGCATAATTTCAACACTGGACAATTAGTTAAAATTAAAACAATTTTATTAAAAAACCATATTTTTTGGTTTAAAATTCAACTAATTTGTGAAAACATTCGAGAAATGATTAATTATGTTTTTGGTATTATTATTCATTCAATTATTTAATGGTGATAATTAATATATTTAAGAATATCCTCTAATAATTTGTCAAAGCTTTTTTTCGTTATTAATTAAATTAAATTTAATATTTCATGAATTTATAATAATAAATAAATAAAAAATTTAATAACATAAAAATTTTGTTCTTTAAATTGAAAAAATTAAATAAATTTATAAAAATAAATTTGATATTTAATTCAATTTAATTTGATTCGTTTTGAATGGAAAATATTAATGAAATTTCTATAGAAACTTGTACAATTGAGAAATTACTTGTCCTTTCTACAATGTTACTTTCACACATGAAAAAAATTATTATTTATAATAAATTCACGATAAACTCGTATCCACCGTATTATAAAAAATTATACCAAGAAAAATATAACGATAGTAGTTATAATTAAACTAATATCAACTAATTTTTTCAAAAAAGCATTTGAATAAAGAATAGAAAAAAAATAACGAATAAAATTTCTATCCGATACAGTTACTTGAGAATTGGCACGGGTTGCTGTTCCCGATTTGAAAAAACTAGTACGTTACTTCCAAGCCCTTTCTATCAACGTGAGAACATTTCTCAAAATATTTGGACTCTTGAACTAGTAAGAACTATTTTCCTAAGCTAAGAATATTAACATTAGCTACACACATTTTTAGATGTATTTAAACAGTATTTAATTTGGATCCAAAACAAACAATTACGAAAGACGTAAGCTCATTAAAGAATCACTTTTGAACTTTTTTTCGAGTTCTCTCATATATTTCCCATTCCTCCACGGCACTTAGGTATTGTCCCTTTTTCTTTTCCTTTTTCTTTTTCCGACATCTTTGGTGCTCTGGGTACTTTAAATTTGTATAGTATAGTAGCAGAAGCCAGTTGACTGGCGGCGAGGGGCGTACGGTTCACTTAGCAGGAAGGTGTGAGAATCGTCACCGACCTCCGCTTCTAGGCGAACATTCGAACAAATACAGCTAAAAAGAGATCTTTGCATGGGTATAAAGGAATGGATACTCCCACAAATACAAAAGAAACAGAGAGAGAGAGCAAGAGAATGAGAGAGAAAGAGAACGAGAGAGAGTGAGAGAGTGAGAGAGAGAGAGAGAGAGAGAGAGAGAGAGAGAATGAGAGAGAGAGAGAGCGGGAGAGAGCGAGAGAAAAAGTACCAAGAAGCACCCATACGATTTTTTCACTTGCACAATGCAAGTTCTTAGCATTACCTACTATCCATTCACGTTACAAAGGCCCCTGCAAAACCGCTCTACATTTTGGAAAATTAGTTCAATACTACCGACATCAAAAGGTATCTAGGTAACTTCGACTTTGAAACAACTTCCAGTGAGTGATTTGTTTAGCAATGTTGAATGAAGTTTGTTGGAAAATCTCATATCGAATCGTTGAAAATTTACTGAGATATGCAGCTTTGGAAAAAGTACTCGACGTCTGCCCGCGCTGTTAGCTAATGCGTCGCGAGGACTACTCTGTCAGGGAGCATTCTTGAAGTTCAGTCTGCGCGGGCCGAGGCGCGGGCAGACGTCGAGTACTTTTTCCAAAGCTGAATATCTCAGTAAATTTTCAACGATTCGATATGAGATTTTCCAACAAACTTCATTCAACATTGCTGAACAAATCACTCACTGGAAGTTGTTTGAAAGTCGAAGTTACCTAGATACTTTTTGCCGGCGAAACCAAGAAAACACAATTATCGATTGACCTCATTTTGCAATTAAATATTATTAAACAATAAGCGATTGTTACCTTTTTTATGGTTCCCCAGGCATCGCTATTTGGCCGAGTTAGAACGATTTAAGTTTTAAAACTTAATTAAATGAGGGAGAAACTTTTTTTTAAATATTTCGTGTTTATTATTAAAAATAAACTTTTGAAAAAAAAAATTCCAAGAGAAAAAAGTTTCATTTCCTTATCATCTAGAATTCTACGTTTTCAAAAAATTGATTTTTCGATTTTGAATTTTTTTTTTCTTTGAGACGATCGGACAATACTTTTAAGTGTTTTCGAGCGTCGGGCTGGTTATTGCATCCGGCGGCTCAATTATTCTTCTTGGTTAAAAACGCATGTTTCTGATTGATAATTTAACTATTTGGCTGAAAATTAAACAAACTTGTTAAAATGTATCCTGTTTAGTTGAAAAGTATACTATTTTGTTGGAAATTTGTTTTTTTTTGGTTGAAAATTCCTTTAAAAATTCAAACATTTGTTTGAAAATTCGTGCACTTTGTTATAAATTTATCCATTCTGATAGAAAATTGATGTTATTCGTTGAAAATTGATCTTTTTGGTTAAAAATTAGTTTTTTCTTATTTGCAATTGATTTTTTTTAACTAAAAATGTAACTGTTCCACTTTTTGTCGAAAAGGACCCCGCACCAAATGTACAGAAAAAAGCCTTATGATAAAAA
>CAKNYM010052336.1:40285-57166 GCA_932195095.1 Andricus curvator | reverse complement strand
CTGGTGGCCCGCGCCGCTATCGAGCGTCGCGACGCCGCGCTACCAAGATTCCTCGCAACTAGCCGCCTTTGCCATGGCGGTATTAGTCAGGGTTGTAAATATTTACGACCCTAAAGTTTCCTATATCTATGGGTTTCAAACATTTGTAATTAATTATAAACAAAGCGTCCAATCAATAAGACCGAGAACACCTATGGATTCGTTTTGAAAATATCTAAGTGGCAACTTTTTTTAAACAATCTTGTTAACAATTTATTGATTTGGACGCTTAGCTTATAATGATTTGCAAAGTTTGAAATTATTAACAAATGATTTGATTGTTTAAAAAAGGGTTTTATAAAACAAATGAAAAAGGCGCACATATTATATTTCGGAGACGAATCCAATGGTGTCTTTGGTTTTTAGTTCGGACACTTAGTTTGTTTATCGCAATTTGAGAACGTTAAAAAATAATTTAATTTTGCTTTTTGCTGAAAAAAATGGATATTTTTTTATTCAAGAATAAAATAGAAATTTTCTTTTAATTTTCAGAAGTACCAGTTTTCCAAGATTTTTATATTTATTAAACAAGGTCTTTCATCTGTGCTAGAACTGTCTAGAAATAATTTCCAGTGTGTGAGAATAATTTTAAAAATTGTTTATCGGGTTATAAACAAATCAATAAAGTTATTTTTCTGGACTAGCAATGTTTAGCTCATTCAAATCCAGAGTTTTTGTATCAAATGTCAGAGAAAATATTGTTCTATTACGATTAATTGGAAAAAGATGATATTTAGCAATTGTTTAAGCAATTTTTATAAACCAATTCACAATTTGGCTTTTTTCAAAGAATGCGCTCAATTCTTTTCACTGAATCAACTAAAAATGTCCTTTATATGGCTTTTTGCTATGAAAATTTGCAAATTTACGAGAATTGTTGATTACTTAAACAATACTTATAAACAAATTTAGAGTTTGGCTATTTTTCAACGAAAAGGCTCACTTTTTGTTCATGGAATAGACTAACAATGTCTTTCCGATGACTCCTTTCTATGATACTTTTGTTGTTTATGAAAATTATTTAAATAATTAAAAATTGTTTTCAATTTAAGAAGTATCATAGCACAGAATCATCGTTTGAAAAATTGCCAAACTCTGAATTTCTTTATGAATATTGTTTAAGAAATCAACAATTGTTGCCAATTTAAAAAATATCATAGCGAAATGCTATCGCAAAGACATTTTTTGTTAATTCGTACAAGTTGAGCCTATTTGTTAACGAATAGACAAACCATCAATTTTTTATGAAATTCTTATCAATTTTCAAAGTATCATAGCCAAAAGTCATAGAAAAGATATTTTTAGTTTTGATTTCGTAGAAAAATAGGGTCTACTTCTTGAAAAATAGCCAAACTGAGAAATTGTTTATAAAAATCGTTTAAATCATTAATAATTTATTCTTGTAAATTTGTAAAGTATAGTAGCAAAGATTTATCGAAAAAACATTCTTAGTTGAGTTCGTAAAAAAATTGAACCTATTCTTTGAAAAATAGACAAAAACTCAATTTGTTTATGAAAATTGCTTAAATATTTAATAATTTTCATAAATTTTTAATGTATCATAGAGGAGTTTCATCGGAAAGACATTCTGGGATGATTTATTAAAAGAATTGAGCCTATTCATTAAAAAATAGCCAAACTCTGAATTTGTGTATGAAAATTGTTTAAGTAATTAATAATTATTGTGATTTTCGAAGGAATTTCAAAAGATATTAAAAACAATAAAGATTTCAAGATGTACTGAATTTCAAATGATTTCTAGAATTTTCACAAGATTGAAGGGATTTCAAGAATTTCAAAATATTTTAAATAATATTTATAAAGATTCCGAGCAATTTAGTGAGATTTTAATGAATTTTGTCGAATTATGGAAAATGTCAGAGATTTAAAAATTTCTGTGTAATTTCAAATGATTTCATAAGATTTCGAAGATTTCAATGAATTTCCACGGTTTTTACAAAATTTCAAGGGATTTCAAAGAATTTCACAAAATTTGAAGCATTTATAGAATTAAAAAAAATGAAAAGATTCTATAAGATTATAAAAAATTTTTATAGATTTCAAAGGATTAAAAAAATTGTAGAATTTTACAGAGATTTCAGAGAATTTCAACAGAATTCAAGGGGTTTCAATAGATTTCAGTTGATTTCAATAGATTTCAAAGGATTTTGAACAGTTTATGGCATTTCAAAATAAGAATTTTTAATGAGATTTTAACATTTCCGAAGATTTTAAAATAATTTTGTAGGATTTCAAAAAATTTCAAAGGATTTCAAAAAGCTATATGCAGGTTATCAATGATATTTAAAAAGTTTCATCCGATTTGAGGGATTCATAGAACTTTGAAACAAATAATAAGATTTCAAGGTATTTTTTTACGGATTTTTTTTTAAATTGAAAAAAATGTTTGCAACATTAATCAATTTGATATTTCGACAGAAAATATTTTCATTTTAAATAAAAAACAGTTGAATTCAACCAATAAGGATCAATTTTTTGAATCCTCAACCAAAAAAAGAAAAAATTTAATTTAAAAAAAATTTTGAACTGATTTTTTCAAAAAGATTTCCAGCGACTGCAAAAAATTTTCAGGGATTTCAAGAGATTGAAGGGATTTATAAATTTGCAAAGGATTTTAAATATTTTAGGGTATTTTAATAAATTCCGAGCAATTTTTTGAGATTTCTCAAAGAATTTCTGAAAATTAAATATTAATTTTATAATTTTAACCCTTAAATATTGGATTTTAAGTTTTAAATATATTCAAATACGATTCTAGAGAATCACCGCCGTAAAATATTTTCCATTGATAATATTTTTTTAAATTTCACATTTATTTTCATGTAGTTTTAATAAAAATCAGAAAAAATATACTGAAATAACGTAATACTTTTTCGAGGATCCATTTATTTAAATAATTAAATCTTCAATTTTCTTTAATTGGTTGGCTAATGTTGTGATTCTTTGTGAAGGTTTTACGATTTTTTCACTAAAAGATAAAACTGAATTTATGACGCTTTAAGGGTAGTTTAAGGGGGTCGAGAGCTACCCAAATTTTTGTAAATTAAGAAAAAAATTGATTTTTTACGAATTAACACAAAAATTCATTTTTTACGAATTAACACAAAAGGGATGGCGAGACGAAATAAAATTGGTTTTTGGACCACACCCTGTTGTTCATTTCTTGTATTTTATTTTTTCTTGTAATTTATTTATATACCAGTTGAGTACCCAATATCAAACAAATTCCCATTTGTACACTCCTAATAAATAAATTATTCTTTTGTCCTAATTATCATTTTATTGCCAAAAATGAATCAGAATTAACTTTTTTATTCAAAATTCATGTTTTTGAGATGAAAATTCAACTGTTTTCTAAAGAATTCCTTTTTTCAAATTGAGAATTGATTTTTTTTATTTAATAAAATGCGAACCACTTTGTTGAAAATTATTCTGTTTTTTGTTGAGAATTAAAAAAATTGTTAGAAATTTATACTTTTAGGTTGAATTGAACTGTTTTTGAATACAAATAAAAATATCTTTTTGTGGAAATATTAAATTAATTGGTGTTTCAACTTTTTGATTGGAAATTCGTCTTTTTGGATCGAAAATTAACTTTGTTATTGAAAATTCATGTTTTCGGGTTGAAAATTTAACTGTCTAGAAAATTCCACATTTCAACTTGGGAATTGATCTTTTTTGTTGAAAAATGTGAACTGTTTAGTTGATAAATAATCTGTTTTAGTTGAAGCTTCAAAAAATAGTTAAAAATTATATTTTTTGGTTGAATTCAACTGTTTTCGATTTAAAATGAAAATATTTTTTCTTTGAAATATCAACTTCGTTAATGTTCCAACGTTTTGTTTGAAAATTTTTCTTGTTAGGGCGAAAATGAACTTTTTTTTATTGAGAATTCATATTTTTGGGTTGAAAATTCAACTGTTGTCTAAAAAATTCGGCTTTTTAACCGGGATTGATCTTTTTCGTTAAAAAATGCTAACTATTTAGTTGAAAATTAATCTGTTTTATTTGAGGCTTCAAAAAATTGTTAAATATTATTATTTTTTTAATTCAACTGTTTTTGATTTAAAATAGAAATATTATTTTTTGAAATATAAATTTGGTTAATATTCCAACGTTTTGGTTGAAAATTTGTCTTGTTGGGGCAAAAATAAATTTTTTCATTGTAAAATCATATTTTCGGGTTGAAAATTCAACTTTTTTCCAGAAAATTCCTCTTTTCAACTTGGCGATTTATTTTCTTGCTTAAAAATGCAAAGTGTTCAGTTTAAAATTAATCTATTTTAGTTGGAACTTCAAAAAATTGTTAAAATTTATCTTGTTTGGTTGAATTCAACTATTTTTAATTTGAAATAAAAATTTTTTTTTTTTTGGAATATCAACTATTACATTTTTTGTTGAGAATTCATATTTTATGGTTGAAAATTCAACTTTTTCATAAAAAATTCATTTTCTCGGCTTGAAAATTTAACAATTCAGAAGAAGTTGCATCTCTTTAGTTGAAAATTGACTTTTTTTATTGAAAACTCACATTTTCAGGTTGAAGATTCATCCTCTTGAGTTAAACATTCAAAAATTCAAAAATTTGGTTAAAATTTTGTTTCCTTTATTGACTGAAAAATCATACTTTGTTGAAAATTTGTCATTTTGATTTGAAAATTTACCGCTTTTGTGAAATTTTGGTTCAAAACTTAAATATTTTGTTGAATATTAATTTTTTTTGGTTGAGAATTCATCTGTTCGATTGAAAATTTAACGATTCTCTTGAAAAGCCTTTTTTGGTTGAAAATGAACTTTTCAAACTGAAAATTGAACTATTCCAGTTTTGGTTGAAAATTGATCTTTCTTGGTTAAAAATTCAACTATTTGGTTTCAAATTTAACTATTTTGTTGAAAATTCGTCTCTTTTGGCAGAAAATTAATCTTTTTGGTTATTTGGTTAAAAATGCAACTTTTAAGTTGAAAATTATTATTTTTTGGTTGAGAATTCAACCTTTTTGTTCAAAATTAATCTTTTTCGGTTGAAAAATTAACTATCCCATTTTTTATTCAAAATTTCTATTTTCGAGTTAAAATTTCAACTTTTTCAAAAATCAAACTACTTGGTTGAAAATTCGTTTTTTCTTATTTTTTTCATGAAAATTTAACAGCTTTGTTGAGGAATCATCCTTTCTGGTTTGTAATTTAACTATTTAGTTGAAAATTAAATTTTTCGTAGACATTTTTTTCTTTCTTGACTAAAAGATCATTCTTTGTTGAAAATTCGTCAATTTGGTTTGAAAATTCATCTCTTGTTATTGAAGATTTAACTATTCTGTTAAAATTCATTTATTGGTTGAAAATTTATAATTTTAGTTAAAAGTTTATCTCTTTGGTTTTAAGTAAACTAATTTTTCGAAAAGCCGTTTTTTTGGTTGAATATTACCTTTTCTAAATGAAAATTTAACTGTTACAGTTTTGGTTTTATATTTTCATGTTTAGTTGAAAATGTATTCCTTATAGTGGAAAATTCAACTATCTGTTCGAAAATTGATGTATTTTATTGTAAAATCCTCTTTTTTGTTGAAAATTTATTTTTATGATAAAAATTTCAAATACTTGTGTAAAAATGAAACTATTTTGTTGAAATATCGCCTTTTTTATGAAATTCAACTGTTTTTAATTTTAATTCAACTGTTTTTTTTTCAAATGGAAATCCGTTTTTGGCTGATGTATCAACTTTTATATTTTTCGTTTTGCATTCGTATTTTTAAGTTGAAAATATAACTATTTGTTTGAAAGTTGAACTACTTTTTTGAACATTCAACTTTTTCGTCAAAGATTGATCATTTTCTTGAAAATGCATCTCTGGTGAAAAATATAATTATTAATTTTTTTATTTTATTTCTTGATTAAAAAAATCTTTCTCCTTTTTGGTTGAATCTCTCTTTTGGTTGGAAATTGAATTCTTTGTTAAAAAATTCATCTAATTTGTTGCAAATGCAATATGCTTAATGTGAAATTTTAGGAATTTAGAGAGTTTAAAATTGAATTTAAAGTATTACCCACATTCCCTTAGTTGAAAGAATTTATTTTCCAATTTTCGTGAAAAATCGCCTTATTTTCGCTATTTTTAGGAAATTTTGGGCTGTTATCGATAAAGTTGATTTTTTTGGCTTGTTGTAAGTAGGATAAGACTGTTACAATGTGTTTTACTATTTCAATCAATGCAATAAATAAATAACTGACTTATCAGTTGAAATCATTAGCACTGATCAAATCAGTTACATTTTTACTAATTCAGATTCAAAGAGTGGGCTCTAATTTGAAAATTGTGTTGATGGTATTTAAAAATAAGTATTGGAAAAGAAGATGAGTAGGAAAAGGACAAAGGACAATCCACTCGTTTTATTGAAGTTTCACGATTGGTATCCTCTCCTTATTGAACGGCGGATATTTCATTACCTATTTCAATGAAATTAATTGGCTGCACTCGATGTTTCAAATAAAACTCAATCACGCCAATCGAGCCTCGAGACAAAAGCTTTTTTCAACCACTGCATCCCTACAACGAAGCATCTCTATTTTGGGATTTCACATTGTCGCTTTGCGATTTTAATTGCGCATATTTTAATCCGTGAGGAGACATTTTCTGTTTTCACCGGGCCGAATGAACTTTATTAATCCGCGAGTGTGCGGTACAGCCGATTTAAATTTAATCGTAATGAAGAGGCGATTAAAATTGCAATCGTCCACGGAATAGAACCCATAGCGCCGGCAGTTAATGTCCGCTAACAGGCATTTAACTTAACTGCTTCAGGTAACTGCTCGTTTCTAGGCTGAAGGGTTCTTTCGATTACTACCCCCGGAATTTTATGGGAAACGAGTCAATGGATCCGACACTAGGATCTTCGAAATCGACGGACGGCGATTCTCCGAGTGCTTCAAACAGACACAGGAAAATTTGAAAGATCCGAAGGAGGAGGAAGTTTCATATAATCGAGGAAGGGAAACAACGGGACTGAATCCATTTCAAATCAGGCAGGTTGAAGTCGCAGAATCTCTCAGGAACAAAATATTGTGATTTTCAGAGGAAATGAGGCGATACGTATTTTTGCTATTTGTGAAAAAAAATTTTTTTACGAAGTTATGCGTATTTCTTTTCAGATTCTGGTACACTGTTAAAAATGTTTGGAATTCTCCAACATTTCTACAATACAAGCGTAAGGTAAAGTTGCAAACACGGTATTGGAATGACGAAATTGCAATACATGTATTGTAAGTGCTGTAAATCGTAGTCACCGTCGAGCATTCCAATACATGTATTGTAGCGTTTATAAGTCGAAAATTGTGCACAAGGAATTCACGGAATTCAAGGAATTCGCGGAATTCATAAAATTTAAGGAATTCACGAAATTTATGGAATTCACGGTATTTATGGAATTTCCGGAATTCATGGAATGATGGAATTCACGGAATTCATGGAATTCATTGAATTCTCGTAATTCATGAAACTTAAGGAATTCACGAAATTTATGGAATTCATGGGATTCACGGAATTCACGGAATTCACGGAATTCATGGAATTCATGGAATTCATGGAATTCATGGAATTCATGGAATTCATGGAATTCATGGAATTTAGAGAATTCATGGAACATAGTCACGCCTACCCTGAAAGGAAAATGGCTTAATGGTGTACTTACTTACATGGAATTCACGGAATTTATGGAATTCAAGGTGTCCAAGAAATTCGTGGCATCCAAGTAATTCACAGAATTCAAGGAATTCATTGAATTCACGAAATTCACTGAATTAACGAAATTCATGCAATTCGCAGAATTCACTGAATTCATGCAATTCGCAGAATTCACTAAATTCATGAAATTCACTGAATTTGCGGAATTCTCGGAATTCACATTCCATGAATTCCTTAAATTCCGTGAATTTATTGAATTCCATGAATTCCCTGAATTCATTAAATTTCGTAAATTCCTTGAATTCTGTGCATTCAAACGAATTTTTTTAATTTCATGAATTCAGTGAATTCCTTAAATTCCATGCATTCCACCAATTCATTGAATACCACGAATTCCTTGAATTTCGTGAGATCCTTGAATCCCATGAATTCCTTTAATCCCATGAATTTCTTGAATGATGACTTCATAAATGAAACTTTATGAAACTTAAGGAATTCACGAAATTTATGGAATTCACGGAATTCATGGGATTCACGGAATTCATGGGATTCACGGAATTCATGGAATTTACGGAATTCATGGAATTCACTGAATGCAAGGAATTTACGGAATTAACTGAATTCAAGGTATTTACGGAATTCACGAAGTATATGGAATTCAAGAAATTGACGGAATTTATGGAATTCGCGGAATTCACGGAATTCACGGAATTTATGGAATTCAAGGTGTTCAAGAAATTCTTGGCATCCAAGTAATTCTCGGAATTCTTTGAATTCACGAAATTCACTGAATTAACGAAATTCATGGAATTCGCGGAATTCACTAAATTCATGAAATTCACTGAATTTATGGAAATCATGAAATTCGCTGAATTTACGGAATTCTCGGACTTCACATTCCATGAATTCGTTAAATTCCGTGAATTTATTGAATTCCATGAATTCCTTTAATTCCCTGAATTCATCAAATTTCCTTGAATTCTGTGTATTCAATGAATACCATGAACTCCACGAATTTTTTGAATTTCATGAATTCTGTGAATTCATTAAATTCCATGTATTCCATGAATTCCTTGAATGACACGAATTCCTTGAATTTCGTGAGTTCCTTGAATTCCTTGAATTCCTTGAATGTCGTGAATTCCATGAATTCGTTGAATTCCTTGAATTCCACGAATTCCTTGAATTTCATGAATTCCTTGAATCCCATGAATTCCTTGAATGATGACTTCATGAATGAAACTTTATGAAACTTAAGGTATTCACGAAATTTATGAAATTCACGGAATTCACAGAATTGACGGAATTCATGGAATTCATAAAATTTACGGAATTCGCGGAATTAATTGAATTCAAGGAAAAAACGCTGAAAAAACCAGTTCTCGTCAGATCACTGAAGTTAAGCAGCGTTGGGCGCAGTTAGTACTTGGATGGGTGACCATTCGAGAAAACTGAGTGCTGTTGGCACATCGTGGGTGTGGTGAGCCCACACTTGTAGTTATTTACTACAAGAAACTAACCTAGAAACACTACTCGAATCGGGTAGTGTCACGCCTACCCTGAAAGGGAAATGGCTTAATGGTATACATACATACATACACGAAGTATATTGAATTCAAGGAATTGACGGAATTTATGGAATTCAGGGAATTAATCGAATTCGCGGAATTCACGCAATATATGGAATTCAAGGAATTCATTGAATACATGAAATTCACTGAATTAACGAAATTCATGGAATTCGCGGAATTCACTGAATTCATGAAATTCACTGAATTTATGGAATTCATGAAATTCACTGAATTTACGGAATTCTCGGAATTCACATTCCATGAATTCCTTAAATCCCGTGAATTCATTAAATTCCATGAATTCCACGAATTCATTGAATACCACGAATTCCTTGTATTTCGTGAGTTCCTTGAATTCCGTGAATTCCTCAAATATCGTGAATTCCATGAATTCCGCGAATTCCGTGATTTCCTTGAATTCCTTGAATTTCATCATTTCCTTGAATTCCATCAATTCCTTCAATTCCATGAATTCCGTGAATCCCATTAATTCCGTGAATTCTATGAATTCCTTGAATTCTATTGCTTGAATACTATGAATTTCACGAATTCCACGAATTCCGTGAATTCCACGAATTCCTTGAATTTCATGAATTCCTTTAATTCCTTGAATTCCGTGAATTCCGTGAATTCCATGAATTCCTTGAATTCCATGAATTTCGAGAATTCAATTAATTCGGTGAATTCCATGAATGTCCTGAGAAATGATTCACATTTTTTTTTAAATTTATTGTAAATTTATCTTAAAATTCCAATACATGTGAGGTACCATAAAAATACCAACATTTGGAAACTACAAAATTTCGTATTGTAACGTTACCTTACGTTTCGGAAATAAACTTCCAATACATTATTTGGAACTTTCCAGCAGAAAATGTTAACAGTGTAGAGTTTATCGCCTTATTTCGAAATCCGCGAGAAAATTAAGAAAATGTTCAAAATTAACAAAATGGCGGCGGTTTTTCTGAAAATATTAAAAGCCGATTTTCTTAAAAAATCCACACTTATTTTTTCTGTCAATTTTTTTTTTAATTTGTACTATCATAAGGAAAATACCTTGTGATTTTTATGCGGGCTAAATAACTTTTCTGGCCAGAAGAATTTTTTTTCATAAAATCGAATTTTCGCATTTTTCTTGCAAACAACAACAGATACAAAAAATGTGTAGAACATAATTTGCACAGTTAAAAAAGTTCTGAAAAAAGTTCCTGCACTCATTTATGATTTCTTGTACCATTTCCGAGAAAAATAACAGAAAATCAATATTTCTTTCGGAAACTACAGTTGCAGCAGAGCAGCCAATTCTTTTAACTGTACAAATCTGTTATTAACTATATTATAAATGGCTTTTCCATGCACAGTTTCAAAATTAGGACACACTTGTCTTTTGGCATTCAAATGTATTCTTCGAGTCTTACCTATTATTGTAAATCTAAATTTGCATAAAGACATTAAACTATCACATAATGATAGAAAAAAATTAATAAAGACATTTTCGAATTTCAATTGTTCGTTTATATATCAAATTGGAAAAAACAAGTTGAAGTACTAGAAACATATGTGCAATTTCTGTGAAAGGGGGCAAACCCCACCTTTTTCATATTTTAAAAATATTTTTCACAAATTTTTATTCATATAAAAAAGATATTCTATAAGTTTTGTGCGGGACAATCCAGTTTTGTGGTCAAGGGAATTTTTTTAAAATGAAAATTGAATTTTTTATTTTTCTTGGAAATAGTACTAGATACCATAAGTCAGTGAAGGAACTTTTTGTAGAACTTTTCTAACTGTGCCAATTATTTTCATCACATTTTTTTTATCTGTTGTTGTTTGCGAGAAAAATGCGAGAATTCGATTTTATGAAAAAGAATTCTCCTGGCCATAAAAGTTATTTAGCCCACATATAACTCACAAGGTATTTTCCTTATGATAGTAAAAATAAAAAAAAATTGGCAAAAAATATAAGTGTCATAGTAGTTATATAAGTGTTATATAAGTTTAAAGAAAAAATGGGGATTTTTTTGAAAAACAAAGCAAAAAATTGAAATACGCATAACTTCGTAATAATTTTTTTTTTTCAAAAATCATAAAAATACGTATTGCCTCATTTCCTCTGATAAACAACATATTTTGTTCCTGAGAGATTCTGCGACTTCAAATGTAGAACCTGCCTGATTTGAAATGGATTCGGTCTCTGGTGATCCGCTGGAACGCTCGGTTATCAGGTGTAACCCGAGGAATACAGTGTAATCCGAGTAATCCAATGTAAACCAAATAATCCACTATAATCTGAAGTAATCCACTTAAAATCCCGGGTAATATAGTAATCCATTTGTAATCCAGTTCAATCCATACAAAATTCACGGCAATTTGAATGTAATTTAGGTATTTGGAAGTAATGCAGATAATCAAAGTAACTATTTTGTAATTCAGGTAATCTAGGAAACGCGTTGTAATCTATTTATAATTCCGGGTAATACTGCGCAATCCACTTGTAATTCACTTTGATCAACTTATAATCCAGGGCAATCCAATTGTCATCTAGGTAATTCAAAGTCATTTAGATACTCCAAGTAGTTAATTTGTGATCCAGAGTAATCCAGTATAATATGGAGTAATCCACTTGAAATCCTGGGTAATATGGAGTAATCCACTTGAAATCCTGGGTAATATGGTGTAATCCACTTGTGATTCACTTTGATGTACTTATAATTCAGGGCAATCCAATTTTCATCTAGGAAATTCAAAGTCATTTAGATCATCCAAGTAGTTAATTTGTGATCCAAAGTAATCCAGTATAATCTGGTGTAATCCACTTGAAATCCCAGTTAATATAGCGTAATCTACTTGTAATCCAGTTTAATCCATGTACAATTCAGGGTAATCTGATTTTAATTCAGGTAATTGGAAGTAATGCAGATAATCAAAGTAACTTATTTGTAATCCAGGGTAATCTAGGAAACACGAAGTAATCTATTTATGATTTCGGTTAATACAGCGTAATCCACTTGTAATTCACTTTGATCTGCTTATAATCCAGAGCAATCGAATTGTCATCTAGGTAATTCAAAGTCATTTAGATAATCCAAGTAGTTAATTTGTGATCCAAAGTATTCCAGTATAATCTGGAGTAATCCACTTAAAATCTCAGGTCATATAGCGTAATCCACTTGTAATCCAGTTTGATCCAGATAAAATTCAGGGTAATCTGATTGTAATTTAGGTAATTGGAAGTAATGCATATAATCAAAGTAAGTAATGTGTAATCCAGGTAATCTAGGAAACGCGTAGTAATCTATTTTTAATTCCGGGTAGTACAGTGTAATCTAATGGTAATTCACTTCGATTCACTTATAATCCAGAGCAATACAATTGTAATCTAGGTAATTCAAAGTGATTTAGATAATCCAAGTAGTTAATTTGTGATCCAGAGTAATCCAGTATAATCTGGAGTAATCCACTTGAAATCCAGAGTAATGTAGCGTAATCCACTTGTAATCCAGTTTAATCGATGTCAAATACAGGGCAATCTGAGTGTAATTTAGGTAATTGGAAGTAATGCAGATAATCAAAGTAATTAATTAGTAATCCAAAGTAACCTAGAAAACGCGGAGTAATCTATTCATAATTCCGGGTAATACAGCGTAATCCAGTTGTAATACAGCACAATCCACTTGTAATCCAGTTCGATCCACTCATAATCCAGGGCAATCCAATTGCAATCTAGGTAACTCAAAGTCATTTATATAATTCAAATAATTAACTTGTAATCCATGTAATTCGGAGTAATCTTCTTAGAATCTCAGGCAATACAGCCTAGTCCTCTTGCAATCCAACTTAATCTAAATATAATCCAGGGAAATCCAATTTTAATTTAGGTCATTCAAAGTAATTCTAATAATCCAAATAATTAAACCGTAATCCAGAGTAATCCATTATAATCCATAGTCTTGTAGCTACTTTTAATCCAGTTTAATATAAATTTAATCCAGGGCAATCCAATTGTAATCTAGGTAATTTGAAGTTATTTAGATAATCCAAATAATTATCTTGTAACCTAAAGTAATCCAGTCTCATGCAGAGTAATCTACTCATATTACTGGGCAATGATGGATAATCCACTTTTAATCCAGTTTAATTCACATATAATGCAGGCAATCCAATTGTAATCTAGATAATTAAAATTAATTGAGATAATCCAAGTAATTAATTTGTAATCTAGAGTAATCCAGAGTAATCCATGTAACGCGGAGTAATCGTTTTATAATCCCGAGTAATATAGCGTAATCTCCTTTTAATTGAGTCTAATCCACTTATAATCCAGGGCAATTCTAATTAATTTTGAAGTAATTCAGTCGATCAAAGTAATTTACTTGTAATTGAGAGTAATCCAGTGTAATAGGGAGTAATTCACTTATATAATTGAACTCTTCCATTTTTGGTTAAAAATGGATCTTTTTATACTAAAAATTTATGAATTTTATGAAAATTTATCTTTTTCGGTAGAAAATTAATCTTCTTCATTAAAAATTCATGATTTTTGTTAAAATTCAACTATATGGTGAAAAAGCATTTACTTTGTAGGAAATTCAACAATTTTTTCAAAAAGTCATTTTTTTGGTTGACGATTCAACTATTTCGTTGAAAACTCATCTTTTTGGATTGAAAATTCAACTATAAAGATCTCCAACTAATAAAATTAATTTTTAATAAATTAGTTTAACTTTGAACCAATCAGTTTAATTTTCAATCAAGAAGATCAATTTTTTTCTGAAAAGGACAAATTTATGACAAAATACAAAAATTTTCAATCAAATAGTTGAATATTTTACTAAAAACATCAAGTTCTGGACGTAAATTAAATTGTTAAGTTTTCAGTTAAAAAAATTATTGTCGAACCAAAGAAAAAAAATGAATTTCAACAAAATATTTGAATCTCCAAGCAAAACAGATCCGTTTCCAACCAAACAGTTGCACTTTGAACCTAAAAAAGATCTACCAAAAGAGATAAATTTTTAACCAAAAAAGATTTTTCATTCAAGAAAATAAAAAGGGTCAACCAAATTTTCGAACTTTGAAACCAAAAAGGTTTTGGTTTAAAATTGATGTATTTTGTTGAAAAAAAAAAATATATATATATATGATAGAAATTTTTTCTTCTAGGTTAAAAACTCATCTTTTTGGTTGAAAATTAATTTCTTTGACGGAAAATTAAACAATTATTTTAAGAAGTGTTTTTTTTTCTGTTAAAAATTATCGTTTTTAACTAAAAATATAACTATTCCATTCATAGTTGAAAATTTATCATTTTTAGTTGAAAGTTCATGTATTGTGTTGAAAATTCTTCTTTTTTTTTAAATCAATTCCAATTTATTTCAAAAAAATTAATTAATTTAGAGCATGACTGATGAATTTTTAGATTATTAAATATTTTCCCTTGTGTTTAATTAGTGGATAAGGAATCGGTCGACAAGTTTTTTCAGTCTGGTGTGAATTAAATTAATTGCATAAATTAGCGAAAAAATTTGATTAACGTTGTGCGATTCATATGATCTGTAATTCAATTAATTAGTATGGGACAAACTTTAGAATACATAAAGAAGATAATTAGATTAATTTTTAATAAAAATACTTTGCCAATATTAGATCTCGTAGCATTTTAACCTTTTGGGGCAAAATTAATTAGTTAATATTATAAAATGTTGAAAAATCCAATGTCCTAAACCTACATTATATGTCAAATATATCCAAAAATAATTAGATTGATTTTCCATTAATATTGCATGCTATTCGGTTTGATGGATCGGAATTTAATCCCTTGCATTTCGAAAAAATATAATTTTTTAACATGGTCTTTTTTTATTAAAGTTAATATATAACATATTTTCACTATATTGTTTTCTGGATACCATGTGATCAATTAAAATAAAACAAAATAATATATTCTTTTGATGAGTTCAACTGTTTTTTATTTAAAATTAAAATCTTTTTTTTTTTGCTGGAAAGTCAACTATTTGGTTGTGAAAGAACTTTTTTGTTAAAATTTTGATTTGACATGTCTGAAATCTTCTAAAATCTTTTTGAATTTTCTCGAGAATCTTGAAAAAATTATATTTATATAATCTTAAAAACAAATGAACTTTGAAAATAAATAGATATTCGAAATTTTCATTTTGTATTAAAAATAATTTTTTCCCCTAAACCTGAAAACTACACACCCACGCAGCGCGCTATTGATAAGGATAGTATTTTTTAATTTCCATCAATTTTCGGTAGTAACAAATACAAAATTTGATCATTTTTCAGTTCGTATAAGGATATCTTACATTAAAAAGATTTTTTTTCGAAAATGATCTGTCACCGAAAAAAAATTCCGACACTGTAAAATTCCCGAATAATAAAATTTCCGAATTGGAAAATTCCCTAATAATAAAATTCCGTAATCAGGAAATTCCCGAATAATAAAATTCCCTTACAGATTATAATATTACCGAATTGGGAAATTCCTAAATAATAAAATTCCCGACAGTTTATAATATTACTGAATTTGAAGATTCCTGAATAATAAAATTCTTGAACAGTTTATAATATTGCCGAATTGGAAAATTCCCGCATAATAAAATTCCGTATAATAAAATTTCCGAATAATGAAATTCCGTAATCAGAAAATTCCCGAATAATAAAATTCCCTAACAGATTATAATATTACCGAATTGGAAAATTCCTAAATGATAAAATTCCCGACAGTTTATGATATTTGAATTTCAAAATTCCCGAATAATAAAATTCTTGAACAGTTTATAATATTGCCGAATTTGAAAATTCCCGCATAATAAAATTCCCGTATAATAAAATTTCCGATTACTGAAATTCCTGAATTGGAAAATTTCCGAACAATATAGTTCTCGAATCAGAAAATTCCCGAAAAATATAATTCTCGAACAATGAAATTCCCGAATTAAAAAATTCCCGAACAGTTCATAATTTTACGGAATTGGAAAATTCTCGAATAATAAAATTCCCGAATAATCAAATTTCCGAATAATGAAATTCCTTAATTTGAAAATTCCCGAACAATAAAATTCTTGAATTGGAAAATTCCCGAACAGTATAATTCGCGAATAATAAAATTCCGTAATCAGAAAATTCCCGAATAATAAAATTCCCTATCAGTTTATAACATTACCGAATTGAAAAATTGCCGAATAATAAAATTCCCTACAGTTTATATTATTACTGAATTTGAAGATTCCCGAATAATAAAATTCTTGAACAATTTATAATATTACCGAATTTGAAAATTACCGAACAATAAAATTTCCGAATTATAAAATTCCCTAACAGTTGATAATGTTACCAAATTGGAAAATTCCCGAATAATACAATTCTCGACAGTTTATAATATTACTGAATTTAAAAATTCCCGAATAATAAAATTCCCGAATTGTAAAATTACCAAACAATAAAATTTCCGAATAATGAAATTCCTGAATGATAAAATTCCCGAACAATATAGTTCCCGAATTGGAAAATTCCCGAACAATATAATTCCCGAACAATAAAATTCCCGAA